>JBBBDQ010001362.1:8172500-8560000 GCA_037127315.1 Ascarosepion bandense
AGACCTGTGAACGTAGATTTGAAATAAATATTTGTAATAAACAAACAAACCTTCTCTATGTTCAAGAAGAACGTCCAAAAAGGCAATGTATAATTATTTTTCCCTTTTATACTAAATTGAAAAGATAGTTGAAGGGCATTGAGTTGGCTATGAAAAGTAGCGACGGCAATGTAATGAAAGATGGAAAATTTATCATCGACGTAACGTAAATATACGTAAGGTTTACGGCATATTCCAATTAGAAAGCTATCATAGAAACCAACAAAACTATTACCCAACACCGGATCTAAATGGCTGCCCATCGAAAATTCATGTCTTGGGCCTATATCGTATTGTTGAAACTAAATGCAATCCCCTTTGCTGCTATATGCATAAATTTCAAACACAGAGCTTCTGAAATTAAAGCAAGATCAAAGTGATCCCTATAGATAGCATCAGTACATATATGAAAGGTATCTTGAAAGGGCACAGTTGTATACAAAATACCAATAACAAAAGTCACTAAAAGTTTGATCTTAGAATAAATTTAAGATTTATTATTACAATTAGAAAACCTAACTAAGAACAAGATGCAATGATTGGACACAAACTTCGCAAGTTGTCCTGGAATTGTGGCAAGTGATTCTACCAGAAACTCTTTTAGCATCAAGGATACAACTTGTACATTAACCCGTTCCCAGAGAATGTTAAGTCAGGATTCCTGTGTAGCCAATCATACATAAAAAGGAGATAATTTTCAATCACACCCTATATATATATATATATATATATAGAGAGAGAGAGAGAGAGAGAGAGAAAGAAAGAAAGAGAGAGAAGAGATAGGACCAATATGGATATAAGGATCAACACTGAAAAGAACTCATGGTTTCACGTTCGGTTTAGTGATTTCTCAGATTAATAATTGATCTGAAAGTGTCTTTTCAACCAACTTTTCAACTATATATATATATATATATACACACACACATATATATAAATATATATATATATATATATATATATATATATATATATATATATGTATAAAGGTAATTGTATAAATAAATATATAATGCAGATATAACGTGTGTGCGTGTGCATGTGTGTATTGGTTCTGTTTGTATGCTTGTATATGTGTGATTTCCGTGGGAGAGTAATATATAATTTACGTCTGCACAACCAAGTTAACAAATTAAATGGTGTTTTTATATTTCATTAATAAAAGTCACGCAATACTGACGTCACAAACAATTTCTTTCAAAATAATGAATACAGACAAATAATGGGTTTATTCTAGTAAATCCAGAAAATTGAGGACGACTTGATAATTAGGACATTGATTTACTCAGTAATAATCAAACGCACCACACCCAGAAACGTGTGCGCATACATACAGACATACACAGAAAACACACACACACACACACACACACACACATATATATATATATATATATATATATATATAATATTTATTCAAAATTTATGTAAGTATGTTATAATGTCACAACAAAATAACTATATCGTTTCAACACTGCTTGAGTCTTGTTAATTGATGGTGTTTACTCAACGCCATCAATTGACAAGACACAAAAGTGATGAAACAAATCAGCTACATTGTAATGATGTTATAACATACTTATGTTATAAACTTTAAACAAATATTATTTGGTTTAATCTATATTGAGTACACTTTTAAAAATAGTACCTTTTTAATATTGGAATTGTATTCCATCTCTAAACTATACCTACACTCATATATATATATATATATATATATATATATATATATATATGTTTGTAAGTACATATATATATATATATGTATATATATATATATATATACATACGTGTTATATATATGTATATGAGGATATGTAAGTGTATATATGTGTGTAAATATATGTGTATAACAAATGTATATATATATATATATATATAATTTACCCAATATACTTACATATTTCCTTATTGCTAAAGATAAAAAATGTAAAAATATCCCATAATTTTCGACTTTCTAAGCGCTCTCAACCTATTTACAGGCCATTTGCATGGATGTAATTTTTCCGGTGTTTTTATGTCCTCATGTTTGACTGTAATGTAATTTTGAGTGTTTTAGTGTTTTACATATCCTTAATAAAAAGTTTTGTTGAAAATGCCAAAATACTTTTTAAATCACAATATCAACGGCATTTCGCTATAAGAGAGACTATATATATAAAATAATTAACCTACAATCAATCTTACACTATGTAACAGTGGAAATAGTTTAGAATGTTTTTTTTTAAAATAGACAGACGTTTAAATGATCCCTAGCTGCGCCTATCACGTGACAGGTTTAAAGAACTCTCCTTTTCAAAAAACACTAAAATACAAAAAAATTACATTACAGTCAAACATAAGGACATATAAGCACCAGAAACAAAAAACAATTTTGAAAATGGCCTGTAAAGAGGCCGAAAGCGCTTGGAAAGTTGAAAATTATAGAGCATTTTTACATCTCAAGCGAAAAAGAAAACATGTAACAATAGTGGACAAATGAAAGTAAAAAACTTAATAAAATCTTCCTTGTCGGTCGTTTTTATCGAAAAATGTTTAAATGAAAGATTGCTGCCCAAATATACATCTCTCTCTCTCTCTCTCTCTCTCTCTCTATATATATATATATATATATATATATATATATATATATATAAATTAGAGAAAATTTTCAAAATTCAAAGGTGTCGGATGTACATTTCGACATAGGATCTCTAGGAGAGACTCTATGTCACGTCAGCGACATTGTTTTTCCAAAAGGCAAAGGCCCTGAGTTAGAGTGTGGAGGGTTTTTTTTTTTTTTTTTTTTAGAGATTAGAGATCCTATGTCGAAATGTACATCCGACACCTTTGAATTTTGAAAAATTTCTCTAATTTATATTGGCTCTGTATTCTTAATACATTGAACTTTCTGCCTGCATCACTTTTTAATCTGAAAATTTTTTAATATTGATTAGGATCAGGTTCTTGGAATTTACCTTCCTACTCTTCTACTTAGAATTAAAGAAAAACAATATATATATATATATATATATATATGTTTGTGTGTGTCTTTATATGTATTTCTTTCTAAATACACAAATGTGTATATATTTATATGTGTGTGTGTTCGTATATATATTTATATATATATGTATATATAGCTATGTATATGTAATTATATGTATATACATGTATATATATATATATATATATATGTACATATATATATATGAATATAGCTGACTAAATATACAGTATATGCATGTATATATTCGTATATACAAGTATATATATATATATATATATATATATATATATATGAATATTTACGTATTTATATATATTCATATATGAATTTATATGTATATACATCTATATGAATTTATATTTATATGTATACTACCATATATACATATATATGTATATATCTGTGCATATATATATTTATATGTATATGTTTATGTATGTGCGTGTATGCGTGCGCGTGTGTGTGTATAAAATGATCGCCATATTGCCTACAGTTTCTAAGTTTTCTTCTCTATTTTTGTTCAATATATCTGTTTTCCTCTCTTTTCACTCATTGCATCGACCCAGTAAGATGCAAGCAAAAGTTGACCTTGATATATGTTTAACTCCATACCTAACCCTTATAAACCTAGCATTTCGTGACCTGTCATTTTGGGGAGTATTACATTATATTATAATGCATCTGATCTAAGATGCGTAGCTCCTTTTTTGCCTTGTCTTACATTCTATAGTAAGGGTTATCATCATTCGTCTCTTTGATAAAGAGAACTATTCTCGACGCCATATCACTCGTACGCGCTTCATTGAACTCCAAAGAATGAAAGACTAAATCCTTTCTACGGAATCCTTCACTCTATGTCTAGCCCGTTGTTTCGTGACCTGCCACCAGTCATTCTAATACATTATATTATGATGTGTATACAATAGCCAGCTCGACCATAAAGCGAAAAGAAAACGTCCTTTCATACCATGCTTTTTTATATAATATAAGATGAAACGTTGCTTTTATCTTTTCGGGCACTGCTTCATGAGTAGAACAAAGGTAGTCCATCTGGATGTGAACAGAGCTTTTCTCTCCCTCATTCACTCTCTCTGTCTATCTCTCTATCCCTCTCTCTCTCTCTCTCTCTCTCTTTGTGTATATATATATATATGCATGTATTTAAATAAATAATTCGTCGTACAAAAGTGTAAATTTAATACTTACAGGCATTTTCTAAAGATGGAGAATAAAAAATAAAAAGACATGAGAAACGGCCGGCCGGTTTCTATCGCAAGCTTTATAAAGGCCGTCGGGGAATATTTATTTCACCCTTTGTTTAATATTTAAAAACAAAAATGAAATATATAAGGGTAAAAAAGTGGGGAGGGGCAAGCACTAGATGCTGATAATGTGAAGTCTAAGGAGGCAATCTCTCTGTAAGCTTGCCCCCCATCATTTTTCCTCCTTACATTTTTCATTTTCATTTGTAAATATATATATTGTTGATATATGATAATATTTAGCGCCAATATTATTGCTTATTAGTCGTGTTATTGATAAAAGGTGTTTTGGCAAGTGGTTTTTTAACGTAATGTGCTCGATATTAGTGTGGAGATAGATCATCGATTGGCTTAGTGAAAAGAATATGTCACTTGAACTGAGAAGGATCATGCCGACTTCGATGTATATATATTTAATTTATTTATATAAAGACTATTTTTAATGGATACTCATGTTTTGATAGATGATTTTTTATAATTAAACAGTATACAAATTTTTCAGGGCAGTAGATATAAAAGCAAATTTACGGTTTAACTATAAAAAAGAGTATATTCTCAAATACGAGTATCCATTTAAAACAATAATAATGATATATTTAGAACTAAACTGAAACAGTCAGTTTGTAATATAAAACAGATGATCGCATAATGCATGAAACTCCAAGTCGTGTCACCGACGATATGGTTATTTTATGTCCTTAAAAATGAAACCCTTAAGCATTCAAACAAACCAATATGCTAAGAAAAAATTCAAACCATTAAAAAATGTCAATACAACAAAAAAAAGCAATTGAAACCTATTCAATATAAAGTAATTAAGCGGACACCCACTGACGCTTACAAAAAAATAAGAACTAAAAAATCATTAACAAGAAATCAAACACCTGCACAATAAAGATAAAAATAAATAAAAAGAAAACCAACCAATCTCAAATAAAACCAATCCCACAAAATATCGAATTACGCCAAGCTCCATATAAATAAAAAAATACAGGGACACAACAGCAAAAACACCAGCCACGATGAATGAAGACATCATAACGCAGCTCTCACACGAACTCGAAATTGTTTGCATTATATATATATATATATATATATATATATATATAAAGGAAAACTCAACACGTCATTTAAATTGGTTATAAATTATAATTCATTTCAGTGAGCTTAATTACCTCATTTCATCAGACCACACAGTATTCTTTCCATTGGATACAAAAAGTTTTGCCGGAATAAGCATTTTCTTTAACTGAAGAGAAGGATAAAAAAAAGAAAAAAGAAAAGGAAAAGAGTCAGCACTTAGGCATTGGCGTCAGATCGGCTGGGAGTGTTCCCATATATATATATATATATATATATATATATATATATATATATATATATATATAACTCAACTAAATAACGTCCACATTACACCCTCGCTGGTCGCCAAGATAATTGCACAACTTGACCCACACAACGCGAGCGGCGGTGACGGAATCCCAGTCATAGTACTGAAGAAATGTGCCCCAGAACTCTCTTCTGTCCTCTCTAAACTCTATAACCTCTGCCTATCTGCTTCCTGCTTTCCTGCCTGTTGGAAGTCCTCCTGTGTAGTACCTATATTTAAGAATTCTGGCGAACCCTCAGACCCCGCCAATTACCGTCCTATTAGTCTCCTTCCAATCTTTGGCAAAGTTTTCGAAGCCATTATCAACGCCGAGGTGATTCAGCATCTTATGGCCAACGGGCTTCTCTCTGACAAACAGTATGGGTTTCGCTTCACCAGGTCTACTGCTGATATGCTAACGACCATTACCGAGTACATATACCAGGCACTTGACAAGAATGGTGAAGCCCGAACCGTTGCCTTGGATATCTCCAAAGCATTCGACAGAGTCTGGCATGCTGGCCTCTTGTGCAAACTGCGGAGCTATGGGATAACTGGACATCTGTTTGACCTCATCCAGTCTTTCCTCTCTAACCGCACATTGAAGGTGGTATTAAATGGGCATGCCTCCCAAAACTACCAGACGAACGCGGGCGTCCCTCAAGGTTCTATCCTAGGTCCCACGCTCTTTCTGATCTACATGAATGATCTCCCCGACACCATTAGATCCCAAGTTGGCATGTATGCCGACGACACAACAATCGATCAGAAACCAGGTCTGGACGACAACGTGAACCTCGCTGCCGTACTTGAAAGGGACCTCCAATCCGGAGTGACCTGGGGTATGGAATGGTTGGTAAATTTCAATGCCTCCAAAACAAAGCTGTTATCAACTAATCACCATAGACAATCGCATCTACCTCCCATTAGCATGGGACAGGCTAGCCTCCCAGAGAGTAAAATACTACGCCTCCTTGGCCTTACACTCTCGGCGGACCTCAAATGGAATGACTATATTGAATCCATTGCCAAATCTGCTGCTATGAAAGTCGGCTCCCTGTGCAGGGCCCGGAAATTTTTCCCACCTGAATCTATTCTGCACATATACAAATCTACCATCCGCCCGTGTATTGAATATTGCTACTATATTTGGTCGGGTGCCCCTGCTGCTCTCCTTGGGCTTCTTGACAAAATACAAAGGAGGATCTGTAACGTGGTTGATACTGACTTGGCAGACCGGCTGCAGCCGCTCTCACACCGGCGTGATGTGGCTTCCCTGTGCCTCTTCTAGAAGTACTTTCATGGCTTCTGCTCTGATGAGTTTAGATCACTGGTGCCGCCTTAGCACGAATTTACACGAGATACTAGATTAGCAACTAGGTCCCACTCTTTTACAGTTAAACAAATAAGATATAACCGTAAATTCTACTCCAACAGCTTCTTTTCTCGCGCTTCCCGCCTGTGGAACTCCCTTCCACAACTCTGCTTTCCCGACAGTTACAATCTCCAGGTGTTTAAATGTAGGGTCAATAGACACCTCCTATCACACTAACTCCCAACTATTCTCACAACACTCTCTACCCAACCCTCATTCTCGGTATCCTTACCCGCCTATCACCCACCCTCTGTCATTTCCTATATTTAATCAGCCTTTCTCCACTCTACGTAGCCCCCTGCACAGTAGTGGCAGTGACATGCCTTGCACGGGGTGAAACGCTTATAAAAAAAAAAAATGTTATCCAAAGTAATATAATAATTTTAAAGGAAAAACTCAACACATCTTTCAGACTAGTTATAGATAAATAAATGAATATTAATTCATTTTATCAGCTAAATTCATAAAACCACACTACATTCGTTCCATTTCGGATTAATTTCTCCGAAATAAGCATTCCTCTAAAATGAAATTGAAAACAATTATCATGTTTCAAAGCAAATGTCTTGGCCTTATCTCAATTGGGTATCACTAGACTGGTCAGAAAGAGTTCACCATTCTTGGATAGTGACTATAAATTCATTATACGCCCACTCACAGGCACATGAACACGTATCTCGATTTAACCCTACATTTTTGCAAAAACCCCTTATACTTACTTATATCCACATACACGTATGTCTGCAATTCCATATATGTACATACGGTTACATATGCTGTCCTATATTTTACTCAAATATTATTGTTATGGCTCCTAACAAATTAATTTTAGAGTCTGCGCTTGTATTCCTCAGATCAGAGATTTCTTTGTTTTGATTGGTCTATTCTGTTTCTCTGATTAAGGGGGTTTGGCTAGTCTTGAACTCTCCAACTTGAAATGGAATTCATTACTTGATAAAACACGGATAATGTCAAAACAAAATGGCTACTTTTGTAGGGATATTATAACATATTTATGTTATAAATTCTAATTTATCTATCTATCTATCTATCTATCTATTTTTGATCGTGTCACCCCAAGCAAGGCATTCCACTGCCACTATAGCGCAGGGGGTTATATAGAGGGATTGGGTATAGGAAATGTCAGAAGGAGGGTGATAGACGACTTAGGATGTACATAGGGAGAGAGTTGGAGAGAGTGGGTGTGAGTTAGTGTGTTAGGAGGTGTCTATTGACCTTACATTTAAACTCCTGGAGGTTGTAGCCGTCGGGGAAGCAAGCATGCGGTAGGGAATTCCACAGGCGGGAAGTGCGAGGAAAGAAGCTGTTGGAGTAGAAATTGCGGTTACATTTCATCGGTTTCACTGTAAAAGGGTGGGACCTAGTTGCCAATCTAGTATCTCGTTCAAATTCACATCTAGCGGGCACCAGTGATTTAAGTTCTTCAGAGCAGAAGCCATGAAATTATTTATAAAAGAGGCACCGGGAAGCCACGTCACGCCGGTGAGAGAGATACTGCAGGCGGTCAGCCAAGTCGGTATCAATCACATTACAGATTCTTCGCTGTATTTTGTCAAGAACCCCGAGGAGAATAGAAGGGGCACTCGACCAGATGTGGCAGCAGTACGCAATACACGGGCGGATGGTGGATTTGTATAATTGCAGGATAGATTCAGTCCGAAAGAATTTTCGGGCCCTGCACAGAGAGCCGACTTTCATAGCTGCTAATTTAGCAATGGATTCGACGTAGTCATTCCACGTGAGGTCCGCTGAGATTGTCAGGCCAAGCAGGCGTAGTAATTTACTCTCTGGGAGGCAAGCCTGTTCCATGCTAATGGGAGGGAAGTGCGGTTGTCTGTGGTGGTTAATTGACAGATATATATGTATATATAAGTCCCTGTCCATTTAGGACGTAGATGATATTTTTTCTGTGGCTTTCTTTAGTATGGATCAGTTATTGACATGAGTTCTAGTGGGAGACAAGGAAATACTTTCCAGCATGGAATTTTCATTCTCTTATACTGGTTGCCTCCTAGGTATGCCGAGTCCAGTTTTCTGTATTATTTAACGCAGAGCTCTTGAATGCTTTTCTTTCGAGCATCGTACGAAGTGAACATGATTTTGACTTTGGCTCGCTTATTCCACTCTGATCTTGTAACTGATACACTACCGAGCACACACACACGCACATACACACACATGCACAGAGTGAGTGATGGATAAATTGTCGCCATTTTATATTTTTAATTTTGTGATGCCTGTAGTTTGTACGCTCATTTGGGCACCGTCTGTGAGAAAAGAGCTCTATGACGTAATTCACTCCAACAGAAATTTTGCAACCGGCAAGCTCCAGCGATAGCCTTGCAGTGTATTTGAGTTTTAATCTGAGGACAGTGCAGAAGATTCGGAAAGAGTTTGGTGAGTATAATGTTGATTTTAAAGAAACGGGAGTTAGAAAAACTCTCTCTGATCGTTCTAATAAGAACTCCCGAATTTGCTGGTAATGGTATCACATTCAACACCGTATCTTAAAGGTGATAGTACTGCCTTGGGTAAAGAGGGTGGCTGCTACAAGACTTCGCCATGCCACATAATCAAGAATATCTACTTATGGCTGTCAGAAGATTTGTATACCCACAATAAACCTTATATCTGGCCACTTAACTCCCCATTTTTAATACTTTTGATTATTATGTGAAGAGCTCAGGTGAGCGACAGACTAAGAAAATTCTTTTTAACATCAGTGATAAACTGAAGATAAAGGTTGTGTCAGGATTCACCAACTTAAACAAGGAGATCGCTGAGATGAGTTTAAGAAGCGTACGAAATCGTTTGTAGGCCATGCTTGAGGTCAATGGCGATTTTACTGAATAAATTTACTCTTCAGATATTTTTGAGTAAGTTTACTAAATATATCTCTTAAAATGATATCTCAGAATTATTTTTATTTTTGTGTAATTTAGACGAAAATCTGTCCATCACACTAATATATATATAATCATTCACTTAAATCAACTACGGGGAAAATAATTACATAATTAACCAGTTCTATCGGGTTAAACAAATCAACCCAATTAAGTGTACAGAAATATATATGTATATATATATATATATTATTTATAAATGGAACTTTGTCTCTGTGTGTGTGTCCGTCACCTATAGACTCCGAAACGGCTGAACCGATTTTCTTGAAAATTTACGCAGTTGTACTAGAAGCGTCTGCGAGTGTTCTTAGCTAGGTTTTGTGTCGAGGTACTCCCGATGAATATCGAAAATCGATAATCGAAAAAATCAGGTTATAGAAGGAGTTGTCTGATTTTAATCAAATTTGATACACTCATAGACAAAGACATAAGAACCGATATTCAGAAGTTTCAAGGTTGCAGTTCATACAATAGTGCAGAAAATCTATAATATATATATATATATATATATATATATAAAAAGCAAGCTGTTTGTTTCTGTGACTGTTTATCTGCCTGTATGTCTGTATTTTTTTCAGCCCTTTTATTTTAGTTTTTGCTTCGGGTTTGGCTCTAAGTACGTATAATTGTAGTTCTTAGTCTCAGCCATGATACTATTTACTCAGAGGACTTATTTAGACTTCAAAATTCAGTTTATGATGAAAAAAAATTATTTGACATTCATTTTTCTTTCAGTCTACAATGTCGCTTTAACTGGAAACAACTGCTGCTTTTTAGTCTTTCGTGCTAACGTCCAAAGAGTCTGGGGTCCAGGACCATGGATTAGTTTTAAAGCTTTCATTACTCATTACATCCGAGCAATGCCGGGCTATACTACTAGTATATATATATGCACACACACACACACACACACACACACACACATATATATATATATATATATATATATATATATATATATATATAATACAAAGTACTGACACAACCAATAGAGAGTTTATCAGGTGACAAAATAAAACACCAAATGTAATCAAAATTTACTGCCAAAATTTAAGAAAAAGTCTACTGGAGTGGGTAAATAAACAAAGACCAAATAACAACCACCTGTCTAAGCATTGACCAACAGGGCTTTATGCTCCCAGCCTAACAAAACAAAAGTGACACTGTTTCAAATACATACATGTATGTGAATTAAAGATCAAATGCGGATTGGAATTCGAAAAAATGATCAAAGAAAAGAAATAGGAAACGTATATCAATTTAATATATTTGACTTTTATTAAAGCTTCATCAGAGATTCAAAGAAAACCAAGAAAGAGACAAAAACTTGTGTCAGTTCTCATTGACCAGATGATTTTTACGTGCTTTAAAACCGTAGATAATTCTATAATATATATTAATTTATTTCTTGTTTGCTTAATTGGGCATCGGATGGTAATGTGTGTTCGTAATTGTACATATGTCTCTAGTAGGAGTTTTAATGTCTTCACCTTTGTGCGTTCAGTCCAGCACAACTAGTTGTCACATCATTCTAATTTTTGGCTGGTCTTTTCAACCATGTATACCCTGTATTAGATAGACTTATAAGAATGGATTCAGAGAAAGGCAGTGATTTAATGTAATGTTTTAGGTATATGTTTATAATTGGTAATAACGTTATTAGTAATTTTTCGATTCATTTTCTCCTTAATGAATAATGCTCTTTTTATTTAAACTTAGGCTGGCATTAGTTAAATCAATGTTATGCCCAGCATCGTTTCAATGCAATATAAGAGAGTTAGATCCATTGTCCAAACGCAAGTAGCTCTTGTGTTATTAAATTCAGGCTTTTTTTTTTCACGTGCTTTCGCTCCCGTAAGCATTTTTCTTCATTGTGAACAAGTTATTTGACAAATCCCAGTATTTAAGTTGGTGTTTGTTTATTTTACTTACTAATTATATCCGACTGTCTTGAATGTGGTGGTAACTATCCTAGTATCTCTTCTCAAAACACACACACGTCAACCTCTTTAGAAGTGAAGAGGAACTCAAACACTAGGAAAAGTTCACCAGTCACCGGGCCACATCGATTAAAAAATGTTACACAGTGAAAACGTCCTTTTCAAGTCCGAAGCCAAATTCTTTCGATAAACAGTATCGCGCACAAACAATAAACTTTTATCGCCCGGTTCACACTCCACCCACGTCTATTGAACAGGTGTAGAGGCTCATCTCTTGTTCCCTGTTTAGGATGTGGTTTCCGGCTTTCTCTTTTCCAATCTTTTCACATTTTTTCTTATTTTTTTTTCAATTGGAGTAGATAGACTGAACTATCGCCCGGTTCACACTCCACCCACGTCTATTGAACAGGTGTAGAGGCTCATCCCTTGTTCCCTGTTTAGGATGTGGTTTCTGGCTTTCTCTTTTCTAATCTATTCACTCTTATGTAGCCCCCTGCACACCAGTGGCCTTACCGCTTTGCTTGGGGTGATGTGATTAAAAAAAAAAAAGTTAAAACACAAATTACCCGGAGTGTAAAATGAGATCGGTAATCCAAATCTCATCTACAACATTTTCAAATTCAAACAATCAGTTACTGAAATTGAGGCTTTAAATCTTGGCCTGAAATTCGCCACCGGATTAGAAAAAGATGACACTTTCACAACTTTTGCCAAAAATCATAATGCCAATCACACCAAATATGAAAATGGTTTCGTACAAGGCATATTAGCAGGCACCCTCACAGATACCGATGAACCGACCACTCAGGAGTTATATACGGACACTTAAAACATATCCACGAGCATAATTAATTCATCGATCCCGACTTGACAGCTAGGATACAATCACTTTCTCACCGGCGCAATATGGCTTCCCTGTGTCTCTTTTACAAATACTTTCACGGCTTCTGCTTCGCTAAACTTAGCCCTCTGGTACCCTCTATATATGAATTTACTCAAGCCACAAGATTAGCAACCTTACTGTGAAACTAATAAAATGTAAACACAAATTCTACTCCCTCAGCTTTTTTTCTCGCATTTCCCGTCTGTGGAATTCCCTTCCGTTGACTTGCTTTCCTGACAGAACAATCTCCAAGTACTTAAAGGTAAAGTCAGTAGTTATCTCCTCTCACTAACCTGCATCCTCACTCTCATGCTAATTTCTCCGTCCACTCCACTCTCATTAGTAATCTCATCTTTCTCTTAATCGCCCATTATAACCTGTCACTCTTTCTCATAACTTTCCTCCTATGTAACCCCCTACAAAAGAGTGACAGTAATTTTTTTTGCTTGAGGCTATATGATTATAAAAAATAAAAATAAAAATCATCATAAATCATCCAACAAAGGAGGCGGAATAGTTATAATCGGTACCAACTTCTACAATGACCAATTAAAATCCTTCCTGATTATGGAATTAAATTTTGAGTTTGAGTTTGGTTTGATGGCATATAAACTTCTACGGATCATTTAATGCCAAAAAGGTGTGGTTTTAAGGTATTTTTAAATGTTTGTTTATAGTGAGAAGGTTGATTTAGTCAGGTTTTGAGGAAATTTTAAAATTATATATTATTTTATTTTATTTTAGAAGATGCCTTTTTAAGTTAGTATTAAAAAATGTATTGCTGGTAATCATTTTTTCCTTTAAAAATATGTTATGGTAATATTTTTTCTCCAAAAATGTAAACATAGACAAACAAAGTTTCGACAAAATAGTTAAGAAACTATTAAAAAATGGAAACAAGTCTTTGGCTAGATTAATCGAATACCACCTCACTGCACCCACACTATACGGATTACCCAAGACACACAAACCCGACATAAACATTAGACCCATTGTATCCGGAATCAATAGTGCATCCTACCAGTTAGCTAGAGCCATTGCTAAAAGCCTCAGTTCCTTGGAACCATCAACGCATATCAAACACTCTGGTTAGCTAATCCAAGGAGTACGAAACGTAAATATAAAAAAAAAACGTGGTTATGATGTCCTTAGACTAACATATCTATCTATACACCAACAAACCCATCACAAAATTCCTCAACTTATTAGGGAAACCACCTCAACAAGTCCAATAAAAGCTTCTTTTACACACCAACAAAATTATAAAAATATGCAAATAAATCACTAATAACTGCTAGTTCTCTACAAACGAAGATTTGGCTTTCTTATTGGGTGTTGTTTCTTTCCTGTTTCCAGAATTCTTAGAATCATGTTCTTTTGAACACATCAAACCAAAGCACTCTACTTTCATAATATATATCGATGACGTTCTCTTATATAACCAAGATAGGAACCGAGCAGTATTGAATATACTCTTGAATTCCCACTCAAATTTAAGATAAACACTTTTCGCCCTTTTCATCGACATCTTGTTAATACGCAGCAATGAAAACTTAGATTTTAAAGCTTATCGTAAACCCACCAACAAAAATGACCTAATTGACTTCTATTCCCACTACAACCAAAAAATAAAATTTGAACTAATCATCACATATTTCCTAAGAGCCCTTAAGATATATAACCCGGAATACCTAAATGAAGAAGAGATGTTGAGAAAACTTTCAAACTTCTCCACTACCGTCGTCATTTTTATCCCTGACGCTAAAAACCAGCTTACAAAACAACAATGCCAAAAAGACTGACACCATCAATAACACTGCTAACAAAAATAACAGAAATTTTATAATCCTCCCCTCTAACACTATTTCTACTAAACATGCAAACAGATTAGTTATCCGTTAAATTAGTATCCTGACTACCATACCCAAGACAATCAGAAATATAATCAGGATGAACAATGTCACAGGGGAAAACTGGTTCAAGCTCATAAAAAAGGCAACATTATCTCAAATGACCACTCATTAAAACACAAGTGCACAGAAACGGATCAATGAACACACATATTTCGAACCAAGAAACAGGTGAATTACAGCAGAAGAAAAAAACGCTGGATTCCACCTCTGTAAAAAAAGAAAGAAAATGACACCAAAATTCGCTAAGGATCCAAAAAACATTGGAAAAAGTTAATGTCGAAGGAGTGATTCGAACGCTGGATGTGCAGAGTAATCTAGAAGTGTGTATTTATGTGTATTTACAATTGTGTGCAAATAATAAAATATTGTCCTCTATTATCACTACGCATTCTTTGATTTGTTATTGTAACTGTGGCTTTTGGTCTCAATTGCTATTAATATAACAGGAAATGAACGTCTGGCGGCAAAAAGTAATGTCCTTCTTTAAGTGTCCATTACACGTGATTATACGATTGTTGAAAATTAACTCTTTGCTCGGTATGCTTCACTCTAAGTTTAATGTAATAAAAACAACACGTGATAACGCATTCGGCAAGTCAGTCACCATACTGAGAGTGCGCGATGTTGTGAAAGGCAAATGCATAGATGTATGGAGAGTTGATGATGACCGGTTGACATGATTGTGAAAGATATGAAGAGCGACATGAACAAACTGGGATAGATAGATAGATAGATAGATAGATAGATAGATAGATAGATAGATAGATAGATAGATAGATCATGAAGAAAATGTTCCTTCAAGAATGTCCACAGGTTGTTTCTTATCATTTTCAATGGATTCTTTGGAAAATAGTAGCTCTACGTTGCATTGGCGAATTGCTTCGAACGAGCATTTTCAAAACAAGTAGAAAAACGCATGGAAAATATCAATTCCCTAGCACTCATTCTGCCGAAATTGCTTACGTGGTTAAATTCAAAGATTTTAACGATTAATAAATCTTTTTCGTTGTTTTTATAGATAGATAGATAGATAGATAGATAGATAGATAGATAGATAGATAGATAGATAGATAGATAGATAGATATTGACAGTATTAGCTAGGTAGGTAGGTAGGTAGATAGATAGATAGATAGATAGATAGATAGATAGATAGATAGATAGATAGATAGATATGGACAGAATTAGATAGATAAATAGATAGATATGGACAGAATTAGATAGATAGATAGATAGATAGATAGATAGATAGATAGATAGATAGATAGATAGATAGATAGATAGATATGGACAGAATTAGATATGGTAGGAATAGCTAGATAGGATAGGATAGATAGATAGATAGATAGATAGATAGATAGATAGATAGATAGATATGGACAGAATTAGATAGATAAATAGATAGATAAATGGACAGAATTAGATATGATAGAATAGATAGATAGATAGATAGATAGATAGATAGATAGATAGATAGATATGGACAGAATTAGCTAGGTAGGTAGATATGGACAGAATTAGATAGATAAATAGATAGATATGGACAGAATTAGATAGATAAATAGATAGATATGGACAGAATTAGATAGATAGATAGATAGATAGATAGATAGATAGATAGATAGATAGATAGATAGATATGGACAGAATTAGCTAGGTAGGTAGATAGATAGATAGATAGATAGATATGGACAGAATTAGCTAGGTAGATAGATAGATAGATAGATAGATAGATAGATAGATAGATAGATAGATAGATAGATAGATAGATATGGACAGAATTAGCGGTAGGTAGGTAGGTAGGATAGATAGATAGATAGATAGATAGATAGATAGATAGATAGATAGATAGATAGATATGGACAGAATTAGCTAGGTAGTAGTAGGTAGATAGATAGATAGATAGATAGATAGATAGATAGATAGATAGATAGATATGGACAGAATTAGATAGATAAATAGATAGATATGGACAGAATTAGATAGATAGATAGATAGTGCGCAGATTAAGACAGATAATGAGTAGATTGAGATAGTGTTGTATTGCCGTGGTGGATACGTTGCAATAAGAAAACCTGCTGCAATATTATTCAGCACAATATCCGTTTTTAAACGGATATACACAGAACAGTACAATAGTTACTGTAGTGTAGGGAGCTGGTTACTGTTTCTTTTGTTCGGCCTTGTGTTAGACTTAACCGAACTCCCTACAGCTTACAAGTTTTCTGTTGAATTGTCATCATCAGAAGAATTATCAGAAGGTTTACATCGTTATCAGAAGGTTGGTTGTCAGTTGGAATGTGTGGGTTAGTGTAGAAGAATGGAATAATATAATATACGTTTTGTATGTTAAAATAGTAATTTATGAAAAGAAATAAAATAACAAGAAATAAAAAATTATGATGACTTTACTTGAAAAATTCTTTTCAAGTAAAGTCATCATAATTTTCTATTTTACTAAACGATTTTTAGTACAGTTTTTAGACTATTATATGACTGAAAAGCCAGAAAAATATACCATAATAATAATACGACCCATATTAGTTTTCCAAACCATTTCTTCCTCTAATACATTAATTTACATAAGTTATTTTATATACGGTATTATAGATAATATTATAGATAATATTACAGATAAAAAAAAACGTATATAACATAGTGTATCTATAATACATAATAAATAAGGTGAATTGTTTGGTTAACAATAGTGGCAGTGGAATGCCTTGCTTGGAGTGAAATGATTAAAAAAAACGTATATAACATAGTGTATCTATAATACATAATAAATAAAGCGACGTGGCTTCCCTGTGTCTCTTCTATAAATACTTTCACGGCTTCTGCTCCGATGAACTTAGATCACTGGTGCCCCCTAGGTTCGAATTTGCACGAGATACTAGATTAGCAACTAGATCCCACCCTTTTACAGTGAAACCGATAAAATGCAACCGCAACTTCTACTCCAACAGTTTCTTTTCTCGCACTTCCCAACTGTGGAATTCCCTTCCACAAGACTGCTTCCCCGACGGCTACAATCTCCAGGAGTTTAAATGTAAAGTCAATAGACACTTCCTAACAAACTAACTCGCTTCCATTCTTTCAAACACTCTTCCCACCCACCCAACTATCTATCACCTCCCTTTTGACATTTCCTATATCTAACCACTCTTCCTATTTACCTCCCCCTAGCGCAATAGTGGCAGTGGAATGCCTTGCTTGGAGTGAAATGATTAAAAAAAAAACGTATATAACATAGTGTATCTATAATACATAATAAATAAAGTGAATTGTTTGATATAAGAACTTCTAATGACATTGCAAGGAATTTTCAATCTATGAACTAATTAAATCTATTTGAAAAAGAAGTATAGGAAAAAAAATTAAAAAAGTAAGCTTCTATCTGCATTAGAAATCCTTATACCGAAAAATTCAACTTATTTATTGAATGACCCTCGTAATAATTTGTAAGACAAAATTCCATTTTTCTTTTATTTTATATCAGCTATATTATTGAGACCCTTAAAACGTTTAAAACTACCTCACGATTACATCTATTTATGAGTTAAACAGACGGCGATAACTGTACATAAATAATTTATCCCCTACATGGAAAGTACTTATTCCCCAACAAAATTCAAACGCTTCCAGCTTATTATTCCACCCTATATATTAATCAAATGATAGTAGAAACTAGTATAGACTCCTACTAGATATATGGAATGGGTTTAACAGAATTAACACTGATCTAATATTTAAACTGATGTTGCATTAAATAAACCTTATTTTAAATTATAGTTTCTTCCTACAGTAGACTTTTAAGTAATTGAATTTCGAACAAGTCACGTCATCTATCTACTATTCTGTGAGCAATTTGACAGTGAATGAGTATTACCAGAAACATGCACAGAAAACACCATAAACACAATTTTGGTAGATAATAACATTTGTTAAAACAGCATTGGAATTTTTTTAATATAAAATTAAGAATATCATAAAGAAATCTCATCAAGCATTAATGTTTTATTCAAGAAATTGAGTAAGTTTAATGGAAACTGATGGTTACATTTAATACAATAGCGTTGATGTACTCAGTGTACAAAATCTACAAGTCAAAATGCTTGTAGCTTAAAAATAACACTTCGGTCATTTCGTCACCCACCAAACAAAATCATGAGACTATTTGTAGTAGTAGGCGAATTCTATTCTGGTTGTAACTGCTATAGACGAGCGAGTAATGGATGGCCATGAGGTAAGGGTGAACTGTCTAACGGATATTTACCTTTTCGATTTACTTCAAGGTGGATTTCTATCCTTCTCTACGACTTTGCCTGGAACTATCCATCTGCGTTCTTTGCTGATAGTGACTATGAGAGAATATTGTTCTTTGTCTTGTCATCTAAACTTATTTATAAATGGAACTTTGACTGTGTGTGTATGTGTGTGTGTGTCCGTTACCTATAGCATCTGAAATGGCTGAACCGATTTTCTTGAAAATTTACACAGTTGTACTATAAGCGTCTGCAAGTGTTCTTAGCTAGGTTTTGTGTCGAGGTACCCTCGATAAATATCGAAAACCGATAATCGAAAAAATCGGATTATAGAAGGAATGGTCCGATTTTAATCAAATTTGATTCATTGATAGACAAAGACATAAGAAACGATATTCAGAAGTTTCAAGGTTGCAGTTCTTACAATAGTGCAGAAAATCGATAATATATGTATATATATAAATGGAAGATGTTTTTGTGTGTGTCTGTTTATCTGTTTGTATGTCCTTTATACAAATCCACAATTTGTATCCGATTCTCACCAAACTTCAAACAAATATTCTTTAGGTTGAGTCTGAGCTCCATGGATTAGTTTTAAAGCTTTCATTACACCCGAGCAACGCCGGGCTATACTGCTAGTCTTTATCTAAACAGTAATTTATCAGGGTATGGCCTCATTCAGAAACTCGTCATACCAGAGCCGCTTGTCATATTACGTATGAAATCCACTCCAACTCGTAATCATCAAGAAAGTAAATGCATGAAAGAATTTTTGTTACATCTCAGAGATTTTCATTCAACAAGATATCAGCTGACACTGATATCGCTACAAATCATAAGAAGTGAGCTGTGACCAAAACAGTCAAGCTACGGTCAACGAATCAGAGTTAAAATTTTCATGTTTTCACCCAATAAACATATTGTAGTTACTGTCTAATGCATGAAATACGTATAAAATTTAAATATATAGTGTGATTGTAAAATAACGTCATATTTTAGGTATCATGGACACTCCCGGGTTGTAAAAATTATAGTTATACAGGAGAGTCTATCATACATGAAATAAGATGTTACTTTTCACTCACCCTGTAGACATATTCTTATATAAAATGCTCTGATTGGTTCCTATAAGTGGTCAAAAGTTTAAATAATTTTATTGTCCTATTAAAATTAGAGCTTATACTATAATTCTCCTGACCCACTGCACTGACCCACCCTTGAGCGTTCATAGCACACCTTTGGTGAGGTTACAAACTATATTGAGAATCCCTGTAGTAGATTATTGCTTTCGAGATAGGATAAGCGTTATCTTAATTTAATACAAGGTCAAAAGTGCTGGACAGGTTCTGAAGACGAAATTCGATATCATAAAAAGAAAACGGGAAAATTTGGTTGCGAAACACGTTGCTGTCTTAATCACCATTTTTATTTTATTCTGTATTTTAGAATCCGTCATAATAACAAAATATTTTTCTCGGAGTCCACACCGCCGTGTAGACTGTAAATTTAAATTTTGACAAAAACTAGATCGAATTTTTTGGCGTGGGGGCAGTAATGTGTGGGTGAGGGCATGGGTGGAGATTTCCTTTCTTTGATTTTATTTCAAAAATCAATGCTTGGCTGCAGAACAATACTTCAAGAATTTTTTCATTTCCAATGTTCACTGCTGTCATTGCAATTCTAATCTTGGAATTTTTGCAGTACTTAAATCGTGAAAATTACATGTCATTAGAATTACGCGTCATTAAAAACATTGAATTCAGTTGCCTTGTACCATTCCTTCTTTTATCTTCATTATTAATAAATAGAAAGAACAGAAAGTTGTGGAGAGCCAAGTTCATCAACTTGCATAGAAGAAGAAAGATAAATGAATCATGCCACGGATTATTTATCCCTTCTCGTATATATAAAATACGTATACGCACATATAAGAGCGTATGCTTTTGAAAAGTTAATTTATTTTGAAGTTTGCTCTTTTTTTCATTTTTGAACAGCCAAATTCAGAGCCAAAATTAATTACCATCAGGCCTTTTTGCTTTTATCCTACCGCTTCGAAAATGGTTTACTACCATCTGAAAATCTATCGCCTCGCAATAATTCTTTTTTTTTCTCTTGTTTTTTTTTTAAACATCCTTCCTTAAAATATTCTCTTTCTCACTTATTGATCACTCCTTCTACGCTGTTTGATTTTCGGGTCATTGAACTTTTGCGTGATACCAGTCATCTATATGGAGGTATATGCTGGACAATTTCCTCAACAATGAAGAAGAGGGTTGAAGCAACAGAAATATACTTCTGAAGAAGAATGCTAAAGATACTTTAAAGCAACAAGAAAGTTTTAGAGAAAATGGAAACACTTATATAAAGAATCGACAGTTAAAATTTCCCGGGAATATAATAAAAAAAGCGGGTTTGGGGATAACTCACAGGACTTACCCAAGGCAAGAGGGATAGGAAAAAAAAAACAACAACGCGCAAGCCATCTAGCGAATGTGAGTAAATGGATGTCGAAACAAGGTTAGGAGAAATAAGAAAATGACAAAATTTATTAAGATCTACGAAAGGCAGAAAACTCTGGAGAGTTATGATTGCTTATGTTCTGAAGGAACACAGTACATGAAAAAGAAGTATCACATAGGAAATAATTTGGCTGTCTACTGATACAGACCAAAAGGATTCAATGTTATTAGTCAAACGGAAAGGAAACGACTCTTGGAAAACACGTAAAGATTAACTAAATTCGGAAAGGAAGGAATTGTATATTACAAGCAATATGTATGCTGTGACATAACATATGGAACATAAATTACGTAACATAACGTATGGAAAATAAAATATAGAACACAATTATATAACATAACGTAAGTAAAATAACGTATATAATGTAACATGTGCAGCATAACGTATAAAAAATAACGTATGGGACAGAAAATATGGAACACAACGTATATAACATAATGTAAGTAAAATAACGTATCTAACGTAGCATGTGCAACATGACGTATGTAAAATGACGTATGTAATGTAACATCTATAACATAACGTATCTAAAATAACATATAGGACATAACGTATGTAAAATGACATGTATAACGTAACGTCTACTATCAATTAATCATCATAGTCAATCGCACCTAGCTCCTATTAGCATGGACCAGGCTTGCCTCCCAGAGAGTAAAACACTACGCCTCCTTGGTCTCACACTCTCAGCGGACCTCAAGTGGAATGACTATATCGAATCCATTGCTAAATCCGCTGCTATGAAAGTCGGTTCTCAGTGCAGAGCCCGGAGGTTTTTTCCGTCTGAATCTATCCTGCACATTTATAAATCTACCATCCGCCCGTGCATTGAATACTGTTGCCATATCTGGTCGGGTGACCCTGCTATTCTCCTTGGGCTTCTCGACAAGGTACAGCGGAGGGTCTGTAATGTGATTGATACCGACTTAGCAGACCGCCTGCAGTCTCTCTCTCACCGGCGCGACGTGGCTTCCCTGTGTCTCTTCTATAAATACTTTCACGGCTTCTGCTCCGATGAACTTAGATCACTGGTGTCCCCTAGGTTCGAATTTGCACGAGATACTAGATTAGCAACTAGATCCCACCCTTTTACAGTAAAACCGATAAAATGCAACCTCAACTTCTACTCCAACAGTTTCTTTTCTCACACTTCCAGACTGTGGAATTCCCTTCCACAAGACTGCTTCTCCGACAGCTACAATCTCCAGGAGTTTAAATGTAAGGTCAGTAGACATCTCCTAACAAACTAACTCGCTTCCATTCTTTCAAACACTCTTCCCACCCACCCAACTATCCATCACCCCCCTTTTGACATTTCCTATATCTAACCACTCTTCCTATTTACCTCTCCCTATGTAGCCCCAAGCGCAATAGTGGTAGTGGAATGCCTTGCTTGGAGTGAAATGATTTTAAAAAAACGTATATAACATAGTGTATCTATAATATCGTATATAAAATAACGTATGTAAATTAACGTATCTAAAAATGTCTGTAACATAACGTATGGAACATAATGTATGAAATATAACGTATATAAACAAACCAATGAAACATAAAAAATGTAACATAACGTAGGTTAAGTAACGTTTAGAATATAACGTATGGAACGTAATGTATGAAACATGACGTATGTAAAATAACCTATGGAAGATAAAGTGTGGAATGTAATATATTGTATGCAATATAACCCTATGGAAAATAACGTATTTAACATAAAGTATGTAAAAGAACGTATCTAACATAACGTTTGTAACGCATGTAATTATATGTGATGTTTGAATGAAGGTTCTTCGTACGATAGGGAAGCTCACTGACAGTCTCCACAAACACTCTCAAACATATTTTACAATCTGGCAGGGAAATGTTCAAATGACTCTTATTAAAGTAAGTACGTGCTTTGCACTTTCTGTAAATGGAGAAATAAGAAATATTATCGTCTGATCTCTGAAAACTAGGCTACATTGTTAGCAGCATAAGAGTATAATTAATGGCAAATAATATTTACTATTCACATTGTAATAAATATATAAAAACTAAAAAATTGAACTTTTAGTTATAGTGGTAACAAAATCAAAGTTGAAGCAAGAAATAATCCCTGCTGTAAAGCAAGTTATTTTCACAACATAAATTTGAACTGTTCAGGGGAATTGAAACATAACTCCCTATTTTATGTATGAGTAGCCAGCCTAGTTTCCTGATTTGACACGCTCTGAATTTTTCTTTTGAGTTTTGTTAAAGAAGCTAGTCTACTATACTAAACCAAGACATTCGGAAAATTTGTAAGTCGTATGGAAGTTTTCTGTACTACAAGAATTTATAGTGAAATTAGTTGACGCGATTCTTTGGTCACTCGAGAAACTGGTAGAGAAGTCTTTTACCTAAATCGAATTTTTAAATAAAACCTTATACCAAACGCTTTTCTCTCATATCCATGTTTTGTAAGAATTATAGTTAAATAGCGGAACCCGTGGAATTTCCACGGAAGAATAATTATGATTTCCTGAAAAAATTTTACTTTGTCATACTACAAATGATAGTAACGTCTTCAAACATAAAGGCATTGGATAATACAATAACGAAAGCAAGAGAGTTTGTTCAGCGGAGTCCGAAAAATCTCCAAACTAGTTTCTCAGCCGTGAGTCAGTGGAAACCCTAGACAACACATTCTTCCTGCTATGGACCAGGTTAAGGTCCGAAAAGAACAACACGACCACAAAGGTAGACATAACAAATATATATTAAGAAGAAATAATAATACAAAATGTGGAAGGTATTATTATGACTGTCAGTCTGGTTTGGAGTGAACTACTACCAACACGACTCTCTCTCTCTCTCTCTCTCTCTCTCTCTCTCTCTCTCTCTCTCTCTCTTGAGAGGCGTAGTATATATAGTGTTAGGAAGAGTTCATTCGGGAGATACAGCTAAGGACATACGACACTTCCACTGCAGGGTCGATCTTCTGTTGTGAAAGTTTATTGAAGACATCATTGTTCGCGTGCTGCGCGGGAGGGTTTTTCGCCATCGACACCAGTTTTGTTTTTAACAATGTGGCACCTCTGTTGACTAAAGGCTGAACGCTACGTGTTAATTTGTTTAGTAGGCGTTATGACAGTTGTGATATGGACGCAACAACAAAATGTTTTCTATGGAGGCGAGTAGTTTACTTCTATCCAACTGATCTAGTAATTTAAGCATCAGCTTAAAGTCAAGATTAGGTCGGAAATGCTACGACTTCCCCAATCAGAGTTTGGAAAAGGATGGGTGAGCTTTACGCATATCTGTCGAGTGAAAGTCAGTCAGTTAAGTGCCATACGTGAAACACGCTTGGGCGATCATGTCTCGAAAGAGACATGACTGACTGGGCAGAAGATAATCCCGCAGTAGGTTGCCATTGCTTTCTGCGGTAGACTGGTTGCCGACCAAGGCTATAGAACCCAATCTGTCATGTTATTTAACTCATAACTGGAAGGAATAGACTTCTAGTTCCATCTGCTCCTTGTCTCTCTTAATATATTTCCTCTTGCTATCATTTCTAAACTCCGCTTCGTCATCCACTGCCTCAAGCTTTACAAGTATGCCTCGCGTTGCTTTCCCCTATCTCTCTTTCTCTTTATCCGTCCTATGAGTATTAAATTCTCCAAACAATACGTGTCACAGAAACCTCAAGCTTCTCTTCCTGGTGCTAAGTATAATTTTTCGTTTGCATTCTCACCAACCCCTTGCCGTTGCATATGTGCTCGGTCCATGGTATTCTCATCATCCTTTTGTTGAAACACTTTTTCTGTTGCTTCAAGCCCCTCTTATGTTCTTGAAGACATCACCAAACATTCGCTATCATACAGAAGAACAGATATCTCGTAGCAGTCTAGCATTGTTTTCTTTATTTTTTAATGAGAGCTTCTTGTACTCTCAAAAGTACTTAGTACTCTTAATACTCTCAAAAGCTTCTTAGTACTCTCAAAAGCTTCTTAGTACTTTCAAAATGTTAGCTTTTGAAATGCCTACTTGGTCAATGCAGTGCGTTCTCGAATCTCTTATCTGCTTTTCAATCAACACCCAAAGATTAAGCTCACCTCTACTCTAGCCAGTTATTGAACTCACAACTCTTTGGATGAAGTCCTGGACTCAGCCAACGCTTTTATCTTAGAACGCTTTTATCTTTTTGTCCTAGAAATATCAGTCAGTTCCATACCATACGTGATACACACTTGGGCGATCATATCTCTTTCGAGACATGACTGACTGAGCAGAAGATTTTTCTGTCGTAGTTTGCCATTGCTTTCTGCAGTAGACTTGTTGCCAACCAATGCTACAAAACCTAATCCATTCTATTTGACCCATAGATTGAGGGAAATGAAGGTTTGATAATTATTAAAAATGGGAAGGTTTTACACGTGTGAGTAAACTCAAAACCGTTTTTCTCCCGTTTTTCTTGTAATTCTGAAATGCTTATAAAATCGGTCTTATAAATCTGTGCTTCAATCCAAAATGCCAAAATATCTAATTATTTTCTTGCTACCTTAGGTCTAGAGCCTAGTTATATAAATTGGATGCATGAAATGCTGCCCAGAGGTAAACATTAGCGAACCATAGTAAATTACGCATTTATGACTTTCTTTAGGGTATGGTAAACAATTCATGAAGAAAAGCCAGCAGGGACTTACATTTCATTGAGTTCTATCAGGAGACACAGAGTGACTTTATTCCTGGCTCTAATTTCAACAGATTTCTCAGTGAAAGAAAACAATTTGCTTATTCATATAATAACCCTATTCTGTCAATTATATTTGCATTAATTCCTGACTACTGACAATCCCTTCCGTATTTATTTGAAATCTTTTCGGCCATGATTTGGCAAATTGGTTTCGATATACTGTCTACGGAAATAAATTATATTGTTTGAGAAACTGGGTATCTCTGGTTTGATTATTGACACTGATTTAAAAAGAAGTGGAAAAGGTTTAAGAGTTTAAATAAAGAATAAGATGTTGTTAAGTGTTTTGTGTGCTCTACTTAGTATCAAATCACCCCCTCCGGGAACAGATACTACAGGTTGTAGTATCTGTTCTCTCTGTTACAGTTAAATACACACACACAAAATATATATATACATATATATATATATATAGGTATAGATGTCCAGTCCGTAAACGGCGAGGATAAACCAACAAAATCAACTTAATAGAGAATATTAAGTGATATATCTATATAGAGAGCTTAATGGATGTTATCCAGAGCAATATGATATTTATAAAGAAAATCTCAACACGTCATTTGAATTGGTTACTAATTATAATTCAATTCAATATATTGAAATGAATTATAACTTACAACCAATTTAAATGACGTGTTGAGTTTTCCTTTACACACACACACACACACACACACACACACACACACACACATATATATATATATATATATATGATAAGTTTATATATATGATAAGTTTATAATAAAAACATTGTTGGTTTAGGTACTATCTTATTAGAAGTGAAATATTTTTTTTACTGTTAATTTTATTATATAGATAAGCTTCAAAACAACATAATTTTTTTTACCAAATCCAGACAATTAAGGTAGAGGATTTTTGGGGAGGTTTATCTCAACTAACCAATAGAAAATCAAGTCATTATGTATAGAGGAAATGTGATAGTAAGTGTAAAGGGATATAGACTTAAAATGTCTTAAGACCCAGATATTTTCTATGCCAGTGATGAAATGAATTGAGAGATACATATGTTGCTATTTTTGCAAGTCATAAAACCTACCGCGTGTCATCGTGAAACGGTTACTTGATTTTCTTTAACTTATTATTCAATTCAAGGTAGTGTCTGTCGGTTAGTTAAGTGCCATACGTGATACACGCTTGGGCGATTAGGTCTCGAAAGAGACATGACTGACTGGGCAGAAGATTATCCTGCAGTAGGTTGCCATTGCTTTCTGCGGTAGACTGGTTACCGACCAAGGCTATAGAATCCAATCTGTCATGTTATTTAACCCATAACTGGGAGGAATAGACGGATTAATTGAATTAAGTGAATGCAGTGAATTAAGCTGGAATTCGAACTCGGCTCCCGATTTCTCGTTCCGAGCCGATATCCAATGCACCACAAAGTGTACAAGAGACAAAAAAGTGAAAGATTTTTTTTTGTTTTTTAAAATACACTGCACGTCATCATATGTAGTCGACTTAGTGGGTAACCTATCTTTTAAACAGCAACAATTTAAATTATCAAAAGGTGGGAGAATGAGTCAATATATGGCAGGGGATATATTATAGATGTCTAGTTATATTATATTAGGAAAAGTTAATTATATTTTAGCGTATCTTTTAGACAATGATGACAAATGGGAGTTACTTCGCTACGTTTATTGAGTACGTTTAGTTTTGGGAATTTGATAATTTGTAATTTTTCTTGTAAACAAAGAAAACATGCCTCATGTAAAGATTTACAAGTTCTCTTTTTTTAATATTTTCCATTTTACGGTAGAGATGTTATTGTCTTCTTTTAATTGCCAATAATGAGTAGAAAGTGATGTGCTGTTACAGTAAGTTTTATTATTAAAAGATAAAGTGTGAAAATAATGGCGGTTTCTAAAAGTATTTTTGGGAAATCCGATATAATATTTTATTAATGTAGGATTTTCTGTTGTGGAATTAGAGCGTAGGTACACTATAGAATCAATTAGACATTTATTTGCTAATGAACACTCAATAGGTTTTCGGCAATTGCAGTTATTGTTAGTATCTTTAGGATATTGTTGATTGTTTAGGTTATTATATTTGTTTAAAATTCTATGATTAGGTTTTCTTATGATCTTCTCAAGGGTATCTCTATAGCTATAGCTTAATTCCAGTGTATTTCTGTTACAAATTTTACTAAGAGGGTTATTTTTAAGGATACGTTTTTCAATCAATTTTAGGAATTTGTATCCTAAGTTAGTACTTATCATTTGGTTAAATGGAGGTGTATACCAAATGATATTTCTCTTTATGTTTTTATTGTTGTTGTGATTATTATGTTTATTGTATTTCATGTCAGAGCAATTATAGTCACTGTTTTTAAGCGCTGTGTCATAGAATTTTCTATGTTTATAAAAGATGCTTTCATTATAAGAATTCTTACTAATTCTGTTTTCAATATAGAAGGGTATATGCTTGATGATTGATCGATGGTGGTTAGATGTAGGGTGGATGTGTATAGGATTAGCGCCAATTTTTAAGTAGGGAAATTAAGTGTTAACGATTAGCTCAAGTGTTAAATCTAAGAAGTCTACTTTTTGATAGCTGACTTAAAGTTCAGACTTTTTAGTTCCCTTTCTTATTCTATTGTCTTTAACATTGGTGGAGTTTTTTTACCACCATAGGAGCATCATTCCTGTACAACCCTATATCCTCAATATTTATATAATTATTCGCTGTCAGATTATACAGGATAAATAATCAAACAAGATTTGAGTACACAGCGAAGTCAGTAGATCCCATAGTGATGTCAAATAGATCTTCACACTTGTTTTTTTCTACTGTCCATTGTTATGGATGAGTACTGATCGGACACTGATGATTATTATCCGTTTTTCGTTAGTTAGATCGGAAAATTTAATTACGATTTCTAATGCTAAAGTGAATAACATTATTGATAAATTAAAAATCAGTGATAGTGTTAGTAATATCTGCACTGTGAAGTTCTAAATCACCATCAAGGATCATAAGCCGGATTACGAGATTACCTGCCCTACCAGGATTATCAACCCCACACTACCTGAAATTTACAAAATCAGCAAAACCATCCTCGACAGAATCAATTTCCAAATTAAAACACAACTCAAATTAACTCAATGAATCAACACCCGTGATGTCACATACTAGTTTGACTGAATCAGTAATAAGACCAATTGTTCGTTTATACAGTTTGACATCAAAAGACTTATTCACTTTGGCATTAGAACAACTTTGTACAACTTAGTATAACTTAGAATAAAGCATTTAAGCTCTCTAAAAATTAAAAAGAAACAATAAAAACAATTAACCAACTCCAGATACTACACTACTTAAAAAGCAATAAACAGCAATCCTACATCACTTAAGAAATAAATCAGTGGAAGTATCTAAAAAATATACAATTCAGGAGCAAGAATAATAATGGAACGAGAATTAAAAACATAGAAGATAACGATTGACATTTAATGTTTTGAAGGTCAAAGTGAAATTGGAAGCAGGAAGCTGCAAGTGAGTTTCACAAACAGGAAATGCGATAGAAAAAATTGTTAGCATGGAACTTACTGATAAATATAGCCATTACAAGTGTAAATTATGATATTTATATTTATTTATATAATATTTATTTTGCAAATACAAAATTTAATGCACAAACTGTTTATATCTATCTATCTATCTATCTATCTATCTATCTATCTATCTATCTATCACTATTTCTATCTATCTATCTCTCTATCTATCTATCTATCTATCTATCTATCTATCTAAGTGTTCGGATCTATCTATCTATCTATCTATCTATCTATCTATCTATCTATCTATCCCTATTTCTTTCTATCTATCTATCTATCTATCTATCTATCTATCTATCTATCCCTATTTCTATCTATCTATCATTCTATTCTTATATATATATATATATATATATATATATATATATATATATATTTATTATGAATTATATTTTAGAATATGTACAATTTTTTTTATCTACTACAAAGTGTACATTTTGTTTCGACTTTGAAATTACAATGTTTCATAAGGTGGTGTGGAAAGAAATGGAAAGCCTCTTTTCTTATATTTGGTGAGTTGTGTGTGGGATGTTGGCGGGGGTTAGTGATAAGGGAATAAGTCTTGTAAAATGTCCGTTAGAATTTTGAAAAAAAGTGGGGAATATAGTTGATTAATGAAAGTCTCCGGAATTTTGTAGACAGATTTAACATTAGAAGATAGGGCAGAGGTTTTATAGCCGCGTGGCTAGAGTTTATTCTTTGGGTTTATTAGAGGGGGAGAGTAAGGAAGTGTAAAGAGTAGGGATTGAACCTATCTTTACTGTTTATTTGTACAACTATAGAATATTTTTGTATTTAAGCACATTTTTTAAAATCTAATTTGTATATTTAACATTAAGTTTGAATTTAGGAAATAAACCTTTGAATTAGATCACAGTTTATGGTGTTTAATAGGTAACATTTGATGTAAGAGTGTGGTTAGTATTATAAAGTCCAAGCTTTGGCTTCTTATAGTGTTTTTAGCATAATTGTAAGGTTACTTTAATTGGTTCCATGTCTCTGGTTTAAAAGTTTGTTGCTATTCATGTATTTAATGATTTCAATTTTTTTCTTGAAGACAAAGAAAACATGGTTCCTTTATTGATTTAGATGTTCTTGCTTGTTTGAGGATTTTTCATTTAACTTTAGGTGTTTTACTTTCGTTTTTTAACTTCTAAAAGTGTTTAGAAAGAGACGTCATGTTTTGTTTTTCTTCGTTATTGAAGGATGAGCGGTGATTGTAAAAGCGTTTTTAAATAAATTCATGGTGTTTCCTATATACATTTTTTCATCTTTGGGATTCTCCATGGATGAAATAGAACACATATATATCAGGAATTTCATTAAATATTTATTAGGAATTAAGTATTGGTTTGGGTTTCTACAATCTCGTATTAGTGTTGGAGTTATTTTTGTTGTGTGATTTTAATATTTTACTGTTATGTAATTTAATGATTTTTTTCTAGGTTATTGAAGCAGATATAGCTTAGTTTTATTGTATTCCTATTGAAAATTTTGCTTAGATGATTATTTTTGGGAAAATGCTTATCTATTTGTTTAAGAAATTTATGTCCCTGTTTAAAGTTAAATAACTGATTAAATGGAGGGCTATACCATATGATTTTCCTGTTTCTATATTTTTTTTCTTGCGCTTTTGAATTTTTCCACAAAGTTAATTTTGGATGATTGATATCCGCTGTCTTTAAGAATTTTATCGTTAATTACTTTGTGTTTATCGAATATTTCTTTATTTGAGGAGTGTGTGTTAATGCGGCGTTCCACTGATGATGGGATATGCTTAATAATGGATGGTGGGTGATTAGAATTGAGGTTTATATAGATTGGGTTAGCATTATTTTTCATCTAAGGTTGAAAAGTGTTCGATAGTAAGTCTAATGTCATGTCTATGAAGTCAACTTGCTTGATATTAGGCTTAATTACTATGTTAAGACCAAAAGGTTTAAAGACTTTATGAATTAATTTTCTAGTTTTATTAACCTTACCTCCAGTAGATTTATTTATTATCATGAGTCCGTCATCTCTATAGAGTCCTATATTGTTGATGTCAATTTCTTTATACGCCGTCAGGTTGTACAATAGGAATAGTCCGACTAGATCCGAAGATTCTGCAGAATCCAGGGCTCCCATAGATAAATCAAAATTATTCTTTGAATTTTTTGTCCACTGTTCGTTGTTGCGTACGATAACTGATTTTTACAGTTCAAAATTATTTTGATTTTCCTTTGAGATGTCCGAATAGAATTCCGCGAATTCCAGGGCAAGATTGAAAAGGACTTCAGTTATCGATGGATAAAAATCCATGATGTTAAATTGTAGGAAAGTGGTATTATTTTTTCCCAAGTTTCTCGAACCATTTGATTACATCCATTGTACCCCTCCATTGCATGAGTTGGATTTTTTCTTATTTGTTAGTTAACACTTTCCAGTATTACCTTACTACTTCTACCGATATCTGATTTTGTAGCGTTTATAATTCTAGTGGGCAATTTTTGGTAGAATTCAAGCTTGAGGTCTTTTATTGTATGTATGCCTCCTTTGTTGTAATTTTGGAGACTCCGTTGCTTATTTACAGTTTATCCGTAATTTGTTTGTCTGAGTAGTTGATTCTATCTATGTGGCTTTGGTGCTCCGTGTTAATTTTTCTGTAGTTTTTTGTTAGGTTTTTCTTAATATATATATATATATATATATATATATATATATATATTGTTACGGACATGCCGATATTATATAGGAACACAGGGAGGTACGCAACATATAAATACAATTAAAATACAGATTTCTTTGCTATTTGGCTCGACACGGCCATCGAGATTGAATTTATTCACAAACAATGGAAAACAAGCGACAGAAACGATGATGTAGATGATTAAAAAATATTTTATTTCGTGTATGTGTAGTAAAAAGAAAATATTTTAGTTTATTCGGCGTAAAAAATATAAAATGGTACGAGAAATGGAATAAAAAAAGGATTACCATATGAAACAAAAAAGGGGATTCTTTTATCTGAAAAATAGACAGTAGTTGACAAGGAATACAAAATCAACAGAAATGCATTCCAAAAAAGAATCAAAGCAAGTCAAAATTAAACAAGTCAGAAATATGGACTTATCTGACATTAACAAAAGTTTCTCGTTTCTCTTTCTTTTCAGGGTTTTTGATTGTATCTCATTTCTTCGGTGCTTTGTCCTTTTCTTTTTTTTTTCTTTTCTTCGCCGGATGGAAAGTTTTATCGGTGAAACAGTTTTCTTCAGTTTTCTTCCTTCTTTGTCGTTTTTCTTCCTTTTTCTTTTCTCTTTGTTGAATAGGAAGTTGTATCGACAAAAAACATCACGCCTTAATTTTCTTTCCTTTCTTGTTTTCTTTTCGTCTTACCTAGGGGTTGAGTTGAATCTTAACTCATTTTGATTTTCAAAATGATGTTTTCTTTATCTCACTGTGATTATCACTGCCAGTGTACCGAATTTGATTCTTTTGAAACGAATTTTTAATTCCAAAATCTCATTAGATTTCTACGGGATTTATGCATATAAATCCATAGCAAAACCATTAAGATTATAACTAACCGTTTTTTCAGTTATAACTCTTAACTACGATTGATTTCGAACATCCAAACTTTTAGCGCCAAGTTTTTGACACGTGACTTCATACTTCGAAATATTGATTTCTATCCGTGTCTGCAAAACCAGGTTTCGAGGACGTCTGAATGTCTGGAAGTCATCCGTTCAGATCACCATGTTCTCACCTGATCCAAGAGGGGAAATATACACAATTAATGAGATACACAATCTACTTATATGCATGCACGTTGAACTAAAACAATGTTATCTCATTGGCGCCAGTTTCTACACTTTCTAAATGTACTGACTCTTTATTTAGAGCACTTCTAAAATCTGGGTTGTTTTATTAAATTTAGGTGGGGTTCGTAACAATATATATAGGTGTATATATATATATATATATATATATATATATATATATAGTCATCCGCAGACAGATCTGTTTCGCCGTATCACAGCTCATCAGTACGGTTAGACTCCGACTGCTTTCTTACCCGGGATTGAAACCCGACCGAAATGGCGTCAGTCGGCGACTCTACCCCTGGGTTATGGGCGTTCGGTGGAAATAGGCATACGTTTTAGCGCATATCATTATACGCGCCCAATAGCTAAAGCGCTCTAAATCATTTCAAAGTCTGCTATTTTTCCAGTGTGCTCAATCAAGGTGTGAGAGCGCAAATTAGTCATCCACATACAAGCCCGTTTCGCTGTAACACAGCTCACCAATGTGGCTACACATATCCACTTGCTGTCCGAAGTGGAAACTGTTTTTAAAATTTTCTTCTCCAGAGTGCTCAATCGTAATGAGAGCATAATATATTAGTCATCCACATACAAGCCCGTTTCGCTGTATCACACCTCATCAGTGTGGCTAGACATATCCACTTGCTTCTGGCCGGGATCGAAACTCGACCGATTCGGTGTCAGTCGGAGTCTCTACTCCCTAAGCCATCGACGCATGGGTTCAGAGAAGGGAAATTTTAACGTCTTTATATATGTACAGTAATTTGTAAATAAAATATATTTATGTTATAAATTCTAAATTTGCGTTATAAATAATAAACAAATTCTAAATATATATTATTCGCTCTAATTTGTATTGAGCACTTTTTTAAGAACAGTGTTTTTGTTTATTTGTTGTTTTACAGAATTTTATTCCATCCATACCTACTCTCTCTTTCTCTCTCTCTCTGTCTTTCTCTCTGTCTGTCTGTCTCTCTCTCTCTCTCTCTCTCTATATATATATATATATATATATATATATATATATATATAAGGTTCAGTAGTAAAATTAAAATTAGACAATAGAAAGAATGGAGGAAGAAATTCTAAAGGAGGAAAATAACTGATTAAGAAAGAAATCTTGTGAAAAACCGAAAAGAAAAGCTATTGAAGTGACACTTTAGTAATGGCGAGGAAAAATAGTTAAATATGAAATTTTAAAGAGGGTTAAGCATTAGGAGTAGCCAAAAATTCAAAGCAAAAATTGGAGATACCCATGTCAAACAAGTACAAAATTTAAATAACTGGGAATTGTTTTTAACAGAGGACGCAACGCGCAATACTGAAATACGAAGGCGCATTGGGATAATCAAAGATACATTCCAAAAGCTAAGCAGAGAATCAAGAAACAAATTAACTTTGTTAGAAGCTTTGAAAAGAGTCAGTTAAATGCCATACGTGATACACGCTTTGGGTGATCATGTCTCGAAAGAGACATGACTGACTGGGCAGATGATTATCCCACAGTAGGTTGCCATTGCTTTCTGCGGTAGACTGGTTGCCAGCCAAGGCTACAGAACCCAATTTGTCCTGTTAATTAACCCATAACTGGAATGAAGAGACGGATTAATACCTTTCCCAAGGGTATGTGCGCGTAAGTGAATACAATGAATTCAACTGGAATTCGAACTCGGCACCCCGATTTATCGTTCCGAGTTGATATCCACTGCACTACAAAGAGTACTGAACTGTTACGTGATCCCATATGAACGTTAGACAATCTTCTCGCAGATGAAGAAGCAATAGAAATGGGCATCTACAGAAAGATACTGAGAATACCATGAACCGAATATAGGAGCAGCGACAAATTTTTAGAGAAAAGTGGAGCAAATAAAAGATTATACTTATTATTAAAACGAGAAAGTTTACATTTCTGGGGCGCATAATGTAAACTATTTTAAATTTTGATAATCACATCACAGATTGAATGCAAGAGGAACAACTGAAAACAACACGTATCATACTTAGTGATTCTAAGGGAATAGATACCGGAACAATGTTTACAAGAAATAACCAAACTAAATTTATTAATATTTACAAAGGACAGAAATCCTTTCCTGAATATACCTACGTATAAAATTAGACAGTGTTTAGAAGAAAAACCTAAGGGTTTCTTTTCTTAAAGAATTTGCTATGTAGCATTCTGTCTCTACTACCAGCGATATTGTATGATTAGGAGTAGTAATGACTGCTCTGGCTACGCTCGCTTTAACACGTGAAATGCTTTCTTTGCTATGTAAGATAATGTGAAATTTGATAAAGTTGTTAGAGGGTGGATTTTTTTCTGAAAACGACGATATCCAATGAGCATAATATGCGAAAATTCTTAATGCAAGGCGTAGAACGAGCAAATCTTTTGAGGCCAGTACGCTGAGTAATGAATTTAGACGTTCTGGTTTGGGCTATATATTATTTTTACCCACTGTGTATCCAAGAAAATGTATATTTTTACTCTGTATCCAAATAGACTTATATTTTTACGCCTAAAAGAACATTTGTCTTGGTTAAGGTTCAGCTTGTAACGTTTTAGAGCCGCCATGAATAATTTGAGATTTATGTCCTGTTCCTCTAGATTTTTCGTGCAAGTGGTTAACATTATCGATGTAAGCGGAGGTGTCTTGCAGGTTCTCTTTCGCTATTATCTGGTTTATCACTCGTTGTAAGCTTGCTAGTCCGTTACTTACGCCAAACGGTATTCTGCAAAATTGATAGAGTTTGCCTCTTGCCTTGAAGGCCGTACATGGTTTATCGCCGGGCCTTATAACTAACTGAAGATAAGCACTATTGAGATCCATAGTAATAGTTTTGGCTATTTTTCTATCATCTTGCTTATACTTGGCGGAGGTAGACATTGAGCAAAATAAACCGGCTTATTGTTAGGGAACAGACGATTATCATTTGTCGTTTCCTCTTCTCAGATAAAAACTACAAAGGCTTGATTTATTCACGGTGAATGAATTAGTTCGATTATAGCTTTCTTCTACATACGAGTAGCTTCATTTTTGATAAATTAATTTATCCTCTCCCGTGTGTCGCCTTGGTTTAGTAGCTACCTGATACTACTGCGTTATTATATTTTGAAAAGTGCCGGGTTCGATATTATCATAGCTGCTATACCGCAGACCTTAAAGTGTTGCTTAGAGCCTACGAGAGATATTTCTAATAATGAATATTGGAGCAAGAATCTCTGCCCTAATAGTAGGCTACAATATAAATCCCTCAATAGTAGAAATCTTACTTCTGGTATAAAGTACCCTTTATTTTTAAGTCAACCAAACAGTATCTCGGAGCCAAGAACCAAGAACTTTGCCAGATAATAGAAACTGCATCACTATAGGACATTAGAAAGGTGAAGAAGGAGGCCTACATCGATGTTGGAAAGAGAGATAACAGCAGCGGGGTTTACTGCCAAATGTTTCTTTTAACTCAGCCCAGTGATTGAATGAAAGCATAACTCATGTGGCATTCGCTGATTGGCCAATAAATGACAAATGATTTGTTACAAAGAAATGCCTTATATTATCATCACCATTAGTAAGAAGGATAACAGATATTACACTTTGATTCCAGCTCGTTGGCGTGTGATTGAACAGAAGCATAACTCGTGTAGCATTGTCTGATCGGTCAATGAATGCATAAAAAAACTAATACTTCCATTACTACTAGCAATTGAAAAAAAATTGAGTAGCTGGTGTTTTACTGTTTGTTTGGGTCAAGCAGGATTCAAGAAACTGAAAATGTTTGATTTCAAGCCAGAAGGAAGTGCTTTTCTCAGCTTCACTGATATTTTCTAAAAATCATTAGTGCTGCCAACCTCGTTGTTATGAGACAGACTGTCTACATGCTTTATATTAAGCACTTCCATCTTACCACAGGGACTTGGAGCTGTCCTCGAGAATGTGAATTAATTGAAAGAAAATACATTAAGAGAAAAAATGTTTTGGGGGAATACAACCAGTCAATATGATATAGTGATCAGTATCTCATATATACCTATCTCTTGTTATGATTGTGTGTATCTGTAACTATTTGAGAAAGAGAGTTTTGTGCATATTTCTATCACTTAGTACAAGCATGTGTGAGGAAGTGATAAGGCGATTGTTTGTGTGCTTCTCTCCATAGATACGAGAATGCGTCTCTGTTAGATTATGTATCTCCTACCTTTTTAGCTTTTATTATATATGTATGTGTGGGCGAGATAGTCTATGTGTATGCTTTTATCCCTTTACACAAGAACAGCGGAACGAGAACAATCTACTTCCGTAGATTAAATACAGAGTTCTGTTTGGGATTTCTTGGACAACTCTGGAAGGCCGGAGTGCACAACGATCGAAACGTTGCAATAAAAACAAAAAAAAAATGGACAAAAGTTCGAATATAATGTAAACAGTGATTACTTCTCAATCCAGAAATTCAGAAAAAAGTTTATAAAATATATAAAATGTATACTATTTATATAATGTAACTAGCAGTATAGCCCGGCATTGCTCGGGTGTAATGAAAGCTTTAAAACTAATCCATGGTCATGGTGCTCAAACTCTTTGGACGTTGGTACGAAAGAATGAAAAGCAATAGTTGTTTCCAGTTAAACCGTAGACTGAAAGAAAAATGAATGGATGTAAGTCAAATTTTGATTTCCTGGTATCGATATCAAATTTTCTGCATTATTGTAAGAACTGCAGCCTTGAAACTTCTGAATATCGTTTGTTATGTCTTTGTCTATGAGTGTATCAAATTTGATTAAAATCGGATCACTCCTTCTATAACCCGACTTTTTCGATTATCGATTGTCGATATTTATCGGGGAACCCCGACGCAAAACCTAGCTAATAATACTCGCAGTCGCTTATAATACAACTGTGTAAATTTTCAAGAAAATCGGTTCAGCCGTTTCGGGGTCTATAGGTAACGGATACACACACACACACAGACACACACACACACACAGACAAAGTTCCATTTATAAATAAGTTTAGATGTATATCTAAATCTAACTTTTGCTTATCTACATGCAACGTCAAATCAGAATATCTAATCATAGCTACTGTTATGAATTAACGTTAAAAAGCGCTAACTTAAACATTATAATCCTGACACACTTCTTTCTCTACATACTGACATTTTACTTCTTCTTTTTTTTTTTTTTTTACATATCTGATGCAAACTTGGAAGTTCCCTAACATATTTACAAAAGCAGTATTCTTTCTTGAGAGAAATTTTAAAATTTGCTGTATATCCTTCAGCAAGAAAGTAAGGGTTTTCGGGTGCCTATTCTTATACCAAAGAAAACTTATACACCCTTGTGCAAATTAAATAAAACAAACGAATGATGTCTTCTAAGATATTTTTCACTTTCCTTGACAACGTATACGTGGTCCCATAGCGTTTCGACTGATGGGTTTCTTTGCCTTGATGACACAACTGACACTTGAAAGGCTATTACCAATAATATCCACGATTTCTCTGTAAGTCTTGCCATTGTGTTCGTGCAGCGTTACAATTTTCGCACTCTTCCTGCGTACCATCGCAGAAAATGGCCGTAAGACAACTAATGGACAGTCGAGACAATAGTGTCTGGATCTGATAACAATTTGATGCTATCACGTATGACGCAATATTTGAAAACCCAAGTAAATTTCATCAAACATTAGAAATTAGATTCATATTACTGCACACCATTGCAAATGGTCGAAGAAAGAAAACTAAAGTAGTTGCTTTTTTTTAATTTGCACAAAGTTGTAAACTGAGTTTCTGTATGTGAACTCTTAATTAAATTCATAATTTTTATTCACTTTAAGGCAGTAAAAAACAAATATTCTTAAGATAAAAATAGATACGTAAACAATATTCCATGGTCAAACAAGGGTAGGAAATCCAATAGTCTAGTATTAAGAAAGATAAACCCAAGAACACCACTCTATCATAAGTCTTAGAAAAAATTATTTAGCAGTGCCATGTTAGTCAGTTAAATGCCATACGTGATACACGCTTTGGACGATCATGTCTCGAAAGAGACATTCTTGACTGGGCAAAAGATTATCCCGCAGTATCTTGCCATTACGTTCTACGGTAGACTGGTTGTCAGTCAAGACTATAGAACCCAATCTGTCATGTTATTTAACTCATAACTGGAGGAAAGGGACGGGTTAATATATTTCCCAAGAGTATTTGTGCGTAAGTGAATGCAAGCAACTTAACTGGAATTCGAACACAGCTCCTAGATTTCTCGGTCCGGTCCGATATCCACTACACCACAAGAAATATCCTAATTTTAAAATATTTTTAGAATGTACATAAATAAAGGTTTATATTATGCTTAATTTCTGTATATTCTACCAATTGGGTAAAATTAAAATATAAAAAGCTACACCCAGATAATTTTTCTCTCCGGACATATAATGAAACTGCATTCGGTATTTCAGTAAATAGAAAAAACACTTCTGGGTAGAAAACTTGAAACACTGGAGTATCATTGTGCTTGATAGAGCGCTACCGTTGTTATATATCTTGATCAGTATTTTATGAGCTTAAGGGAGAGTAAACATACGTCTTCCTGTCTTGAGATGATAAAATGATAAAATCTAATTAACAAGTGGTCAAGATGATGTACCTGTTGCTAAACCACCCACAAAAAGTATTGTTAAGGGGAAAGTGTTGAGACCTTAGTTTAAAAAATGTGCACTTTAAATTTGGGGTTCGTCTTTGACATTCGAACGTCCTTGTCGTCGGCAAAAAAAGTAAGTGAAATTTCGAAATTTTTATTTATAAGTATAGTTTAATTATATGTAAAAGAAAAGAATACTCCAGTATAAAATTTTGCGTTCTACTTTCAATATAGTATTTTAATCGGATTCACATTAAACATGACAATAAAGCCACTACGATACAAGGGGTTATTAGGTGCGAAAGAATTGAAAAACAGGAACATTATTAACAAGTGAAAACGATAGAACAGTGGTCAGGATGACAGTAGATGGCGATTTACATTCTTTCTTCTTTTATGTAACATGCCGTTTCAGGACGTAAGCGATCATGGCCTTCCACATCTTCCTGTCCCTGGTGGCTCTTAGCACGCTTTCTCCTGCTGCACCATGCAACCCTCGTCCCGTCATCCACCTGATCAGGTCCTTTAAATATGTTATCCACTGCTTACCTCTGTCTCTTTTTCCCTCTATCTGGCCTGTTAGTAACACGTTCTCCAATCCCTCCTTCCTCATTGCATGTCCCAGAAACATTATTTTTCTCTTCCTGATGCTCAGTATTAATTTCCTTTTCGTTTCTATCCTTTCCAAAACCTCGTCATTACTCACATGCTCGGTCCATGGTATCCGCAGCATCCTTCTGTAGAACCACATTTCAGCTGCTTCAATTCTTTCCATCATATTCGAAGATATTGTCCAACATTCACTGCCATATTAAAGACATTTATTTATTTAATTTTTTGCAAATGAAATTTCACTGTAAAGCATAAAACCGGAAGCGAGAAGTGCGAAAACTTACAATTACATCTAGCAAACACAAATGTGAATTGATGAAGCCTTGTTGCCAATCTGGTCAGTCAGTTACTTAAGTGCCATACGTGATACACGCTTATGCGATCATGTCTCAAAAGAGACATGACTGAATGGACAGAAGATTATTCCCTCAGTAGGCAGCCATTACTTTCTGCGGTTTGACTGGTTGCCGACCAAGGCTATAGAACCCAACCTATCCTTACATTTGACTCAAAGCTGGAGGGAATAAATGGATTTATAACTTTCCAAGGGTATTTGTGCGTAAGTGAATGCAACGAATTCAACTGGAATTTGAACTTGGTTCTCTGACTTCTCGTTCCAAGTCGATATCCACAGCACCACAAAGCACATCCACATTGGTACTGTGCTTAAATTAATAAAGTCAGGGTACCATAGCGAAGAGCTCATCCCAACAATTTCAAAGGCCAAAGAATTTCATTAAAATCTGCAATAAAAAATTCTTCAAAAACACCGTTAATCTACAGATAGTAAATACTAGCAGAAGAATTGCAAGAATATTAAGGTGACAATTGTTGACTGCATATTTGAGATAAAGTGCATTCATGGCGCTTATTGTTGGTATTCCGATTCCTATATATTAGCCAGTGGATTTTTCTCCATTCCGAGAACCGTATGAATTCCTGTGATTAATTATTGGCATTATTTTATGAAGTCTTCAGACAGGCACCATCTTTATTCTGATTTTTGCGTTTTGGAAAGTGTTCGTGTCCAAGAGAAAACAGAGTAAACAATTGAGATTACGTTGTTGGCCGACGAACTATTTAGAAATTTACTCTGTAAATATTTATAAATTAATTTTAATGTGGTTATCAGGGTTTGCTAGCAAAATATCCATGTGATTTCATTTAACTTGTCACTGAAAAGTCCAAGACAGTCTTACCGATTTGTGCTGAAAATAATCGGAATTTGAATACTGTCTTGGAGGACAGCTGAAATCAAGCTCGTGATTTTTTTCTATTAAAGAAACGGTAACGGCTAAATGAACTTCTTAGTCTATTAAAGCTTTAAGAATAGATAGATAGATAGATAGATAGATAGATAGATAGATGCAAAGAGGTTCATAGAAGAATACATACATACATACATACATACATACATACATATAATGGATGCACTCTGCGAAAAGTTATATACTTTATTTTTATTTCCTCTATTATGATTATTATTATATCAGTGATATAATAACACTTTATTACATCTGACGGAACGGAATAGCTCCGAGAAAAGGATTAGCACACGCTCTTTCTTCTCAAAGTGATTCTTATGCTGCTAAATTCCTTCACAAATTATATACAAATATTTACACTTACCCCTTAGACAAACTGTAACACTGGTATACAAAAACAAGAATTTGAAAATATGTTGATAGATAGATAGATAGATAGATAGATAGATAGATAGATAGATAGATACGAAAGAATTGAACAAATTAGTTTGCTCATTCAATCTGTCTGTAATAAGCTAGCTAGCTAGCTAGATTATTGTAATAGAAATTGAAGGAAAAGAAATAAACAAACAGTTGTTAGTGAGTACTAAAGCTGCATATATACAGAGACAAAAATACACGCATACTAATACCTTTTTGTAATCATAACTGAAACAATAATTTTCTATACTTCATGCAAAAAATTACATACACATTTATTATGCTCAAGTATCTTTGTCATAAAATAAGAGTTATAATAAAATGATGCGATTGAAAAACTGGCAAATTTCTATCAAAACATTTTAGTGCCTTTTGCCTCAAATCTCACAACAAATCTCGGTGAAGAGACCTCAACAAGTTCAAGTTTTTGTTTAGATATGTAGTGTCGTCTTCGGATTCTTTTGGCCTCAAGGCAATTCCTCTGTAGGGATCCCAAAACTGCTTCTCAAGCAAAATGAACAACATACAATTTCCCTCAGATTTCTTTTTACTCGTTTAACTTCAGAGAACTTAAGAGTAAGCATAATTTACTGAAAGAAGCGAGTGGAAGAGACAGGTAGGGAGAACGGAAGTAAGCAGGTCGGCCGTGAACCTCTTATCTCCATGTGGTGGTTTGGTTCATTCTCTTGACGCCACGGCACGCCAAAAAAAAAAAAAAAAAAAAAAAACTGGGAGCTAAATGAATGTTCATTCAATCTATTACTACACACGTAATGCGTTTTTGCCCGTTTTTTTTTTCTTTTTTAGTCTTAGATTAAAACTTAAAAAATGACAGTCAATATCTGTCAGAATTCTACGCACACTGGGTTCAATTAGGGTTGTCAAAGTTATTTTTTAACATTAGCATTTGAGATAAGATGTAGTAACATATAGTGACTTGGATGTGACGAATCGGTAAGCTGTTTTCAAATTCCACTCATTACACCCATGGTAAAGGTATGAATTCATCTATTCCCCCCCCATCTATGGTTAAATAGCAGAACAGATTCAACTCTACAGATTTGGTTGAAAACAAGTCTAAGAGAAAGAAAACTCTGAATTAAACTATCAGGCGGTCTTCCCCATGACACGCCACTGTTGCTATGGTTTCACTGGGAAATGTGCCACTACGAGTGGGAGAGGTGCAGGTTTTGTGATGATAACCGAAAATATTTAAAATAATCAATGTTCCCAAACTTTTTGCAATATTTATTTTTTAGAATAAACCTACCTCAGATCTTAGACGTGTGTATCATGCGAGTAGAATATTGTTTTCTTTCTTGCTTTCTTTCTTTCTTTCTTTCACTGAAATCAAACAGCCTTTTTATATAGTTTTCTTTCGTTTTTGGCGGTCAGAACGAAACAATCCATTATTTACGAGGTTTTACCAGGACATTTTTTTCTTGCTTTCATTTTATCACTGAAACCAGTTAACGTCTTATAGGTCTTTTCCGTATTTCCCCGCGATCAAAATGGACTAGTTCATTACTTATTAGCTATTGACATAGCGTAATATACCGACTGACTAAGGAAGGAAGAAACATGCAGAATTATAAGCTAATCCCCGTAAGCGTTTCCTTGTAAAATTCTCCAAATTGTTCTAAACTCCGTAATTTATTTTCACAACACATAGGAAACTGAAACTGGACGTAGTGTTTAATCACGAATATTTTGGAATTGGATTACATTAACTTGATATTTCTCGCACAAAATAATAACATTTTTTCATTGAATTGAAACTTTTCTTCATTCTTCTTTTCTATGCCGTGTCTCTTCATGGCCTTCCACATCTTCCTGTCTTTTGTTACTCTTAATGCATTTGATTTTCTTATTTCTCCCAAACCCTTCTCTACCATTTACTTAAGCCCATCCAGTATGTCACATGCTGTTCTCCCCTGTCTCCATTTCCTTCTATCCACTTTGTGTGTATCACATTTTCCAAACCCCTTCATTGTTACATGTCCAAGAAACTTCAGCTGTCTTTTACTAATGTTAAATATAAGTTTCCTTTTCGTTTCCCTTCTCTCCTAAACTTCATCGTTGCTCACATGTTCACCCCATAGTATCCTCAGCACTCTTCTGTAGAGTCCCATTTTTGCTGCTTCTTGTCTTTACTTCATCTTTGAAGAAACTCTCCAGCACTGACACGTTGGAAAACATATATTACATATCAATCCAGTACTCTTTTCTATTCCAACGAAATTTTTCTGTCTCTGAATATTCTAATCAACTTTTGAAATTCGTCCTTGGTCATGCCATACGCCTCCGGATCTCAGTTTCGCAATTTCCGTCTTCTGTTAGAACACTTTCCAAGTATTTAAATTTCTGTGTCTGCTTGATTTTAACATCTCGACCTGTAATTAGCATGTGGGTTTCTCTCTTTACTGATAAGCCATTTTTTATCAAATTTTCTTTCGAACATTTAAAAGAAATTCTAGCTGAAAGATATGAAGAGCATATTCTTAACTGAATATGTCTCATCAAAATAAGCTAGTAGCGATCTTGATTATGCCATATTTAAGAACACACGTTGAGTAAATTCGGAATCATTATATTTGTACAATGTTTAGTTTAATATTTTAATGAGAAACTGATTGCAATGTTTCATATTAAAAATTTGAATGCCCTAATTTCGCGTGTTTGTGATAATGGAAGAAAGAAGAAAGACAGGAAAATACAATAACGGGATAAACGTTGCTTAGGTTGTTGATAAATCCGCTTTTTTTTTGTTTTTTGTTTTTTTCACAGCTTATGAACCATTTACAGTTTCTTTACTGTCAGAAAATATGATTAATTTTAAACCTTTTGTTTTTTAGATAATAATAATAATAATAATAATAATAATAATAAGAGATATACAAAAAATTGTCTTATTAAGTACAGCCCACACACTAAGGAAAACTTTATCTATGTAATGCTGGGGATGATAGGGAAGATAGAAAAACATGAAATGGAGCCATAACAACACGCCACTACCTGCCTTAGGTCTCCCCGCAGACTTGGTTGGTAGTGAGACCAAAGCAGAAATCGAAATATGATGAAAAATGACATTAATAATAATAACTTGAACAGATGAAACAACGCTGGCAAGACAAACCTCTGCATGGCCAATATCCAGAACGTGCCAATAAATCCAATGTTAATAAAATTAATACTCATTGATGGTTACGTGCATCTGGATTAAAGTCTGAGACTGAAGGCTTTATTCTTGCAGTGCAAGACCAAAGTCATTTCACTTGAAACTTTCAGGCAAATATTATACATAATAATATGGATCCAAAATGCAGGTTTTGGGATAAACACCAAAAAACAATAGACCATCTTATCTCAGGCTGTTCTGTACTTGCCCCAAATGAATATGAAAATCGCAACGATAGAGTGGGGCAATATTTACATTGGACAATGTGCAAACACTATGGAAAATCAAGTAAACAAACACTGGTATGAACATCACCCAGCACCGGTTACAGAAATAGATGTCACCATTCTATGGGATTACACCATCTACACAGACAGAAATATTGAAGCAAATAGGCCAGACATTATTGTTAAAAACCAGAAAGAGAAAACCTGTCTGTTGATTGATATGGCTTGTCGAGCGGATTGTAACATAGCAACCAAGGAATTTGAAAAACTGTCAAAATATACAGACCTGGAAATTGAAATAGAAAAAATGTGGAAATTGAAAACAAGAGTTGTGCCAGTGATAGTAGGTGCACTTGGAATGATAAAAAATGGAACAAAACAACACATTGAAAGAATCCCTGGAAACCCCAACTTAAGAGATATACAAAAAATTGTCTTGTTATGTGCAGCCCACACACTAAGGAGAACTTTATCTATGTAACGAGAGGGATGATGGGGAAGATAGAAAAACATGAAATGGAGCCATAACAACATGCCACGATCTGCCTTAGGTCTTCGCGCAGACTTGGTTGGTAGTGCGGCCATAGCAGAAATCGAAATACGATGAAAAATGACATAATTGTAATAATAATACAAGTCTTACTAATTAAACCATAGCTGGGGGAGAAGAGATGGATTCATGCCTTTCCCAAGGGTATTTGTGCGTAAATGAATATAATTCGTACTTGAATTCGGTTCTCCGATTAACAATTCCGTGCAATAATCCATTATACCACCACACATATACAGCATTACAGCACATGGTATACTCACACTGTCACCCACCTAGGTACTGACCAGCTTCGATGCTGCTTAACTTCAGTAATCGTTTGAGAACCGGCGTTTCAACGTTATGTGTCCATAAACTAGATCTACAAAGGATGTGATGTTGGGGATAGCCATTACCGTCCACGTCCTTAAGGAACAAGCCGCATAGAAATGTTTCATTTTTATTTTATTATATTGCCTTTTAACGCACTGGCGCATCTGGCTATGTTGGGGGCATTCCAGTAATCACGCAATGCGATTTAGTTATTGGCTTAATTTAATGGACAGTGGAAAAAAATGTATAGCATTGAAAATCATGCTCTTTCTGCAGTCGGGGCCTGACGTATTGACCAGAAATTCACTCTCTTCAACTATCCCATCCACTCAACCTATGAAAAGGCCGAAGTCAAGTAAGAGAGATATTGTCCAATCGACGCCATGATTGTTTTCTCTCCCGATAACATCTGTGGTAGTGTACACAATAGAATGTTACATTCAGTTATACTGAGCCTCCCCTACGTAGCTTAGCCAGTTGGGCTGCAAATGCAATTACTGACAGCTGATGGCACTGGGTCCTGGCGACCTCGCCTACGGATGCAAAGGAACGATATCGGTCAATTTTTCAAAGAAAAACACTCGATCAATTTTCTCTCATTCTTTTTTATATTTTTATGTTCTTTAATTTCCCGCGTTTGTCTACAAAGAACCTGTCAAATGAATACTATATTTTCGTTTAAGGGTTTTTCTCCTAATTAGACTTCTTTCAGCGAAAACGTTTGTAAGTTATATTGACGAAATGCACACGTCAGCACACAAATGAAACATTTTACTGAGTGCCACTATCACTTATTACATAAATTTCCATTACCCTAAATGCAAAATATAAATCGAAAAAAATAATTGAAATAATTTCTTGTGTTTACCACTGAATTTTCGCAAAAATTTATCTAATAATTTTTCCAAGGCAAGGCAACAAAGCTACTTAGGTGCAAAGAGTTACTAAATGGGATAGATAATGAGTAAAGAAAACTTATTATTAAGGAGATAGAACGATAAAAAAAAGACATGCAATAAAGAGACTGTAGAGGGAGCTAAGAAGTCCCTCAAACAAATAATAAAAAGAAAAATGCACTACAAATAAAGTAAAATAAACTTTGGTTTATTTTCGTAAAAAAATAAAAGAATTATTTTTTTGTACAAAAATGAGATTGTCCGTAAAGCTGTAAAAAATTGGAGAAAGCAAGGAACTGGGAATGTGAGAGGGAAAGGTAGGACGATGTGTAGCGAGCGAGATGAGAGAAAGAGAGGGTGAAAGAATGTTCACTGATTCGTGATACTGCCTGGTGTGTGAACTGCTGAATTCTCTCTGTGGGTGTACTGCGAGCTGTCCGTGTGACCTTTTGGTGTCACCTAGTCGCTGTTCCCTCTCGTCTGTTGAGAGTTTCTACTTTCCTTTTATCTGAATGGTGAGGCTCCGGGGAGATTAAGAAATAGGTTTCTTATGTCGAGCCCTGATTGGTCAATAAATCATATTTTTGACCACGTGGTGTGCTTTCTACTACGTCCGAACTTTTGGGTGAGCCGTCCTTGTTTTTGACCCCACAGGGTATGGTAAGGGATGAATTCCCGCGCAATTGTATTTTTTTGAGATACACGTGGTGTGAAATAATTTATTGTGTGTGTGTGTGTGGAAAATAAAATAAGAAACAGCACAAGACAGAAGATGACGATTGACATTTCACTTAAATTTTTGGTGATTAAAGTTGACTGGAAAGCAGGAACCCGGAAGAGCGTTTCACAAGTGAGAAGTCTGGAAGAAGAAAATGTTTGAATAGAATCTGTAGTTACATCTGGGAATGAAAGCTTGCTGCCAATATAGTAATGCACTTAAATTCGTTACGTCGAGGGACCAAATAGGGAAGTTCAGCATAACGATAAGCAGGAAAATATTTATATAAAAGGCAGGTGTAAGCTACATTATAGCGGCAGGTTAGTGATTGAAGCCGATGTGAAAGGTCAAGACGTATAACATTGCAGATACTTCTTTGAACTATCAAGAATTTCTAAATGCATAGTAAAAGTACCAGATAAGATGGGACAGCAATTTTGTTATATTCTAATTGGGTTTTTTTCTTTTAATGATTTCATCCCAAACAAGGCAATAAAGACGCAAGATATTACAAAGTATGAAAAATTACAAGAAAAATGTTATTATTGGAAAAGGACAACAAGAGAATAAGCAATAAAGAGACAGAAGATGACAATTAGCATTGCATTTAAATATCTGATGATCAAGGTTCACTGGAAAGCAAGAAGACAGAAGAGAGCATAAATACAAACACACACATACACACATATATATTTTCGTATTTATATGTATATTGGTGAGTACATATTGTGAAACATATATCTGAGTAAGTGTTTATATATATATATATATATATATATATATATATATATATATATGTGTGTGTGTGTGTGTGTGTGTATGTGTGTGTGGTATCTTGACTCCAGTCACATTCACACCGCAGTAATATATATATATATATATATATATATACGCTGTGCGATTTCTATAAATATTTTCATGGTAATTATTCTGATGCAGGAAATGAGTGGCAGCTAGGCCTGATCAGTTGAAATTGCTAGATATAACCGTAAGTTCTATGCTAATAGTTTCTTCACACAAACGTCTCACTTATGGGATGCCCACGCGGATACTTGCTTTTCAGTCAACTTTATCATCAGTGTGGTGCGTTGTGGTGCAGTGGATATCGCCTCAGAACGAGAAATAAAAGAGTTCGATTTCCAGTTGACTTCCTTGCATTTACTTATGCGCATGGAATAACTAGGAGGACAGACTGGATTATATACCTCTGACTGCTAACCAGTCTATAGCAGAAAGTAATGGCAACATACTGTGAAAAATCTTCCGTCAAGTCAGTCATGACCCTTTTGAGACATGATCGCCCAAGCGTGTATCGTGTATAGCACTTGACTTACTGACTTTATCGTGAAAAATATAAATGCAATATCAATCGTTGTCTTCTGTCTTGTTAACTTCTGTTCTGTATTATAAGCTTGAGGGTTAAATGATTTAAAAAATATGTACACCCACACATATATATATTTATCCATACACACACGCACACAATCCATATATATATATATATATATATATATATATATATGTGTGTGTGTGTGTGTGTGTGTGTGTAAATATTTCTTTTCATTGAGGTGGTAGATTATGTTTTGTAACCTAACGATATAGTGAGAAAAAATCGCGCTTAAAGAGCAAGTGACCTTTCGAAATTAATTTTTTTTCATTTAATCTCATGTTCGCAATTTCTTTACAAACTGAGTGAAGTCAAACTGTGCTGAGCGTCCGAGAAGGAAGCATAAAAAAGTGGGGTATAATAAGTAAAACGGAAAGAGAGCGGGGGGGGGGTACAGTGAGTGACAAATAAGGAGAGCATCACAGTGAGTGACTGTAAGTCGGGTCATCTTAGATAAACGTAGGGGTTATATCGTGTTTGGTTACCTATCTTTTGAGAATATTTCAGTTTCTGTCATTTTTTTCTTATAACTACATGAAAATAGTGATGGGTTTAAAAGTACAGTGCAAGATTTTGTGGTGCATTGGATATCGTCTCGGAACGAGAAATCGGGGAGCCGAGTTCGAATTCCAGCTGAATTCGTTGCATTCACTTACGCGCAAATACCCTTGGGGAAGGTATTAATCCGTCTCTTCCCTCCAGTTATGGGTTAAATAATAGGACAGATTGAGTTTTATAGCTTTAGTCGGCAACCATCCTACAGCAGAAAGCAATGGCAACCTACTGCGGGATAATCTTCTGCCCAGTCAGTCATGTCCCTTTCGAGACATGATCGCCCAAGCGTGTATCACGTATGGCACTTAACTGACTGAATCTACTCGCGTCATTTTAGTCTATATAATAATGTTGATTTTGTTTATTTTTTACGTAAATGAAATACTACATTGTAATCGAATATAATCGAAGAAAAAACGTAAACTAGAACAAAAATATATGAAACAATAACTTGCATAACCTAGAATGAACAGTCAAAGACAAAAAACCTCCGACAAGGCAATACGAACATCGTCTCAACGATTAGCAAAGGATAGTGTAGAATCACTTTTTTTTTTAATCATATCACCCCAAGCAAGGCATTCCACTGCCACTGTGCAGGGGCTTACATAGAGCGACTGGATATAGGAAATGTCAGAAGGAGGGTGATAGACGAGTAAGGAGGTACATAGGAAGAGTGTTTGAGAGAATGGGTGCGAGTTAGTGTGTTAGGAGGTGTCTATTGACCTTACATTTAAACTCCTGGAGGTTGTAGCCGTTGGGGAAGCAAGCATGCGGAAGGGAATTATACAGGCGGGAAGTGCGAGAAAAGAAGCTGTTGGAGTAGGAATTGCGGACAGGCATGTACATACTTATATACATATCGTCATGTACGTACGTATATACACATATACCCACATACTCTTACATTAGTACCGCACGTGAAACCTCTTGTTTTTACCCGCGCTTTATTCAGAGATATATAAGCTGATGTTCACACGTGCTTAGGCCAGTTGGATCCTGCTTTTCGGAGCTAACAGTTCGAATGCCGCTAGTTTCTTTACAACTCACATACTGTGCTATTTGCTTTCAGCAATTAGTTACACCAAAAATATTTCTCTCTTTCTTACAAGCATACTTTACTTCATGTACAATTATATTCAACTACTAATTAGTACAAACATCATATTTCCTTTTTTTAGGAACTTTTCCAGTATGAACATTGATACATTTTCTTCAACATCAAGAGAAAACTTTCTCCACTAAATCTTGCATGCATAAAATAATCAATGTAAATAATCCTGTAGCTATGTTTAATACATTTTTGTTACTTTTATTGCATTGCGCTCTGAGTTATTTTTATTATTAATGTGGTGGATTGGAACCAGACTACTTTATAATAGTGACTCCACTTTCAAATTACTACCACGACGTTCGAGCTACAACAGATGGTAACACGTTGTCCCATCTACAACAATAGTAATTAAAATGAGAAAATATGACTGCAATGAACTCGACCGCTCTGAAGAGTGAAAATATTAAAAAAAAATGGACTCGACCGCTCTGAAGAGTGAAAATATAAAAAAATGAACTGGACCGCTCTGAAGAGTGAAAATATAAAAAAAATGGACTCGACCGCTCTGAAGAGTGAAAATATAAAAAAAATGAACACGACCCCTCTCAAAATTAAATGCATACTTAAAAGGAAACAGTAGTGGTAATTCAGTAATTAAAATGATCCAGGTTAGGTAATTTAATATTTTGCATTTCAAAGGCAAAAATTAAATTATATTAATAAAACCGGAAAAATAATCCAGAAACATTATCCGTTACCAGATGGAACCTAAAATCTAATCAATTCGTACCAGTCGTGAGGCCAATAAGCCCTGAAACTTCATCCGAATCCATCAAGCATGTCTTGAGATAGATTGACAGCGAACACAGACAAACAAGCGCGACCGAAATCAAGGGGGAGGTAATTATAACTTTCCAAATGTAGTGCATTTGAGTGTTTGATCCTAAAATTAACACCAGTGCAGCCAAACGGTAGTTTGAAAATAAGAAAATGCACCTACTGAAGTGAAAAATGAGTCGCCGAGGCAACAAACAACATAAACTGCGTCACTTAAAAATGCGTCACTATACACGACTGTCTAGTAATTTGAGTGAACCAACGATCTGCTATGTAGGCGGGTCTAAATTACCAATACAAGACTGTTTAAACCTAACGGCTTATGAAAGAAAGTTCCTGGAAGCTGTCGTTGCAATCAAAGTTTATTACACAAAGAATTTGGTTGCCATTGATTCTACGATCTATAGAGTATTAAATAAAATATCAGAAGCTTTTTTTTAAAAATTATTATACCATTCCCTACGATTTTTAATATATTTCTTTTATTTCATACTGCACGCTTTTTAGTATAATTCTTATATTATGCTTTATACCTTTTAATATAATGCTTATTTTTTACATTACTTTTAAATATACGCCATCTAATATAATTTTTATATTAGACTTTTAGATTTCTAATATATTTTATATCATGCCGTACGCTTTTTAGTATAATTTTTTATCATGATTTACGCTTTTTAATATAATTTTGTATTTCAGGGGTTATGCTTTTTAATGCAATTTATATATATATAATTGTCTCCAGCACATTTTCAATATTTCATACCTTTGGGAGCAGTTGTTTACTGTTTCCTCGCGTATTATATATATATATATATATATATATATATATATATTATATCGAGGTGAAGAGAACCAATAGTTTTAGAATTCGGAGTTATTACAGAAAAGTATGTGATCTCTAAGCAGAAGGAAACTGATGTTAAATCCAACGTGGTCTTAACCGACTCGGTAATGAAGAACATTTGCCAATCGAGCAAGGTTTGAAAAGCGCCTTTAAGCGGAATACTATAAATCTGAGTATCTACTAGCATTTAAAATAATAAACACATGCACAAACACACATATATATATATATATATATGTAATTATATTCAGTTGGAATCCAACTGAATATGTTAGATCTAGCGCTGATATTGAGCGCTTTCAAATTATTACTGCGCGTATATAATATATAAATAATATTATGTATATAACAAATTGCATATATATATATATATATATATATGTATATACATACACATTTCACATATATGTATGCATATATATATAAAGTCAATGAACTCATAAACATTAACAAAATCTCGTTTCTTGATGCTTTTATAGAGCTAAAACTCGACGAATTTATCACTTATCTGTCTAAAAAAATAAAAATAAAACCATCAGCATGACCTCTTGCCTTCTAAACTATAATAGTCAATGCTCGGAAAGGTATAAAATAGCAGTAAAAACGAACTTCTTAAATAGAGCACACCAAAATTCCTGCTCCGAAAAAGTATTTTTCAATAAACTAAAACGTATAAAACACATTAATCAACAATAATTTTCCCAACTGTTAAATTTTCCCAATTTAAACAAATAAAATGATTCTTACAAAAAATAAATGACACCAGTATTTAAAGTAAGACACAAAAACATGAACATATTTTATTGCAACCAAATGCACAACAATTATAAACGGGATGAGTTTGCTATACAAAGCATTATTAAGCACAATATTTCTGCCGTAATTCTTCAACAACTTGTAAAATTTTTAATATATTATAGAAAATGGTAGACTACAAATCTTGTTGTTTCTAATCAAATTAACCCCATCAAATCTAAACTAACGATGACTAATATAGTGTATAAATATCAATGACTTGACCATGTTGTGTTTCTTATCATTAATCAATAAGTAGACGCATTACATCCCACCTATCTAATAAAAATGGCACAATAAAAACATTTATTAACCCGTAATTTAAAAGAACCCTTAAAAATATTTTGTTTCAAAATACAAAAATATTATTTAAAGTACAATATTAAAAGCACTTCGCTATAAGAGAAGAACTGTACATCAAACAAGTTTCTTCTTCCATTAAACTTATATTATTTAACAGTGGATATGGAGTTTTGAAATTTTTAAAAAATAGACAGACGCTCAAACAGTGATCTGCCAAGCGCGTACGCAATACTTATAAAGAAACTCTTCTATTCAGAAACAAAAAAGAAACAAAAAAATTACGTTACAGTCAAATCAGTAAGTCAGTTAAGTGCTATACGTGATAGACGACTAGGCGACCATGTCTCAAAAGAGACATGACTGACTCGGCTGTAGGTTGTCATTCTTTTCTATGGTAGACTGGTTGCCATCCAAAGCTATAGAACCCAATCTGTCCTGCTGTGGAGGTAAGAGCCGGATTAATATTTTTGCCAAAGGTATTTGAGCATAAATGAGTGCAGAGAATTCAACTGGAATTTGAACTCGGCTACCCGATTTCTCGTTCAGAGGTGATATTCGCTGCACCAAAACGGATATGAGGACAAAATAACATCGGGTAAAAACATCCGTGAGAATGGCCAATGAAGTGGCTGAAAGTTCAAAGAACTCTAAAATTATGTGACATTTTTACATTCCTTATCTGTAGCAAAAAGAAACATATAAGAATAATGGAAATAAATGAGATAAAAAAATTAATAAAATCTTTCTTGAGAATCGTTTTTAACGAAGCATGTTTAAAGAAAAATTGCTGCCCAAATATCCTACTGAATGAATTGAAGGTTTGAAGCAAACAGTTGATCTAGCAGCACTGATGAGCTGCGATACCGCGAAAAAGTCCCGTATGTGGACGATTATATATATATCCGAGTGTGTACAGAACGAAGAAAGAATTTTTTTCACCGTCCAAAACATTAATTTAAAACAGTGCTCGATATATAATGTATAGAGCTGTGAATATTTATTATAAATTAAGTTTTAGAACATGTACATAATTTTTTCTATATATGTCCTCTACAATCATATGGCTGTTTCGACGTTGGGCACCCAACGTCTCATCAGTAGGAATGGGCAAGAACTGAAATCATCTGCTGCCTATATTTGGTTCACTATTGTTGTGGCGCTGGTTGGGGTTATTGATAATGAAGGGAATATGTCTTTCGTGTTGACCGTTAGAATTTTGAAGAACTTAGTGTGTAAATGCTAAGATGGTTGATTAATGGCATTATCTGTTAGAATGTACGTTTTTATTGGTCGGGTATATCTTTTGGTTAGAATTTCGAAGAACGTGGTGTGTGAGGGTTGATTACTTGGTGAGTTTTGTGTGGTGGGGTGTGATTAGGGAACCCATCTTGTTTGTTGACCTTAAGAATTTTTAGGACATTGGAGTGGTTATTTAGTGCTTGACAGATTTTATGTATTCTCTTTTATCTAGTGGGTTCCTTAGATGGACGTGCTAGGAGAGGGGTGTTTTTTCCTTTTTATTTTTTATTTTTCTAGTACGGAATATTTTTGTATATAAGTAAGGTTTTTATGGGTAGGTTTCTAATCTGATTCGAAATGTTAAACTTTGCTTTAGAATTTAGTATATATATATATATATATATATATATATATATATATATATATATATATATATTATACTTCATTGCAAAGTAATGTCTATCATAAGAACCAATGTAATTTCTAAATGCTATGAAAACGTCAAGTCAAAATATCGATCTTACAGGTGCCGCGAATGTTTCTTTCCAATATTTTATAAGCAATTTTTGATTCTCATTCATTTTGCTTTCCCATGTCTAACGCTTTATTGAATTCATGAATTATTCTCTTACTGAAAAATTTCCAAAGATATAATCTAGAATGTGTTTGGGGATGAAACTTATGTTCAAATCAGCTTTTCTTTGCCTTAACGAATTCGTTATTTATCTGATATTTCTACGCTCTTGGATTTTTCTCTCAATACTGAGCAAAACCCAATATAGAAGAACAAATTTGAACAAGGAATTTTCTTCACTTTTAGCAGCTCTTCCATTTAAACGAATTTGTATTAACAAATACAAACTGATTTTAAAATGCGATTCTATTTTTTGCGTAATTGTTCCTCTTAAACGGATTTTATTATAACTGATATTCATTTAAATCTGAATTCAGTCAAAACTGTTAAGTGTTGATGCACCTGGGGCGGTACAGTAAGGAATATTTGTGAAGAACATGTAAAGTAGTGTCCACTTTCTGGTTTTATCGAGGGCGTTTATTTTCGTACTAATACTTGTACGAATGGTGTAAATTATCTTTACAGCGTAAATCTTTACAGTGTAAATTATCTTTCCTCAGCCAAGGATTAAATACCAGGGTAGAACGTCCGTCATACATTTGTGTAGTAACTAGTCAAGAACGACCAGTCTGAATTCCAAACCTCAGAGAAAATAACTGGAAACCATCCCACTATCTTTCCCACGAAGACATAAAAATTCACAGATAATATTTGTAGGGTACCCTTGGTTGCCAAAGCCTTGAAGAAATATGACATTAAAAATGTAGTAATTAAATTTTCTACCCTAACACATTACTCAAAGATTCCAGACCTGACATATGGATTGCGCCAATAATAAAAACCATATAATTTTTATGAAGTAGTAATCTTCAAATGGCACGTGACAAAATTTAGGCTCAATCGGATTATTAGTTTACCAACTACAGCTATTTAAGTGAAGCTACTGTTGGAAATTTTCAAAACAATGGTCGGAAACAATGGTCGGAAACAATGGTTAATAGGTGATATGCTGATTTTATACTAGGACGTTCAACCACAAATAATTTTTAACGCTCGGGCCGCCCAAAATCGACAGTTGTCGCGGAAAACACAAAAACAAATCCGCAAACCCATTTTGGCCGATTGTAAATCGAAGTTGCGTGAGATAGCAGAGGAGTTGAACTTATCAGAAGGCAGTGTATTCACCATCTTGCATGAATATTTGTCAGTGAGAAAGCTGTGTTCAGAGTGGGAGCAAAGTTTGCTCACAGTCGACAAAAACAAGAACGAGTTGACGATTCAGAGCGTTATTTACAACTGTTTCTATGCAACAAGAAGTTTTGCGTAAATATGTGACAATAGATAAAACATAGATCCACCACTTCACTCCGGAGTTAAATCAGCAATCAGTTGAGTGAACAGCATCAGTTGAAAGCCGTTCAACTGACTATAGACGCAAGCATCAGCAGGCAAGGTTTGGCCTGGTATTTTGTAATGCGCAAAGTATTTTGTTCATCGATTAACTTGAGAAAGGAGGAACCATCAATAGCGAATATCATATAAAATTTAATCCGACATTTAAATAATTAAATAAAAAACATAATGCGATACTAAACAGCATCTTGATTCAACCTGAATATTAAAAAATAATCAAAGAACCTTGTCTGCCATCTTAAACAAAACTTGCATAAAAAAGAGATTGATGCCTAAGTACGCAATTATATATATATATATATATATATATGTTTAAGTCATCTACTTACAAGCCAACAGGAAATTTTAGCGTGTTATATTAAAGCGCTGTTTACACAGTCCAGTCCCCGGAAGAACTCAATTCATAACTAGAGAGTAACGGGTTAATCGGAGAAGTGGTAACTCTTTTTAGAATTTTCCTCTTTGGCGTAATGAGAGCATGATATAATTGTCATCCACATCTAATCCTGTTTGGCCGTATCACAGCTCATCCGTATAGGTTATATATATATATATATATATATATATATATATATATATATATATATTAATGCAGGTTTCATTGAAAAAGTTTTGTCTGTTAATTTTGTGTAGGATACATTCGTACCGTCAGATATACTTGATGGTTATATATTATTAAATGAAACCTGCATTAATGAAAAAATGCTGCCAAAATACACACACACAATATATATATATATATATATATATATATATATTCAGAAATGAATTGAGTTCTTTCGGAGACTGGCGTGTATATACACTGCTTATATACAACACGTTAAAATTTCCCTTTTCTGATTCCATGCGTCGATGGCATAGGGAGTAGTGACTCCGACTGACACCAAATTGGCCGAGTTTCGATCCTGGCCAGAAGCAAGTGGATGCGATTAATCACACTGATGAGCTGTGATACAGCGAAACAGGCTTATATATGGATGACTAATATATATATATATCTTTTTCGATATCCTTTTAACTTGGTATCTCCGCTGATGACGTAATCATTTACTCCCGTCTCAATAGTAAGCCTGATCAATTTGTTTAAATCAGATTGGCAACTGATGTCCAAAACGACTCTCAGACTGTTGTTAACTGGTGCAAAGGATGAATAGTTAATGTTAACACGTCCAAAATTAAACTTCACTCTATTAATCACCCGAGAGAGACGGTCCTGCCTTCCATCAGCATGGTTGAGACTTGCCTTCATATGAGTGGCTCGTCGCGCCTTCTTGGGTTAATGTTGAATTCATTACTCGTTTAGCTGATAAGAAATTTTATTCAAAGTGTCGTTCTCGAGTATTGTCTCTCTAGAATCTATCTTTCATGTCTAGTACAGTCCACTATTCGTCCGTGCTTAGAATACTGCTATGACATACGGTTCGGTGCTTTCGATATTTATCTAGAGCTATTTTCATAAAATCCAAAGACCCAGCTATACTATTGGTCTTTATCTAGCGTCTTGGCTTTAGTCACTTTCCCACCGCCGTAAAGTCTCCTCTCTTTGCCTTCTCTATAAATACGTTTATGGTAATTGCTCGAGTGAGATATTTGCTATGGCACATTGGCGTTTTTTACAAATTAAGTGCAATAATATGCTGATGAGATGTGTGTTGTAGTGCAGTGGATATCAGCTCGCAATGGGAATTTGAAGAGCCAGGATCGAATTCTTAGTTGAATTTGTTGCACTCACTGACGCACAAATACTTTTAAGAAAGGAATGACTCCATTTCTTCTCCCTACAGCTATGAGTGGAATAGCAGGACAGGTAGGATTCTATAGACTTGGTTGGCAACCAGTTTACCACAGAAAAAATGGTAACCTACTACAAAAAAATCTTCTGTCTAGTCAGCCATGGATTGAAATATATGATCGCCGAAGCGTGTATCTCGTAAAAGATTTAACAGAGTTACTATACTGACTATACAGAGTTCTTATCTATTTACACTTGAATTGATTGGTTAAATGTAACCATAATTTTTCTGCTGACAGGTTTTTTTCTAATTTCTCGTATGTCAAAATCTCTTCCGGATCTCTTCTTTCTAATTAACTTGAATCTTCAAAAGTTTTAAAGCAATGCCATTCACTATCTACTGTCCTCCTGATTACACTCTTTTTGTTCTAGATTCTTAGTTTTTTTTTTCATAATTCTACGAGACCCCTGCGAATTAATGGCTCTACTATCTTGCTTAAATCTAACTTGATTTAAAAATATATCATTATATACACTGATCAAAAAAATTAGAAGAATACGTCGAAAACTCATCAGATCTAAACAGGAGAACACGGATCTTGAATATCTTTCCTGATAATAAGTAGTTGATGTATTAGTAACAAAATGATGAAAACTGATTGTGCAACCTCTGTAGCGTCCAGGTATTGCATCATGCTTTCAACAGAGATGCTGATCCAAGAGAAATGAAAAATTACAGCAATAGAAAGTCAGTCTGTAAAAAATCAGCCAAAAGAGATGAGAAAGAAAAATAAGTATCAGTGACCTCATCCATTCCTGTTTTGGGGGGTCTAGCATTGTTGCCCCTCTAAAGCACCTGTTGTTGATTTCATTATCAATATTATAGCTGAAACTGATTAACAACCCTCTCTGCTAATTAACTGACCAGTTCAATATCCCAAAGTTTTGACTGTTAGGTCGCTATACTCTGATTAAAAAGTGTTCCTCTATTTTTTTTGCGCTGTATATATATATATATATATATATATATATAGGTGTGTGTGTGTGTGTGTGTGTGTGTGTGTGTGTGTTTACACAAGATAATGCTGAAGGGTCACTCAAGGTAGAGAATTTCTGAATAGTGTGTTTGGTTTAAATATAAGAATAGAAAGCAGAAAATGACAGTTTAAAAGTTTTTGAGAGTTTAAAAAAGTTGGCTCCTGATGTAAAAAGATTAAGATATTAGCATTCGAGGAATCAATGACAAAGTTTTCTGTTCCACAAAGCAGCGGCCTGTGGAGAAAATTGGTCTGGATTGAAACCGGTGTTCCAGTAGACGTTCGAAGCAAGGATCCTCAATAAGAGACCATCTTTCCATCGATACTGGAGAAAATTCCGGGTCTAATTAAAGATGTTAATACGATACTAAGCTGGGTACAAGATCAGAAGTAATACTCTTGATTTTTTCTCATCTAACTCCTTTAAAAATGAAAGCTAGGAGTGAATTACCTTCTGGAGCGATACCTCCACTGGCAATACCTCCTTTTAACTGGACGTATATATGAGTTATGATTTACGTTTGGAGTGAACATGTGTCCCAGTCAATATTGGAAGCACGGTGTCTCATTAAGAGAACAGTCGTCCATCGTGATTGAAGAAAACTGAAAGTGTCCGGAGATGATTAGATTATACAAACTTGGTTGCAAGGTAATAAATACATTACGTATACATTCAAAATTCTAATTACGTGGACAAGTTTTATCTTATATACAGGTGTTATTTATTCAACAACACATATTTTGTGGGTTATAAATAGGTGACAATTTAACATATTGTGGGTCATGTATTAACTTTTAATAAGGTTTCCAAAAACTCCTTGTCTTTTCTGAAAAAAGATATATTCAACAATTAATAGCGGACTTTAATGAAGATGAAGTGAAATTCTGTTGTAAGAGTAAAAATTCAGATGATAGCGATGTGCAAGAGAAGAGTATAATCGAAAACGATATCTTATATTATGAGTTGCATTAAATAAAGTGATTTTCTTCTTCTTCTTCTTCTTCTTGCTGTTTTTCCTAGGTCCAATCCTCCCGGCAGCAAGGCCTCTGATCAGAACATTGGATGTTTTGAAGAGCGTTAAACCACCTCTTAATTGCTATTGTTCCCGGGTTTAACCCTTCCAGCAGCAAGGCATCTGATCTGAAAATTGAATATTTTGAGGTGCGTTAAACCACCTCTTAATTGCTGCTGTTTCTAGGTCTAACCCTTCTGACAGCAAGGCCTCTGATCGGGTGATTGGATATTTTAAGGAGCGTTAAACCACCTCTTTATTGCTGCTGTTTCCAGGTCTATCCCTTACGACAGCAAGGCCTTTGATCTTGAGATTGGTATATTTTAACGAGCGTGAAACAACCACTTAATTGCTGTTAATCCTATCTCAGCAATGCCTCTGATCGGGAGATTGGAAGCTTGGAGGAGAGTGAAAACACTTCTTAATTATGTTGTGCCCAGGTCTAACACTTCCGGCAACAGAGTCCCTGATCGTTTTGAGGAACGTGAAACCACGTCTTAATTGTTGTTGTTCCAAGATCTAACCCTCTGGGCAGCAAGGCCTCTGATCGCAAGATTGGATATTTTAAGGACCGTTAAACCACGTCTTAATTGCTGCTATTCCCAGGTGTAAACCTTTGGGCAGCAAAGCCTCTGATCGGGAGACTGGAAGTTTTGTGGAGCGTAAAACCACCTCTTAACCTCTTGTCCTGGGTTGCTTGCACCTGTGTGGGTCTAAGCTATGTGCGAATAGTGAACCCCAACATAACACTATGAATGTATTAAAATACATTCTATATTAAAATTGCCAGCAATATATTTTCTCTCTAGCTGAAGGCATACATTTGAATTCAAATTATATTTATTTAAAGCCATGACATTCTGTGTAAAATATGTAGATTTCGGCATTAAATAACTTCTAGATATCACTGGAGGAAATCAACCAAACCAATTACGCTTCCATATGGCGAGAGAGCATTAACATAGCAGATGATATGTAAAATAGAGAGGCTCGCAGTTTGTTGAAAATAGTCAGGTGAACAGGCAGAGCGACGAGTCATTTTTGTATTCCCTACGGAAGTGCCGTCTGTGATCTCACGTTCTCTCTATTAGCCTTTAGGTTATCAGCCACGACGGTCATATCATACTCGTATTTCTCCCTGCATGACACCAGGATCAATGCCAACGCCTGCATCGAGTAACTAGGATTTGACTGTTCGCGTTTCACCAGGATTCCTCTGTAGCATTACACCAAATTACCTTCTACGCAACTTCTAATTAGCGCCTTCTCGTTGACGTTGTATAAAGTACTTTAAAAAGAAATGGCACCCTTTCTCTTTTCAACCACAGAATGCTGTAATAACAAAAAAAAAAGGTTAAAAATAAGTGATGTGTTTTTCAGCATTTCAGTTTCAAAATAGGTCATTCTAACATTTTTACTTTTGCTGTTCCAATGATTCCGCAACAACAGGAATAATTTCTTTTTTATTATCCCCCACAGGTGTGCTCTCTCGTCTTTAAAGTATTTTACTCTTTCTCTTTTTATTTTTTCTTAAATATCTTTATGCCCCCGGGTTTGGCTATATTGATTACTTCCTTAAGTTATTAAATCAGGCTTTCATGCTAATGTAACTTTATTACATTGTACGGTAATGACCCAGTGCAGCTTTACATCCTCATTGTCCACTACTTCAGGTGTTTTATGCTTATAACAGTTTTCTGCTCTTTCTCTAGTTTGTAATTATCGTCTAGCAACTCTTCTAAAATACATGCGATATTTTCGGTATTTTGCTATCAAACTGCATTTATTCATAAGTTGTGAAATTATTTTTCATTTTTCATTTATTTATAGTTGTGAAATCGTCACCAAGTTGTTGTGTTCCTGTTTTGGTCAAAAATAAAAGCATAAAGACGTATTAGTATTAAACAAATATATTACGAAGACAAGCATATACCAATGAGCAATTATTATCGTGATTGTTAGTCCGGCTGTCAGAATTATCTGCTGGAATAGATTCCACTATCACTCTCTGACACACTTACTCTTACCCTTACTCTCACTCCTATGCTTACTCTCTGCTTCTACAAAGCAGAAATGTTGCTTGTATAAATTTTGGACGAATTCATATGTCATATGGGTGAGTCCCCATATCAATTATTTTAAGAATTGTTGTGCTCCATGTTTTACTTGCTTTTTTTTTTTTTAGCAAACCACTAGAGTGTATGATGAGAATGGAAAGAATAATTAAAAAACAAATATTCACGTGGAGAAAAATTACCATTAAATAACATCACATTTTTTATCTTATATTGATATAAAGTTAGCAAAAATGCCGTTTTATGATATATATATATATATATATATATATATATATATATATATATAGTAATTCACAGACAGATTTTTTTTCGTTGTAACACAGATCATTACTACGTTTAGACATCCGATTGCTTTTAGCGAGGATTAAAACCCGACCAAATTGAAATTAACTGGCGATTCTACCCATGAAATATAGGCGCTCGGTGGTCTTTACCGAGAGTGTTCAAATTCATTACTGGATGAATGACGCGTAAAATACGTGAGTAGCTACTGTTTTTTTAAGTCTACCATTTCTTGATAGTGCTCAATATATATATATATATATATATATATATATATATATACAGTAGGCCTCCGTCGGTCAGGGTTGACCGTGGGTAGCATCCTAGTTGTCTGCTTGGCTGGAGCATCGGCGCCTGTGACTGTAGAAACCGATGCGGGAGTGACAGTCTTTGTTGCAGAGGCTGCATTTATGCTTTGTTTCGGGTCTATCAAAGCTATCATATATTTAAGAAAAGAAAATGAGTGCTTCACTATCTTTAAAAGTTTTGGTAATTTATTTAACCTTCCTGTTAATTTTATGTGCATTGTGGTGCAGTGGATATCGGTCCAGAATGAGAAATCGGAGAGCCGGGTTCGAATTCTACGCATAAATACCTATGGGAAAGGTGCTAATCCGTCGCTTCTTCCTCCAGTTTTTGGTTAAATAGCAGGACAGGTTGGGTTCTTTGTTTGCAGCCAGTCTATCGCAGAAAGTAATGGCAATTTATTGCGGCAAAATATTCTGCGCAGTCTGTCATGTCTCTTTCAAGACATGATCGTCTAGGCGTGTATCATGTACGGCGTTTAATTGACAGACTAAAATTGAGTGTCGCTATTTTTAAACGCTTCGTTGAATTACTTAACGACCAACAATTATGTTTTTTAATGGTTATTTTTTTTTCTTATTTATATATTGCTTTTTAAGTTTTAGATGTGCTGTTTTAAATATCTCGCTAAAATATATCTTTATCCTTTTAAAATCTATCAAAGACTAAATTACTAACAAAAGGTAACAAGGGGAATCTTCTCGCACGGATTTGACGCTCACGATAGATACAACAATTTTGTGAAGCGCACGTGATGGACAAGAAACCTTTTCGGCCAAACATTAAGATATCAAATATCGGAAACAAAAGAAAAAAAGTCGTGTGCACTGATCTATTAACGACTTCAAGTATACATAATCATAAGCGGTTGAACATATTATTCATAATAAAAGTAATGATGATGAAACACATAATGCTAATGACAAAAATAGAGTAACAAGAGAATAATAATAAAAATTATAATATTAATTTTCACATTAATGATAATCAGCAAGAGAAAACGAGAAAGAAAGGACTAAGCATCAGTCAGTTAAGTGCCATACGTGATACACGCTTGTCTTCGTTCGAGACATGACTGACTGAGCAGAGGATTATCCCGCAGAAGGTTTTTTTTTTTTTTTTTTTTTTAATCATCTCACCCCAAGCAAGGCATTCCACTGCCACTATTGCGCATGGGGCTACATAGGGGAAGGTAAAGAGAAGGAGTGGATAGACATAGGGAATGTCAGGAGAAAGGTGATAGATGAGTAAGGATAGCGAGGATGAGTGTCGAGCAGGTTAGTGTGTTAGGAGGTGTCTATTGACCTTACATTTAAACTCCTGGAGATTGTAGCCGTCGGGGAAGCAATCGTTTGGAAGAGAATTCCACAGTCGGGAAGTGCGAGGAAAGAAACTGTTGGAGTAGAAGTTACGGCTGCATTTTATCGGTTTCACTGTAAAAGGGTGGGATCTAGTTGCTAATCTAGTATCTCGTGCAAATTCGTATTTAGGGGGCACCAGTGATCTAAGTTCATCGGAGCAGAAGCCGTGAAAGTATTTATAGAAGAGACACAGCGAAGCCACGTCTCGCCGGTGAGAGAGAGACTGCAGGCGGTCTGCCAAGTCGGTATCTATCACATTACAGACCCTCCTCTGAACCTTATCGAGAAGCCCGAGGAGAACAGCAGGGGCACCCGACCAGATATGGCAGCAGTATTCAATGCACGGGCGGATGGTAGATTTGTAAATGTGCAGGATAGATTTAGACGGAAAAAACTTCCGGGCCCTACACAGAGAACCGACTTTCATAGCAGCGGATTTAGCAATGGATTCGATATAGTCATTCCATTTGAGGTCCGCTGAAAGTGTGAGACCAAGGAGGCGTAGTGTTTTACTCTCTGGGAGGCAAGCCTGGTCCATGCTAATGGGAGGTAGGTGAGATTGTCGATGATGGTTAATTGACAGTAGCTTCGTTTTAGAAGCATTAAAATTTACTAGCCATTTCTTACCCCAGTCCAATATGGATTGGAGGTCTTTTTCAATCTCGGCTGCAAGTTTAGCTTTGACGCCTACACCAAATTTTTGTTGGAGGCGAGAGTAAACTGTGGTGTCATCGGCGTACAAACCTATTTGGGTTCTTATGGAATCAGGGAGATCATTAATATATATCAGGAAGAGTGTAGGACCTAAGATGGAGCCTTGGGGGACACCTGCGTTTGTATGGTAGTTCTGAGAGGCATGTCCGTTTAATACCACTTTCATTGTGCGGTTAGAGAGGAATGACTGGATTAGTTCAAACAAATGTCCAGTTATACCATAGCTCCGCAGTTTACATAGAAGGCCAGCATGCCAAACTCTGTCGAACGCCTTAGATATATCCAATGCAACGGTTCGAGCTTCGCCATTCCTGTCGAGTGCCTGGTATATGTACTCGGTGATGGTCGTTAGCATATCAGCAGTAGACCTGGTGAAGCGGAAACCATATTGCTTGTCCGAGAGGAGCCTGTGTGCTGTGAGATGCTGAACCACCTCGGCGTTGATAATGGCTTCGAACACTTTGCCAAAGATCGGAAGAAGGCTGATAGGGCGGTAATTTGCAGGGTCAGAGGGTTCTCCAGTGTTTTTAAATATAGGAAGTATAGAGGAAGATTTCCAACAGGCAGGAACGCAGGAAGCAGATAGGCAGAGGTTGTAGAGCTTAGAAAGGATAGAGGAGAGTTCAGGGGCACATTTCTTTAAGACTATGGTTGGGATTCCGTCACCACCGCTCGCTTTGTGAGGGTCAAGTTTTAAGATTATCTTAGAGACAAGCGAAGGTGTAATGTGGACATCATTCAGTTGTGCCTCGGTTCTAGGTGAGAAGTCGGGTGTAAAAACTCCAGACGAGTCCAGACTCGAATTGTTCGAGAATCTGCGGGCAAAACATTCAGCCTTATCTGCTGGGGAGGTGAGGACCTCAAATTTGTTGATTAGCGGGGGTATTGTGGACTTGCTCTTGTTAAGTACTCTTTTACAGAGTCGCCAGTAGTCTTTAGAGCCGAATTTAGAGCATGCTATGCGTTGCTTCATTCTGGCAGCAAACAACATCTTAGCTTCGTTAAGTATCCTTTTACACTTATTACGAGCTGAAGTGAAAAGGTGCCTGTTTTGTTCCGACGCATAGTTACGATAAAGTCGGAAGAAATGATTCCGGTGGGCAATGGCAGCCGAACAAGCGGGTGAGAACCATGGAGAAGAATGAGATTTAAGCTGGAATTTCCTAGCAGGGATGAAGGCATCGATGCCAGCCTTAACCCAGGAGGAGACCTCGGATGCACATTCTTCGATGGGAAGACTAAAGACGTTGTTCCAAGGGATGTCACAGAGGAAGTCTCGGAACGAATCCCAGTCTGCTCTTTGATAGCAGTATGATATTCTACTTGTCTGTGTTTCATGGGTCGGGCGGGAGTGGAGTGAAATATTGACGGACACTACAGTGTGGTCAGTGTTTCCAAGTGGGCAGAGTTGTCTGGTAGTGCAAGAGTCTGGGATGGAAGTGAAGCAGAGGTCTAGAAGTGAGTTCCTTCCGTTAGGGTTGTCGGAGAAACGCGTGGGGAAGTCCACTACTTGCGTAAGGGATTGGGTGATTGAAAAGTTCATGGTGTGGACACCAGCAGGGTCAGTGACAGCGTTCTTCAGCCACTTGGTGTGGTGGGCGTTAAAGTCACCAAACACGAATACATGGGCAGAGGGATGGGAAGAAATGGCTTTGTCGATATTGTCAGAAATGATGTCAAGTAACGAACAGTCAGGGGAGGAAGGAGAGCGGTACAGAAAGAAGAGATAGCTAATCGAGCTGAGAAGTGAGAGGCGGAAGCACATGAAAGAATGATCTGGGGATTCAAAAGATGACACCCTAGCTAAGGGAAGGTGTTCGCTGACATAGACACCAAGCCCATGCATATGAACATTGGAATCCTTCCTGAAGAGGGGAAGGTAGCCAGGAACGCAGAACTCAGATGAGGGGATAAAAGGGTTAAGATTAGTTTCACATAGGGCTAATATATCAGGTGAGTTATTATGGAGGAAAGAATCTACGCTGGGGAAGTTGGTGCGGATGCCGCGTATGTTAGTGAAAGAGATGCAGACAGGTTTGGGCGTTTTCAAATGAGCTGGTTTAGTTTTGTTATTATGTTTGCTTTTTTCCATAGTAATTCAGTTAAGGAGTGGTCTTAGAATAGAATCAGTCGGTCAATCATTTGCAACTTGTGAAGGATGGAGACTGGCGCGGCCTACAACATAATGTGGCCTCGGGGTTGCCCACCGAACGTTCATGCAGGGACGCCCGTCCATGCGCGATATGGCACTACAAGAACCCCGGTATTATTCAACTGTTGATCAGAGCAGCCTCTCAAGACGCTACGCAAGAGTTCGGGCTCCTAACTACCAGTCGGAAGCAGCAACCAGGAAACTGCCAACCCGGTACCCTCAGAATGTAAAGACGTTGCCACCATACTCCGTAACTGCAAAGAGCTTCCAGCTGAACTAACACCAAGACCAGAGAAAGGGGATGAACCGGGAACCCCTTCCTAAACAAGAAACAAGGTGATCACCTCTAAACTCATTCAAAAGAAGGGGGTGGAGTGTGAGACCGGGCGATAGTAGAAACTATCTACTCCAATTAAAAAAAAAAAAAAAAAAAAACAAGGATAAAGTGACTGAGGCTTACAAAGTTTTAACTTAGTAAAAAGGCGAAAATACCCTTGAATAGCAAAATTATTTACACAAATTAAATGAGGAAAAAAACAAAAACAAAGACGGCCAAAAGACGAAAAAAAATAAATAAATAAATAAAATAATTTCCAAGAAATTTCACAAAAACAGACTGAAAAATGGACTGAATCCCGGTTGACTTACCACAAGCAGCTAACACTGTAAAGTTGATTTAATTCAATTTCTGAAGACAAAAATAGAAATTAAACCGTTTTTTACAGAATATAGTCGAGTTATGTTGCTTGCGTTCGCTTGCCAAACCGTTAAGAATTCAATCTCTCGAAGACAGAAATTTAAATCTTCTACAAGACAAAACTAATGGAAATAATTGAACCGTGATGCTATTTATCATTAGTCGAAAATACCCTTGAATAGCAAAATTATTTACACAAATTAAATGACGAAAAAAAACAAAAACAAAGACGGCCAAAAGACGAAAATAAATAAATAAATAAATAAAATAATTTCCAAGAAATTTCACAAAAACAGACTGAAAAATGGACTGAATCCCGGTTGACTTACCACAAGCAGCTAACACTGTAAAGTTGATTTAATTCAATTTCTGAAGACAAAAATAGAAATTAAACCGTTTTTTACAGAATATAGTCGAGTTATGTTGCTTGCGTTCGCTTGCCAAACCGTTAAGAATTCAATCTCTCGAAGACAGAAATTTAAATCTTCTACAAGACAAAACTAATGGAAATAATTGAACCGTGATGCTATTTATCATTAGTCAAAAATACCCTTGAATAGCAAAATTATTTACACAAATTAAATGACGAAAAAAAACAAAAACAAAGACGGCCAAAAGACGAAAATAAATAAATAAATAAATAAAATAATTTCCAAGAAATTTCACAAAAACAGACTGAAAAATGGACTGAATCCCGGTTGACTTACCACAAGCAGCTAACACTGTAAAGTTGATTTAATTCAATTTCTGAAGACAAAAATAGAAATTAAACCGTTTTTTACAGAATATAGTCGAGGTTGCCATTGCTTTCTGCGTTAAACTGGTTGCCGACCAGCCCTGCTATTTAACCCATAACTGGAAGGAAGAGACGGATTAATACCTTTCCCAAGGGTATTTGCGCGTAAGTGAATACAATGGATTACAACTGGAATTCGAACTCGGCTCCCCGGTTTCTCGTTCCGAGCCGATATTCACTGTACCACAACGCACATAAAAAACTGAATGTATGGTCATCAGAAAATAAAAACCCCAAAATGCCAACTACATATGGAAGAAACTATAATAAAACAAGGAAAGTAATTTAAATACCTAGGAAGTGTTCTGAAAGATGATGGAAAGTGCGTGTTCGAGATCTAAAGACGCACTGGCATGGCCAAGGACGCATTTCAAAAGCTAACCAAAGCCCTGAAAGACAGGGAAACTTCCTTAGAAACAAAGAAGAGAGTGCTGGATTGTTGTGTAATATGTTTCCTTCTGTATGGCAATGAATTTTGGACGATCTCCTCAAGGATGAGTGAAAGGCTTTAAATCTGGTTTTACAGAAAGATGCTGAGGATACCATGGACTGAGCACGTGACTAACGACGAGGTGTTGGAGAGGATGGAAACGAGAAAACTCATATTTAATAAAGGAAAGAGCCAGGTAAGGTTTTTTGGGATCATTTAATGAGGAAGGAGGACCTGGAAAATTTAATACTCGCAGGACTGATATAGGGAAGGAGAGACAAAAGGAAAGTAGCTTGAGACATACTTGATAGGTCTGAGCAAATGGATGGTAGAGCGGAGTGTGGGAGAGATCCCGAGAGGAAGAATAATGAGAGCGACAAACGACCGAGTGAAGTGGAAGTCAAGATTTTCAAGTCATTAAATGCAACCTGTGAGGTTTTCCCCACTCAGAAGTTAGTGTTAAAAAAGAGTTCAGCTTCCCATATCTGAATCGTAAAGAGTTTTAGAGGTACGCTTTTAAAGCATCCTATCGTCGGCGTAGATATTTACAAATGATCAGAGTAGATTCTTAGGCAGAATATTTGCTTTACACCCGAGAAGTGTTCATTGGGGACGCCGGCGTAGACCACTAGAGCAGCGAAGAAGTAGCACCTAATAATTCTATTCAGTCATCTACCTGTTTGGACGAATTTTACGCTAGATAAAAACCTTCCAGTGAATCCATAGCTAGATACCTTTATTTAGCAAACTTTTGTTTTCTACCTTGTCGAAGGCTTTCGAGATATCTAATGCTACATTATAGACAATGATCCAGCTTTATCTAAAGGGCAAGTCTGTCCAGTTAAATTTACGACGAGAACGGAGAGTCTTGAAGAGGACTCAAGGTCTGGACGTCCTACAGCTGCTACCATCGGGGAAAACATTGATCGTATTCTTTAATAGTTGCTGGGTAATGAATGACTGACTATAATTCAAATAGCTAATGGTATTAGCATATCCCGTAACAGAATTGAGCATATTCTGCATAATGAACTTGAGAAGATGAAGGTTTATGCTCGTTGGATAGCACGTCATCTGACATCTGATAAAAAGTACACTAGACTTAACAAGTCTGACATTGTTTAAGGCATATCGAGCTAGTTTACTTGAACGTTTTCTAATCAAGGATGAGTGTTAGATTCATATCTTTAAGAGAGAGAAAAAGAGATGTTCCATGCATTGGAAACACACCATCTCATCAGCTGCAAATAAAGTCCAAGGTCGCTTCATTAGTAAGGAAAGAATGGTTCTGTCTTTTTGGAAATAAAAGCCATTGTATTTTTAAATATCTTCAAAAGGGTCACACAATCAGTCAAGTGAACTATGTCAACTTGTAGAGGCAGTTACGAGAGGCTATAAAAGACTAAACACCGAAGTAAACTGGCGAAAAGAGATATATTTCATCAGAACAATGCTCCAACACAAAAGTCCTTGGTGTTAAAGGCTGCTATTCGTGATCGCAATATGAACAAGTTGATCACCCTTCCTATTCTTCTGATTTAACTAATATATATTCTCCAACATGAATATATCATAGCTGTTGTTGATGAAGTTCGATCAGTGGATGCAATCATTCCTTCACCGATGTGTCACAAGCACTGAAACACCGATGGAAAAAGTACGTGAACCGCATGTTGTCACATTCCTTGTTGTCCTCATTTTGTCACATTCCATGTGAGAATCTTCGTCAGCTTCAAAGTTTGACCTTTGTATGTCGCTACCCGAACAAGGATAATCATGACTTTAATACGAGATGGAAATTTTCTTCAGTCATTATATTTCACTGCCAGTGATAATGAAACTTCCCGTAATATATTTCTGGACGGCCTTTCATTGATCAAGAATTCCTAAAATGGATGTAATATATATGTCTTTTTACAATTTCGGGGATCCGTATCACTACTACCCGGGTTTCAACCGTTAGATCTCTTCAGGCATGGACACGGAAAATCAATGTATGTTGCCCCTAAATATAAACAACGGAAGAAAGAGTAGTAGTAAAAGAGGAGGAGAAACAAAATTCCAAAAATAGGGAACAAGAATTACCCACTATCAAAAAAGGTCTCAAGCTAAAAGAAAAGAGAAGTTAACAAGGTTTGTAAGTACCCAGGACTTTGTTCTTCAATTGTCTACATTTTGACATCACTTCACTTTTTGGGTAGTGGGATACGGATCCCAAAAATTGTAAGTGCACATGTATATATATATATATATATATATATATTAGTCATCCACATACAAGCCCGTTTTGCTGTATATAATCGTATCACCCAAAGCAAGGAAGTATTGTAACTGATGCGCAGAGGCGAAAAGAAAAAGAGAAGGAAAGGAAAATAGAAAAAAAAACTGTACAGAATTTGTCGAAGAAAGGTTAACAAGTGGGTTGAAGGCAGGGAGTTAGAAGATGGCAGTTGACGTTGCACTTTGGAGATTGTAGCTATCAGGGAAGCAAGCATACGGAAAGGTGTTCTACAGTCAGGAAGTGCGAGAAAAAACTATTAGAGAAGTGGAGGTTACATTTGCCTATTTCGACGGTAAAAGTGTAGGACTTATTGACCTATTTACGAGTAAATTCAAGAGAACTACACGAGAGAATGAAGCTCGTAAGAACAGAAACAGTATGAAAATACTTGTCGAAAAGACAGAGTGAAGCCACATTGCGTCGGTGAGAATATGACATCAGGCGAGCTACCAAATCGAGATTGATTAGATCCATCTTTTGGATTTTGTTGAGATCCTCGAAATGAATAGTAGAAGTATCCGATCAGATATGGCAACAGTATTCGATGTACGGATCTGCAATTAATAACACTTTTAGATTCTTTGATTTCTTCACTTCTTGAGTAAGCTTCGGTTTCATTTACTACGGCTGATGATTTTCTGTGAATATCGTTGACAACTGATTGGCAACAAATCTCTTCAAATCTCCAGCAGATAAAAATGATATTGTCGTTAGAAGGGACGCAGTTTTTCATCAAATTTCCAAATTCACCGAGTCTTGGTGTTAGTGTCTTTGAAATACGCCAGTTATTATTTGTTCAACATTCTTCTCTGTTCTCGAACGAGGATTTGGTGTTTCTAAAAAACTTTTTCGTTTTGTTCTCCATTGTTGTTGTTACATCTACGAGCTGAGAGATTTTCTTTTCTTTGCCTATGATTATTACCCGCTTATCTAGCCTCGATTGCGAGATCGATATCAGCAACAATGACCCTGTGTATTTTAGCATGGCACCTATCGGTGTAGAACGTGCAGTTGACAAGCCGAGTTCCATTTTCCTCCTTGTCCGAAATAAGTATGCATCCATTTTCTGTCAACAAAACCAGATGTAAATAGAAAGATAGAATCGGTTATTTATCCTTGGATGGAGGCGTATCGAGAATGATTACGCGGAATCAAGACAATGATTATTTACATGTTGAAGGGACATGGCATATAGATAAAATGAAAAACGTCTGGTTCGTATTGACAGATTTTGTCGTGTATATGCAGCCATATAGCTGCATAGACGATTTGTTAAAAACTTAGTATTCTGACCAAGAGACAGAGATTTGAATATTTGTCATGGATGTGATTTCTTGATAGTATCGATTCGTGGAGATGTTCCAAACGTGCGGCATATATAGGAAGCCCCTGAGAACCACATTACGGGTTAGCCCGAAAATTTTGAAGAAAATTCTACTTAAGAAACTGTTCGAATATCGTCAAGGATTGCGCTATCTCGATGACACAAGTCACTTGATCAGACTGCCTGTGATACAACAACTGATCCAACTGGATTATGCATTATCTTCTAAAGTATTGCGAAATACGAGACTTGGGTTCGCTATGGTCGATTTTTCAAGGCGATGAGTTCTTGTTAATATCGGCCTGATGAGACAATCTCGGTGTGTGACGCCATCAAGAAAGCCTTGAAAACCACACTTCACCGACGCCTTGTGAGCACAAGATTGCAAGACATTGTGATCAGCTACTAATCATGTCAGATTGTCTGTTCTCGCGCTGAAAAAGTAACTAACACCCGCGCAGCATGTTTCCTGTACAAACGTCAATGGTTCCTGTGTGTTTTGTAATAAAATTCAACTCTTTCTGAGCAGGCATCTTCAATCGGAATTATCCAGCTGCACTAGAAGAAAAATTTTACTAGGAAAGAAGTTGCCACCCATTACATCGTTGAACTCAGCCCGTTTGCACAATTATCGCATAGCGAATATTTCTATTTTCTCTTGTTACGTTTCTTTTCAATCCCCTTAATGAATTCACTCATTACGTGATTTATAATAGCGTCCTTTTTGACTCTTCAAAAGCGACATAATCTGTTTTTCAAAGATTTCTCTATTTTCGCTCTACTATTATCGGTTTTGATGTATTTATTCTATGATAACAAAAGATATCATGTGTAAACCGATGTCTATGATGCTTCGTCTGAAAGACATACAATTGACCTAGAAAATTTTCAAAAGATAATTTTCTGTTCCCAGGTTTGTTTCCTTTCATAGCTCATCATTGTTCCTGTATTTGTCGCATTTTGATCACTTGCTCGAATGTGACATGCATCTTTCATGGTGTTTTTCATTGCTCCTTTGCGATATTTAGGATAATTTTTTTTCAGTTTTTAGATCAGGTTTCATAGACGTATTTTTTGTAAAGAGGGTTTTTCTTAAAATTCAAATTTATTACTGGTAATATTTTTTTCCAGAAATGTATTGCTAGCATTTTCGATATAAAAAAAATCTATTTTCATACTTTCATAGCGTTTTTATCTCAGTTTGCAGTTAACTATATGAAGTTTGGAGTTAACTCATAACTAGGACCACTAACAAATGCTAGCACCACAGGTCAGAGTAAACCTGAGAAAAACAGCAATGTAGAGGCGATTTTACGCTCCTTAAAACCTCCCGATCAGAGGACTTCCTGCCGGATGTAGTTTATCGTCATACCCAGGTCGATAAAATAGCATAGTTAATTATTTACACTACTTGTGTTTCCATATTTTGTATTAACTAGAATACGGATTTAAATTTCCTCAGCTAAATTTTTAAAAACAAAAAGCAATTTTCTATAACTTCTATAACTGTTTCTGATTTCATAATATTTTTATTATTAACGAAAAATTATTAGAGATTTTTATTCACTTGCTTTCTACTGTACAAACTGTAATATTATTTATACATCTTAATTTTCCACATTCAATGTTAATATTTACACTGCCAAGACATTGTCATTTCAAAACTCGGTTCAGTTGTCTAGTTTGTGTATTGTACTTCTCTTAACAAACGGAAGTTTGGTCCTGGGTAGAACATTAAACTGCACCCGACAGCAAAGACTTTGATTATGGGTGGGTGGTGAGGATCATGGAACTACCTCTTAACTGCTGCTGTCCCAGGTTCACCCTGACCAAGAGTGGTGGCACCTGTTAGGTTCCCAACTATGGGCAAATAGTTTATCTCTAAACTTGAGTGAAAACACAATGAAAGTATAGAAATATACCTTGATAGAAAAATATACATATTTGAATAAAAAAATATTACCAACAATACATTTTTGAAGGAAAAAAATTATTGCCATAATACAAAACTAGAAGACATCTTCAGTTTTCGAACGTAAAATAATAAAATAAATGTTCATCAAAATCTGACTAGATCAACGTTCTCACTATAACCGAACATTAAAAAGTTAGTCAGTCAGTTAGTTAAGTGCCATACGTGATACACGCTTGGGGGAATCATGTCTCGAAAGAGACATGACTGACTGGGCAAAAGATTATCCCGCAGTAGGCGGCCATTGCTTTCTGCGGTAAACTGGTTGCCGACCAAGGCTATAGAACCTAATCTGTACTGTTATTTATTCCATAACTGGAAGAAATAGATGGATTAATGCTTTTCCGAAGGGTATTTGCGCGTAATTGAATGCAAGGAATTCAACTGGAATTCGAACTCGGCTCTCCGATTTCTCGTTCCGAGCCGAAATCCACAGCACCACAACGCACATTTAAAAGAGGTATCTTAAAACCCTACCTTTTTGGCATTAAATAACCCGCAGAGGTTGATATGCCGTTAAACAAAACTCAAACTCAAACCACACGAATGTCTGAAAAATTCTGAATTCTGAAAAGTCTGCTCCCCAGAGTGTTAAGAGTAAGAGATCGTGTATCTGTATAATATTAATTGTTTAAAAGTTATTTTTGTTTCTGTCTAAGTCTGTTTTGTTGAAATCAGATAAATTAGATATATCTTTAATTTATACACTAGATTAAATTCGAAGTATTATGGTTAAGAGTATTACATAACTAATTAAATGATAACATCAATTGTTGTGAAAAATGTTTTAAAATAAATGAAGCCAATATGAAATATTCTGCAATCAAATTTCTCTGGGGGATAAAACCGAAATGATTAAGAAAAGTACCAAACATAGGTAAGAAAAAGAAAAATAAAATTCCAATTTGTTCATTTTTAATGGAAGCCAATTATAAACATTAAATATAAACATATTATTTGGTTTCCTATGGGTGCGTGGCCGATTGGTTAGAAGGTTCTGCTATTTTTTTATTATCATAAGTCCCCAGGTTTGAATTTCAACATGATAATTTTCTTTTATCAGAGGATACGGCACCTCTGGAAAATAATATTAATTAAACTCGGGTAGATGGAATCCTTTGGTCGTCACAAGTCATCTTGACCGAGGATTTGAGCATCAAGGCCGTTATCAGACTTGTTCGCGCTTGAAAACGCACTCTTTCCCAAAAACTGACAAATAGTTTCAGTATAAACCACACGTGAGCTATGTGAGTGTTGAACAAACACAAATGTGTCTGAGCAGCTAGTAGACAAGCATCCCTGGATACGAATGACTAGCTATACATTCTGGCTTGTAGTTGAGATGGTTGTAACTTTCTCTTGGTTCCAATTCTAACCAAGTTAAATTAAGAGTTCGAAAACACAGGAATCACCCTCGTAGAATTTTACTTTAGCATTTTACAACTTTTACTTTATTATTTTACGTTATTATTCTCAGTTGGAGGTGTTTAAAAACAAGCTAAGTTTAATGAATAGCAAGAACCTCATCTTCGTCTGTAACGATACCGCAATAACCGAGATTTGTGGCCGAATACCACAATTGTCATCTATTTATTTGTGGCCCCAATGTCACAATAATCAGGTACTTAATTGTAGGACTAATACCACGAAAGTTAGGTCAAATACTACAATAGTCATTTTATTGGTTTTCATGGGAAATTCCAAAAGAAAGTATTAAATGCCTGAGTACTTCCGGCTTTCATAAGTTGTTATCAAAGAGATATTTTCTTTTTTGTTGGTATTCTTGCTATATCAGTTGTAACCATTTTCATTTATTTTTAAATTCCCGTTGAACTCGTTTGTGCTTTTTATAGTGGCATATCAACTCCTTATGGCTCAATTAATGCTGAAATTTAGTATTCTTGGGAGCATTAGTAATTTCTTTTACAAAACACTTATTGCTGGTAATTTTTTCCATAAAATTCTCTGCTGGTAGTTTTATTATTAAAAATTTTCTTTCGTACTTTCATAGTGTGTTGATCACAGTTTTGGGGTTAACTATTTGAACGTCGTTGGGACCCCCTCCCGTAACAGGTGCTACCATCCCGAGTCAGAGTGAACCTGGGAATAACATCAATTAATATGTGGTTTCACGGTCCTCAAGACCTCCAGATCAGAGGCCTTGCTTCTGGATGTAGTTTATCGTCATACCCAGAACGGTGTTGTCAGTTGTGGGTTTTGCTGTCATTTTATTTTTTAGTCATGAATTATTACATATTTTTTTTATTTTGTTAAGATTCTGTTGGTGTTGAGTTGATTGCTTTTATGGTTTAAGCATATAATAAATGCTTTTGCGGTTTATATTTTCTATTTTGAGTTATAGTTAAGCATTTGTTGAATTCCTTGTGTTTTCCTTCTGTATTAATTGCTAGCATACACACGTTTACATACAGATAAAAACACACAAACAAATTTTTGCTCCACCAGACAGCTCTGCCCTCTCGGAAATTCTGACCACGCCGTAGTTTCTGTCAACATCTCGTTCCACTCCACCCCTACCCAAGAAACCCAGACCAACAGAATATCTTACTGCTATCAAAGAGCAGACTGGGATTCGTTCCGTGACTTCCTCTGCGACGTCCCTTGGAACAATGTTTTTAGTCTTCCCATCGAAGACTGTGCATCAGAGGTCTCCTCCTGGATTAAGGCTGGCATCGATGCATTCATCCCTGCCAGGAAATTTCAGCTTAAATCCCATTCGTCTCCCTGGTTCTCGCCCGCTTGCTCGGCCGCCATTGCCCACCGGAATCACTTATTCCGGCTTTATCGTAGCCACGTGTCGGACCAAAACAGGCGCATTTTTGCCTCAGCTCGTAATAAGTGTAAAAAGATACTTAACGAAGTTAAGATGCTGTTTGCTGCCAGGATGAAGCAGCGCATAGCATCCTCCAAGTTCGGTACCAAAAACTACTGGCGCCATTGCAAACGCGTGCTTAGTAAGAGTAAGTTCTCAATACCCCCACTAATAAGCGAGTTTGAGATCCTCACCTCCTCAGCGGACAAGGCTGGATGCTTTGCCCATAGATTCTCGACCAATTCCACTCTGGATTCGTCTGGAATCCATACACCCGATTTCTCACCTAGAACTGAGGCCCAATTGAATGACATCCGCATCACGCCCTCGCTGATTTCTAGCATAATCTCAAAACTGGACCCTCACAATGCGAGTGGTGGGGATGGAATCCCAATCATAGTTTTGAAGAATTCTGCCCCTGAACTCTCCTCTATCCTTTCTAAGCTCTACAACCTCTGCCTATCTTCCTCCTGCTTTCCTGCCTGTTGGAAGTCTTCTTCTGTGGTTCTAATATCCAAGAACACTGGTGAACCATCGGACCCCGCAAATTACCGCCCCATCTGCCTTCTTCCGATCTTCGGCAAAGTTTTCGAAGCCATTATCAATGCCGAGGTCGTTCAGCATCTCACAGCCCACGGGATCCTCTCGGACAAACAGTATGGCTTCCGCTTCACCAGGTCCACAGCTGATATGCTAACGACCATCACCGAGTATATATACCAGGCTCCCGACAAGAATGATGAAGCCCGAACCGTCGCCTTGGATATCTCTAAAGCATTCAACAGAGTATGGCATGCCGGCCTTCTGCGGAAACTGTGAACTACCCTACAAACGCGGGTGTACCCCAAGGCTCTATCCTAGGTCCTACGCTCTTTCTAATCTATATCAATGATCTCCCCGACGCCATAAGATCACAAGTAGGCATGTACGCCGATGATACCACAGTTTACTCTCGCCTCGATCAAAAATCTGGTGTTGGTGACAAGGCGAACCTCGCTGTCGAGCTTGAGAAGGACCTCAAATCCGTGGTGGATTGGGGTAAGAAATGGCTCGTAAAATTCAATTCTTCCAAAACTAAGCTGCTGTTAATTAACCACCACAGACAACCGCACCTCCCTCCCATTAGCATGGAACAGGCTTGCCTCCCAGAGAGTAAATTACTACGCCTGCTTGGCCTGACACTCTCAGCGGACCTCAAGTGGAATGACTACGTCGAATCCATTTCTAAATCCGCAGCTATGAAAGTCGGCTCTCTGTGCAGGGTCCGAAAATTCTTTCCGCCTGAATCTATCCTGCAATTATATAAATCCACCATCCGCCCGTGTATTGAGTACTGCTGCCATATCTGGTCGGGTGTCCCTTCTATTCTCCTCGGGGTTCTTGACAAAATACAGCGAAGAATCTGTAATGTGATTGATACCGACTTGGCTGACCGCCTGCAGTATCTCTCTCACCGGCATGACGTGGCTTCCCTGTGCCTCTTCTATAAATACTTTCATGGCTTCTGCTCTGACAAACTTAAATCACTGGTGCCCCCTAGATGTGAATTTGTACGAGATACTAGATTGGCAAATAGGTCCCACCTTTTTACAGTGAAACCGATGAAATGTAACCGCACTTTCTACTCCATCAGCTTCTTTCCTCGCAATTCCAGCCTGTGGAATTCCCTACCGCATGCTTGCTTCCCTGACGGCTACAACCTCCAGGAATTTAAATGTAAGGTCAATAGACACCTCCTAACACACTAACTCACACCCACTCTCTCCAACTCTCTCCCTATGTGCATCCTAAGTCATCTATCACCCTCCTTCTGACATTTCCTATACCCAATCCTTCTATGTAACCCCCTGCGCTATAGTGGCAGTGGAATGCCTTGCTTGGGGTGACACAATTTAAAAAAACCTATATATACCAAGATGTCAAGCATGAGTTTCCCTATTGTTTTTATTTTCTCTAAGACTATATATATATATATATATATATATATATATATATATATATAAAGTAATACATATAAAATAAGGTATATATATATATATATATATATATATAAAGTAATATATATATAAAAATCGGCTGTCTAACTCTACTGAGGAGCTGTAATACAGCGAAACAGATCTGTCTGCGGATGACTAAAGTATATATTCATAAATAAAATAAATTATGTATATTATTATTATCATCCGCAGACAGACCTGTTTCGCAGCTCATCAGTACGGTTAGACTCCGATTGCTACACAACACAGGTTAGAAACCCGACCGCTTTGGCGTCAGTCGGTGACTCTACCCCTGGGCCACGGGGTGTTTAGTGGAAGCAAGCACTCTTTTTAGCGCATATCATATTACGCGCCCAATAGCTAGAATGCTCAAATTTCATTTTTACTGAAATAAAGTATATATAAAAATAAAAATAATGTATATATATATAATTTATATATATATATATAAAAAATAAACTATATATATACTTTATATATATATATATATATATATATATAAAGTATATATATATAATGTATATATATATACTTTATATATATTTTAAAAACTATATATATATATATATATATATATAAATAAATATATATATATATATATATATATATATATATATATATATATATATAGTGGGTGTATATATATATATTTCACTTTTATCAGTCTTCAACTCTTTACGTCGTCTGGTTTCTGTGACAAATCTAATAAGTTGTCAACAGATGAATATTTTTTTCTTTCTCGATTATACGAATATCAGATGTCAGTAACTAATTTCCATTCCCTAATTGTTCAGGAAATAACGACCAATCATATAATTCGAAAAAGGACATGTAACCACTCGGAATAAATTGATAAAGTAAATTAGCGTTCCGGATAGTAGTAATGAATAATCCTCATTAATTAAAAAAAATACAAAGCAATTATTTCAAATCCTCCAATTATGAATCCTAAATTAGTAATGATACGGAATTTAATTATCGATGATGATGAACGAAAAAGAAAGGACATGCCATCTTGCGGAATAGAATATTTCGGAAAGAATTAATCTTGTACACCTGCCACTCTGCTGTCTCGTTCAAGTCAATACACTAGATCATATAGATCCCATGATAATTGCCTCTTAAGCGTGTTGTTTTGACACGCTTAATCCGTCGAATCGCAAAGTCAAGTAAGTCTTAAGTATATAAAAGCTGTTGAAGATGAAACTAATAATAAAGATAAAATTCAAATTTTGACAAACTTCACTATAATTATAAACTATACACGTGATTTCTATTGCTTTGTTAAATTTATTTGTTAAATAACTAACAAGTGTTTTAATAGAGGATAAAAAAATTAGACACTGAAAGCCGATGCGCAATGGGAAAGCGAAAGAGGTTTTACAATCGGGGATAATTTTGAATTGATATTCGTAAGGATGACCATTTTATCCGGGCCAGTAGCATTTTGGGGACGGGGTTTTTGATAAGTCCAGAGAATTCTCTAGATGAAATGAGGATATTATTGAGATTATGCTCAGTCAGTAAAGTGCCATCCATGATACACGCTTTGGGCGATCATGTCTCGAAAAAGACATGACTGACTGGGCAGAATATTATCCTGCAGTTGGCTTCCATTGCATTCTGCGGTAGACTGGTTGCCAGCCAAGGCTATAGAACCCAAACTGTCGTGTTATTTAACCCATAACTGGAAGGAAGAGATGGATTAATACCTTTACGAAGGTTCTTTGCGCGTAAGTGAATGCAATAAATTCAAATAGAATTTCAATTCGGCTCCCAGATTTCTCGCTCCGAACAGATTACTAAATTTATATAAAATCACAATAGGCATCAAGTGTATGGAATGTACAACACCGAAATCTGAAGGCACTTTGGAATAGAGAAAGATGTCTGTAAAATGATAAGGAAAATATCAAGAAACAGAAAAAATCGTTAGTATCAAAGAGAAGAGTACCTAAATGTTATATAATGTCATACTATATAGCAGTGAATGCTGGAAAAATCTCTTCATATATGAAGAAGAGATTTGAAGCAACAGAAATGTTGTTCGACAGAAGGACGCAGAGGGTACGATGGACTGAACATGTGAGCAACCACAAAGTTTTAGAGAAAAGAGAAACAAGAAGGAAACCCATGCTTGACATCTGGAAGAGGCAATTAACATTCCTAGGTTAGATAATGAGAAAGGAAGGCTTAGAAAATTTAATACTTGCGGAACATACCGAAGTCAAGATAGATAGAAAAAAGCAACGCATAACCTATTTAGCGAGCCTGAGTAAATAGATGGCGGAACGAGTTTCACGATAGGTAATAAAAAGACAAAATTTATTAAGATTTACAAAGGATAAGAAACTTATGTAGAGCCGTGATTGCCAATTACTTGAAATGACACGGCATATAGAAGAAGAAAGATTATAATTATGAGCTATAATTTTAGAAAGTAAAAGTTTAATTGAAATAAGCTTGAACATTTCTAGAGTATATCATGAGGAAAGAGTGCTTGGAAAATGTTATACTCATATTAAAGAGAAATGGGTTCGTGGAAACAATGCTTAATCTTCATGGAAAGCTTGATTAAATGGATAGCGGAAACACTTTGAAGGTTATTTAAAGCCAGAAATGTTTTTAGGGTGTCATATTTTTATTTTTTTATTATTAGATAATAAAGATTTAATGCTAGATGTTCTCCTAATTAACCCATATCTGCAGGGAGAAGAGGTGGATTCATACTTTTCCAAAGGTATTTAGACGCAAATAAGTATCACAAACCGCACTAGAACTGAAACTCGGCTCCCCGATTAACAATTCAGTGCCATTATCCATTACACTACCCGCATATATAAACCTAGGTATCTGGTATTTTCAAGTGGTCACCCATCTAGGTACTGACCAAGCTGGACTTTGCTTAACTTTGGTGATCATAAGCGAACTGATATTTTAACGCGATGTGACCTTAAGACGAAATTTCTTAAAAGCTACAAAGGAAAGGAAATTGTGGGGAGTCATTATCACCAATGTCCTGAAAATACATGCAACATAGAAGAAGAAAAATCATAATTAAGAGCTATATTTTTGGAAAGTAAAAATTTTAATTGAAAATTTTCACGGTTTCATCTAATTCGAGAAAATACAAAATTACCGGTTTTTCTTCACAAGTTGAAAAGTTATGAGGCCTCCAGACAAGAACATGATTTAGTCTACCTTATTAAATCGTGAAATGAATGTTATCTTGAACGGCTACTCTTCTACATATTTTTAGGCTAGTGCTTCGTTCGGGATAGTTAAATAACGGCGATTTTTATTTGAGTCTATTTTCTTTTATTTGCAGCATGGATAGGTAAATATTAGTTGTTTATATTTGAGTGTATTAAATTTTTCATACTATTGATCACCCAATACAAGATTCAACAGCCACTCAAGGTAGATGACTACTTAATGTGTTTCGGATAAGAGCGTAAAGAGAGAAATAAGTGCCATTATGGGAATATGTAGAATAGATAAAGATTAAAGAGGTTACGGTCGTAGCAATTGGGCTATCATCCATCGAGAATCTGCTCCACAAAGTAATAGTCCTAGGGAAGAATCTGTGTGAATCTTCCTCCTTATCAATGGTTTACGAAGGAACTAAGACGTGGAATAACAGGTCATTGGTTTGAGTGAGGGAAATAGTTAAACAAAGGAATGTAACTCGCTTGAACACTTTTCATAAGAACAGCGAAAGTCTAGCAAAGTTCCGTTTATTGGAAACGAGCTGAGAAACGAGAATTAAATCATTGCCATTAAGGTCAAGTAAACGGTGGGATTATCACTTACGACTGAATATAAAACATTTATCAGTTCCAATGCGGATAAAGTAACTGTTTCGACTAGTTTCGATTATTTCTCCTAACAGCATTTTCTGTGATGGACGTTACTCCAAGGAAACGTACAAAAGTTGAAACGCTACGCGAAAACACTGGCAAGCTTTACAGGGATTTCGCGCATATTGTTGGTGTCAGCCTTTCAAATGTCAGTCGTGTCATCAATGCGAAGAAACGAACTGGATCCATCAGTCAAAAACGCAAGGGAAAATGCGGTCGGTAAAACGACAAAAGACTACGCATAGGTAATCAGAGGTGTGAAAGATCGTTTTGCTTTAATTTGCACAAGGTTGTATGTTGAGGGTCCGGACTTAACTTGATTTTCAACAGACGTTCAAAATAAGGAGCCTCTTTGAACGTACCTCAAAACAGAAGAACATTTAGCGTCTATTCGATGATATTAATACTTTGGTTTTAATGATATTGAATAATACTATACGCTTGTCTTTCTCCTCTTGAGCTGTAAGGGTTAAATTCGAAAGGAGATCAGTTTTTATGCTCTTGGGATGCATTCTTATACTGCCATATTCTTTGCATGTATATTTAGGAATGATATAAGAATGATAAAATGTGCGTTGTAGTGCATTGGATATCGGCTCGGAACGAGAAATCGGGGAGCCGAGTTCGAATTCCAGTTGAATTCATTGCAATCACTTACGCGCAAATACCCTTGGGAAAGGTATTAATCGGTCTCTTCCTTCCAGTTATGCGTTAAATAACAGAACAGATTGGATTCTATTGCCTTGGTCGGCAACCAGTCTACCGCAGAAAGCAATGGCAACCTGCTGCGGGATAATCTTCTGCCCAGTCAGTCATGTCTCTTTCGAGACATGATCGCCCAAGCGTGTATCACATATGGCACTGACTGATGAGAATGATCTTAGGCAGATCATTAATATAAAGCAGAAAGACGATAAGACCGAAGAGAGAGTCTTGGCTTGGTTCGGTAAATATTAATGCTATATATTTGAGTTTCTAAGCATCTACATCCTGCGTAGCTAAGCTTCTACAGTGCCTCCCCACCCCTGTAAATCTATTAGACGTATTCTAAGCAACGTCGACAGAGAGTAACACCACAAGATCAAACAGCACTAAAATAAGTAATAAGAGTTTATAATCTAGCTAAGATAATTTCCGTTCACTTGGAACGCCCTTACGAAATACATGAACTGATCATTCCTAAGAGAACATATCGTGGATTAATTCCCTCTATAAGCAAATAGCAGAAAACGCGTATTTATTCAACCACTTAAAAATATTTGTCCAAGTTAATGCTATTCGAACAGAAACCTACAGCTTGATGAAGAAGTGACTGGAAGCAACAGAAATGTGCTTTTATGGAAGGATGCTGAGGATACCATAGACCGATCATGTGAGTATCGACGAGGTTTTGGGGTTTCATGGAAACAAAAATGAGACTAATACTTAACAGCAATTGGTTGGTCAAAGAACGATGATGACGTTTGGCGCGAAAATACAAAATTTAAATTTTATTTCGTTTTCGCCCTAACATAAAAATCGGTTGTGTGGTTGTGTTAATGTACAGGTACATGTAGCAGTTTATGTAATTTATGCACAGATTATGTCGAGAAATGCTTCTTAAATGAAACTAAAAAAGCGATAAAATGAACTTACTTTATTTTAATTGTGTGGGATTATGGAACATAGCCAGTGTAATGACAGCGAATGCTGGGTAATCTCCTCAAAACAGACTTGTTCAAACAGAAATGTGATTCTACAGAACAGACAAGTTTGGTGTGCATTTATTCTCTCAGACAATTTCCTTGAAGATGAAGGAGAGACTCGGCGGAACAGAAATGTGGTTTTATAGAAGGATGCTGAGGATACTATAGACCGAACATGTGAGTATCGACGAGATTTTGGAGAGGATGGAAACGAAATGGAAACTTATACTTAGCATCAGGAAAAGTAAGCTGAAGTTTCTGGAAAACGTAATGATGAGGGAGGGTTTGGAGAATTGAATACTCACAGGAAGGATAGAGAGAAAGCAAGACAGAGGGCTTCAGCAGGTGTGGGGTTTGGGAGAGGTACTAAAAGATACCTACAGCTTTACACTTTTCTAGAACATCTCTGATCACTGAGCGATCATCGTTATGACAATAAATTACATCCGGCATCCATACCTCTGATGGGGACGGTTTTGAGAAGCGTAAAGGCACCTCTTAATTGTTGTTGTACTTAGGTGCATCCTGACAAAGAATGGTAGCACGTGTTAGGCTCCCAGCAATGGACAAATAGTGAAAACCCAAACTAGTGTGAAAACATGAAAATATGTAAATACATTAAGAAAAATTACCAGCAATGCGTTTTCATGATAAAAAAAATACCAGCAATAATATTTTTGAAAAACTAAAAATTTCGAAGCTCACAAGAAAAAAGATCCAGGTATTAAATCACCCATAGCAAGTCGATATGCTGTTAAACAAACCAGAGTGCGCCACCATGTTAAAGAGTGTAACCGATGGGAGCAGAGCTGACGTAAAATTTAATAAATCGAACTAGCGGAAAGCAAAAACCAAAAAATGAGCTGAGTATCAAACCAAAAATAACCATCACTTCCTCTGTTATGTTCAACCTTCCTTTTAGGATATAATCGATTTAAGCTTTCCAAAAATGTGTTTTCTCTATTTTTTAACTTTACAAACATTCATTGTTCTTGTTCGGTCATCCATTTCCAAAACTCCTTTAAACCCAGTGTTTCCCTTGTTTCTCTTGCCTTCAAAATGTCCTTTGAACGATCAATTCATCAGGAGGCTCATTGTGGGTATGACGATGAACTACATTCGGCAGCAATGCTTCTGATATGAACGTTTTCAAGAGTTTGGAAACACTTTGTAATTTAAACACCACTGACACAGCTAGGGTCTCAGCTATGGGTAAATATTGATTTTGAAGACGTATTCTTGAATTTTGTCAAATATGCTTAGTACGTCCTCCCGATGGTCTTTCACCGATTTACTAGTATTCAGGATATCATCAAGATAGGCCGTTGCAAAATCAACGTCGCCCAGTATGGCATCCATAACCTGCTGAAAGATAGTAGGGGCGATCTTGACTCCAAAAGCCAGTCTATTAAATTTATACAAATCTCTATGTGTATTTATAGAAAGACGTTTAGAACAGTTCTCCTCAACCTGGATTTGTAAATATGCATCCGATGAGTCAATTTTAGAAAAAAATTGCCACCGTTTAATTTATTAAATATCTCTTCGGGGCTAGGGAGAGAATAGTGGTGGTCTTTTAGTTCGGCGTTTAATCCTGTTGAGAAATCAACACATACTTTGATTTGGTTTGATTTTTTTTCTTTACATATACTGTTGGTGCAGCCAATTCACTGAAATCTATTTTAGACAGGATACCTGCATTTTACAATCTGTCTAACTCATCATTGATTTGGTTCACTGCCGCAAACGGAACGTTCCTTTTCTTTTTAAACACGTTCTGAGCGTTATCATTTAACTGGAGTTGTGCTTTTATCTTGGTATATTTTCTTAACCTGCCTGAAAACACATCAGGGAATTTTTTTCTTGAGTTCCTGTTTCAGTTCCTCGATGTTGAAGGTTGTACTTTCTATTTTACGACAAAACATACTTATCGCACAGTCCCACAGATTGAACTTCTCAATCCAATCTGTTCCAAATAAGTTTTCTGAATTTTTCATAACATAAGCTTTTAATTTTTTTGTTATTCCATTTAATGTTACAGCAAAAAATACTTTACCTAAAACATTAATTTTGTCACCTGTTACAGAACGTGCTGTTTTCTTTGTTCTTAATTAAGTTGGCTTTTTCCGTCGCCTCCAGGTATGCAAATTAATAATCGTAAGGTCAGACCTAGAGTCGAGCTGGAAGTTTATCGTTTTGTTGAATTTTTGCACAATTACGTATTTATACAAATTTCCATCATCTTTATCGCTTGACTGCGTCTGCCTAATTTTATTTAATTTATTTTTTGGTCTTCTAAATATTTTAACATACCAGCAGTATGATGTTACATGGCCAGTTTTACTACAATTTTGGCAGGTTTTCTTCTATTTTGGACGGGCAAAACATCATCTAGTGTAGGTTTCCGCAGATATAACACGGATCTGGTGGTAAATTTTATTGTCTATTTGTAGTATGAATGTCACAATATTTTAGTCGCATAGAGTAACTTTTCACTTTTTCCAGGTGTAGTGTTTTGGTCAGCTCATAATTTTCTATATGAGCAACTCCCGACTCCTCAATACTTCTAGACTCACATTTTACTGATACAACCCTCTGGCAGTCCTCTGCCAATATTTGGAGGGTTAGACCCGGCTTATTTTCTAATTTTGTCAGCACTCGGCGTCTAATTACAGCATCTCCAGCTGAGATTAAACCCTGGGCAAAAATGAGATATCTGAAGTCGTCAGTCGTTCTGCTGATCCTCCTTGAATAGATTTAGGCACTTCCACCTCTAATGAAAGAGTGACTTGTTAGGACCAAATAGTTCCTACAGTAACTTAATTGTTTCTGAGAAACTTAAGTCCGTTGTCCTTTTGGGGAGGATAAAGTCAATGAACCTACCATGTTCTACGGTACCCAATTTTCTTAGTAATAGCCGCACATTCTTTGTGTTTGACCATTCTTTGCAATCAACGTTGAATAAATCTTCGCACTGCCAGTAGAAAGCACCGAAGGTTTTTTCATCTTCGGGTACGTATTCGAAAGTTTCCATGGTACTCCAGATAGTGCCCTGGAAAAATGCAGTATTGTTCTCAGATGTTTGTTTACCATTTGATGATTTGTGCATTAACTCTTCTATTTGACTTTGACGTTACTCGCATTTTTTAAAAGCTTGCTCTTGGAAATCATTCTGCTGTTTATGAAGTTCCATAAACAGTTGTTGTTGTTGTTGTTGTTGTTGTTGTAGAAGTAACCGCTCTTCGGTTTTCTGCTGTTGTTTGTCACTTTTTTTATGATAATCTAACTGAGCTTTCATCAATTGGATTATTACTTTCTGAAATTTTTCCATTTCTTTATTTCAGACTAAAACGACCAATTTTTATGTGAAAAACAGAAGAAAAAAAAACAAACTGTAGTGACAGTTTTTTGTAAGACGTACGCAAAAGAAGAGAGGCCATAAATCATCTACTTACTGATTTTTTTCTGTAATACCGTTGTTCCGAGCTTGTAAAAAATTTTCATTCGACACTTAATTATTGAAGCTTTCCACACAATTTTTAACGTCGCCGAAATTTTGGAAGGGACTTGTAGATTATTTCCTGATGTCGCGTTTTGACTTGAATTCGTTCGAAGTTGTTTTATTGTTTATTTTTCTCTTTTTATAAACAGTTGCAGGTTGGTTTGGATGGGATATTTTTTTGGTACTTCGAAGTTTGTCGACAGATTTAATGTGTGGGGGTTTATCACTTGGTCAGTGGCTGTTAATACACTAGCTCGAATCCACGTTCGTTGCTGTGGATCTGAAAAGTGGTTTTTAGTTTTTCGAAGTTCCCGTTCGCCAGTTGATGAGTGGGATATTCTTTTTATGAACTCGTATTTCGTTGATGTACGAAATTCTCGTCGCCAGTTGATGTGAACCGGCGATGGGACCACGAAATTATAACTCGAAACACGGTGGTGAAGTTAACAACATATATTAAGTCAAAAATAGATACAAGAAAAAAGAGTAAATTTTAGCTTGGCTTACTAGTGACTGACAGACAGACAGATAGACAGACAGACAGTGTTGAGCTGAAATGAAACCACGAGAGTGATTAACTCTCAGTTAATATACTGGTAGGATGAGTCTATAGCTAAGTGAGTAACGGCCCACAAGAATAAGTATGTTCAAGGGTAAATCGACACAGTGTAACGGTTAGCAAGCTTGTCTCGCTAGAACAATTACAATTGAATAGTGAGTCGATTTGTCACTAGTTACACATTAATTTTGACTTTTACCGTATAATTTCGACCTTGTTTCACATTTAAGCTACGCTAGATACTTCGAAGTGGTGTAATAATTAGCAAGCTTGTAAACGATAACAATTATAACGAAGTAATAGGGCAGTTTTATTTTCGCTTTCTTTAGAAAACCATCATTGCATTCAATGTGAAAGCCGGTATTTGATGTGATAAGTACTCATACCAAATAATAGATTTATAGCATCAAATACGTTATGAGCATTTCGTTTGCAAGATCGTCTAAAAAAATATACATAAATACTTCATTTCCACCGGCTTTTGCTTCCAAACTAACTTCAACACTTTATTATTACAAGAATAAATCCAAATAAATTTTATATGTTTTGTATTAAATACATTGAATGGAAATATATTTTAATTCTAATAATGAATCACCACAAGCAAAATATGCTTATATATTTATTCAGTAAGTAAAAACATTGTAACAAAAAGGCAAGATTTTTTTATTTTTTTATTTTTATAATCATCTCACCCCAAGCAAGGCATTCCACTGCCACTGTTGCGCATGGGGCTACATAGGGGAAGATAAAGAGAAGGAGTGATTAGACATAGGGAATGTCAGGAGGAAGGTGACAGATGAGTAAGAATACCGAGGATGAGGTTTGGGCAGATGGCAAGAGTGTTTGATAGAATGGGAGCAGGTTAGTGTGTTCGGAGGTGTCTATTGACCTTACATTTAAACCCCTGGAGATTGTAGCCGTCGGGGAAGCAATCGTGTGGAAGAGAATTCCACAGTCGGGAAGTGCGAGGAAAGAAACTGTTGGAGTAGAAGTTACGGCTGCATTTTATCAGTTTCACTGTAAAAGGGTGGGATCTAGTTGCTAATCTAGTATCTCGTTCAACTTCGTATTTAGGGGGTACCAGTGATCTAAGTTCATCGGAGCAGAAGCCGTGAAAGTATTTATAGAAGAGACACAGGGAAGCCACGTCGCGCCGGTGGGAGAGAGACTGCAGGCGATATAACAAAAAAGGGCCATCAGTGATAAAAGATATCACCATAATAATGCTGGGAATAAATTATGAGACAAAAATGTTTTAAATTTTCAATGTTTATTGCAGATCACACTAAAGGTTCTGCACTGTATAAAATATTACATCATAATCTAACTACATCGTTAAGTGTAATTTCCCTTCGAATTAAGTGATGGTCTTATTTGATCGCGCACTGATTTAGTAATAATGTGCTTGTGCCACAAATCTTGTTCATATACACTTTGTATAGCTTCAGTAAACAATAAACCTTATAAGGCTGAGCTATAACGCTACACTGATCATCGGAATGAATTGCAACACTACGATTTTGAACCTAAACTTAATCTTTAAACTCGTTTTCTGAACGTTAACAATTTAGAAAAAAATGATATCGTTATTTACCCCAAATTTCAAATTGAGTGCAATACCATCATTCTAAAATCGATCTGCCCTTACTGAGTAGTGAGTTCAAACCTCACTGGGTGCTCTAAAATTTTGGCCATTCCATATACTAGCTACTCATAGTAAATCCCTATAATTACATCCAGCTTCCTTAACGAATCAACAACAACGAACATCTGTATAAATACAACATGACTGGAATATTTAATAAATGAAAATTAATTACGGAACTAGGCACACCCATGCGCGGACAAACGAAACATAAATAAAAACTGAGCGCACTAAAATATATTTTCAAATGCGTCTAAAATTAAGTAAAACAGTGTTTTATCTTAAAACTTATTTTGGTGGTGTTTTTTAATGCAAGGTCATCAGCAAAAAAGAGAAGCCCAAAATGCCAATTACAGGTTAGAGATACTAAAATCAAGCAGAAGTGGCAGCTGGGAAGTGTTCTGACAGAGTACAAAAGTCCGACACTGAGATTCGAAGGCGCATTGGCATAGCCAACGTCGCATTTCAAAAGATAAGCATAGTATTATTAAACTGAAAGATTTCGTTAAAAACAAACTTTAGAATGCAGGATTGCTATGTGATATATAACCTTCAATATGGTAGCGAATACTGAACAATCTAATCAAAGACGAAGGAAAATTTGAAGCAACTGAACTGTGGTTCTACAGAAGGATGCTGAACATACCATATACAGAACAAGGTTTTTGAGAGGATGGATATGAAAAGGCATTATCAGGAAAAGACAACGGAAGTTTTTTGTCCATGTAATGAGGAAAGACGACATAGAGAATCTGATGCTCACGAGATGGATAGAAGGAAAAAAGACAAAAAGAAGCCACGCGTGACATACTTTATGGACTTGAGCAGATGAATAGCAGAGCAGGGGTTGAGCGATATAACAGGAGAAGGAGTGTTAAGTGCTACAAGGGATAGGGAGATGTGAAAGACACGGCACATAGAAGAAGATGAACGTAAGCAACAAAAAATATGCTATAAATTACACTTTTTAAAACCACCTTTACCTCGCTGACTTTCATAAGTTTGAATTCTTCTTCTTCTTCTTCTTCTTCTTCTTCTTCTTCTTCTTCTTCTTCTTCTTTACGTACCGTGTTCCTTTCTATCTGAGCGCCTAGATCATTATATATTCTGTGACCAGTGAGCATGCAATATAAAACAGAAATAAAAAGAAAATTCGCCACCGAAAACATTTGAATTCTCGTATAATATGCTCGGGAACTCGTATTATATGGATGACGCATTATTGATTTGGCCACGAAACCAATCGGAAATCGAATGCAAATCAATCAAATTACATATCATTTATTTGTTTCATATTTGTTTCTATTTGCAAATAATAGATGTAATAGTTTTGAGTTAATTTTTTAGACGAAGCAAATGTATTAATAATAATACTGAACTATTTCTGCTGCTTTTTAATAAAGGAATTATATCATAAAATTAAAAAAAAATATCTTTCATGTTCGATGATTTGATGAATTAGTTTTGGAAGATACGGTTACCAGTCAGTGGATAATAAAATCTTTCATATTATGGCAAACTGACCAATAGGGATAAAATAAACTTGTCGCATTCTCTGCCATAAGATGTATATGATCGCTTTCTGACATCAGTGGTAACATGGTTTTGAGGCGGTGAAATCTGAGTGTTTTGGCGAAAACCATCCTTCTTTGAACATTGGAGACTGGTGCTATACAATCACAGACAAAAATCTATACCAATTAATAGAAACCACATTTGCTTGAGGACGACTAACTGTAACAACAACTAAAATAAATAGTACATGTAACTCGAAAAGAAGATAATGATATAATATCTTGACATTTTACAGTATTTCAAATAAAAGTTTATGAAGAACCTCCCACACCAATCTGAAAAGAAGAGTAACAGCTACTGAACCAAAAGAAAATCCGAAAATGTTTTCATAAATGTTCATTTTAAGAGAAAGTGTTATATAATTGGAGTAGATATACTAAACTATCGCCCGGTTCACACTCCACCCACATTTATTGAACAGGTGAAGAGGCTCATCCCTTGTTCCCTGTTTAGAATGTGGTTTCCGGTTTTCTCTTCTCCAATCTTTTCACTCCCTTTTCTTTTTTTTCAATTGGAGTAGATAGACTAAACTATCACCCGGTTCACACTCCACCCACGTCTATTGAACAGGTGAAGAGGCTCATCCCTTGTTCCCTATTTAAAATGTGGTTTCTGGCTTTCTCTTTTCCAATCTTTTCACTCTTACGTTAGCCCCCTGCACATCAGTGGCGTTACCGCTTTGTTCGGGGTGATATGATTAAAAAGAAAAAAAAACTTCAACCGGAAACAGTACTGGCGGTTTGGTTTACGAATTTCGAATGTTTCTCTATAGGTAAATGGCTAAATTACAATCAACATTCATCTCTCTCCTCTTTGTTTTGTGCCCAGCATCCTAAATAAAACTAATGTCTGTCTATTGCTGCTTGTTATTCTACACTGATAAAATCAACGAGATATCACAGGTCATGTCTCAAACTGCGTTTATATTAAAACTAGCGCCGTAACCAAACTCAAACTCTACACTTGCAAGTGCATTACAAGTGCCATCTTGAATGACGTCAGACATTGTTTCGATTTTAAATTTGAAATGCAAGTGTCAAAGAGAGACCATCGCTTATAGAGGGAATATTCTCGTTAGAGTAGAGATCTAAATATCGTTACAGTTTTAATATCGAATAAACGATTAATGCCTAACATTTATATTGCATCCTATTCGACGGTAATATGTTATTTTGAAACTTTTATTGGTACTGGTTTATGTGGAGGCTTAAACTTTAATAGTGAAATAATTGGCGATTTGTATCAGTTGCTAAATTTTATATTTGAAAATTTGTCATATCGATATATTATTATTATTTTGTTGAACAGATATATTATTATATTATTTTGTTGAGATAATGTATTATTATATGTTCTATGTTTAAAGAAGCAGTGTTCTCTTAGACATTTGTTAATAGCTACTATAAAAATAAAATTGTCTCATTTAACAATATGACGGCTCTTCATTGAAATTATTTCGCTCAACAAAATGTCTTGTATATATAATTGCTTTTGCTTTCTGTTATTCCGAAACAAGACGTGAATATTAAAAACGTTGAAAAACCCAAGACACTACTTTAAGCATACTGTAAGTCATTTTCATATTGAGTGTCTAATCAAGACATGTTTGCATTATCTAGTATACTCTTTAGATTCGAATTGAAAATATTCCAGATGGGCTCTTAGTACAACCAGAAATAATCACAATTTCCAGTGACTTAAATATTTCTACAGATTAATCAACCCACATCTCGAATATAATAATATATTATTAAATTCCATAAATGTTAATAGAGAGTCCATTTTATAAAAAATCGTTGTAAATCAATACTCTGAGAAAGCTAAAACAAAATATGCTCATACCACGTGATTTTTTAAAATGTGAAAAAAATTAAGTTAAAAATTAAAATTCGTCATCTAAAGTTGTTGCTTTTTTTTTGCGTATCAATTCAGCTCTCCAGATTCCGAATTAAAAATAAACGTTTATAAGTCTTAAAAAAACTCACGAGTTTTGAGCTAGTTGGTCTTTCAACAGGGGGTCAATTTACAATAGTTTTACATAGAAAACTAAGTATGTACCCAATGCCTCCCTACATAGACTGGATGGGACACAAAGTCGGCCTTTATGCGGGATTTGGCATTAAGCGTGTCTATTTTGCCCAGCTGAGTTTCTGTCCGTAGACGAAGCCTTGACTGAGCCTAACTCTAACCGAAGACAGTAAGCTTGGCAGTCTTTCTAATTCGTGTCGGCAGTCCGTAGACCGTACCACGAATGAGTCATTCTCTGCCTATCAGATTTACATCGCAAACTAGACCCAATTTTTTTTATATTATTGTTATGAATAGGTTAATAGATGGTAATATAAAAGAAGAACTTAGAAAAATGATAATTTTTGCATTTAAACTTTTTCATCATATTCTGCTTTTTAATTTACGAGAGAACTGACAAAATTGCCGAAATGCGGAGTCCTTAATTTTTTACTTATACATTTCATCTTCATTTTATATTCATTGTTTTTTTCTTAATACATGTGAAGGTACTGGGACAATCAAACTAACAAAATCCTTTAATCTCTTTTGAGGAGGTAAATTCTAAAGATTAAATCTAATTTCCCGTGCAGTACTCGAAATGGCCTTGACACTACGATTATGCGGTCCACAGTTGTGTAAACGGCATGTCACAAAGGTCAATTTTGTCCGTTATATTCCGGATAGAAATGAAAATAAGTAACAACGTTCGTGGCGTTAGGATAAACTAACGAACTGAAAATGCTTGAACGCTACACCAGTAAATCTTTTGAATATTTAAAAAATTAAATTTATACAGAAAGAAAAAAATATCATGTGAATACAGTGTTTTATTAAGAACACCATGACTGACGATTATTAAAAGAATCAGCAAGACTTTTTGCAGTAGAGATTTGAAGGAAATATGTTTTGTCGAATTTACACGAATTCAACTTGTACATGAGTATTTATGGTAATCGCCTGTAATTACGTACCATTTTTTTTTCTTAATCTTTTTGGGATCACACACGTCTTCACCTTTCACACCTTGTATTCTTGCTATCATAATGTAATTGCATAATTAGTTCCGTGGATGTCTGTTGTGACTATATAACTCTCACAGACGTGACGTAGTTTCAAATATTTTCATGGCATCTGCTCTGACGATATTTTACCCTGGTGTCCTGAATGCATCAATTTGATCGTGTCATTGAAATAGTATCAAGGTCCTAACCTTTTACCGAAGTTAGCAAAAGAAAGTGAAAAGAAAGGATTGAGGATAAACCTCAAAAAACTGAATGCATGGTCATCAGCAAAAAGAGGAGACCAATATGCCAACTGCAAGTTGCAGAATCTAAGATAAAACAAGTAAAAACATTCAAATACCTGGGAAGTGTTTTGACAGAGGATGGAAAATGTGATACGGTAATCCAAGAACGCAATTGCATGGCCAAGCACGCATTTCAAATGCTTACCAGAGTACAGAAAGACAGGAAAATCTCATTAGAAATAAAGAAAAGAGTGCTAGATTGCTACATGATATCTGTACTTCTATATGGAAGTGAATGCTGGACGATATTATCAAAGATAAAGGAGAGGCTTGCGGCAGCAGAAATGTGGTTTTACAAAAGGATGTAGAGTATACCATGGACAGAGCATGTGTGGAACGATGAGGTGTTAGCATGGATGCAAACGAGAAGAAAACTGATAATAAATATCAGGAAGAGACAAATGAGGTTCCTGTGACACGTAATGAGGAAGGAAGTCTCGGAAAACCTGATACTCACAGGTCGAATAAATTGAAGAAGAGACAGGGGAAAGCAGCGTGAGACGTAGTTGCTAGGTATGAGCAAATGGTTGACGGAGCGGGGAAGATATGCCAGGAGAAAAATTACTGAGAACGACAAGAGAAAGAACCAAGTAGAAATCCATGATCGCCTACGTCCTGAAGAAAAAGAACTAAATGCTACCACTCCTGCTGCTGCAACAGTTTCTTTTCTCGCACTCCTCGCATGGGGAATTCCGTTGACTTAAATGGCACCTTAATCGCCATCTTCTTGAATCCCTTTCACCTTTTCTCACACTTTCACTCCCTGTAACCCCTTAGAACTAGTGGCATTTCCGCTTTGCTTGGGGCATAATTATTAAAACATATTTTTGAACTAGAATCTGTAGATTCATCTTTTCTGGTGCTTTTCAATTAGGAAAGTTCCATATCGTTCTTTTCAAAATCTAAGCGTATTTCAGACTCTTGTGTGTCATTGCTTAATTCATTTTTTTTATTTTTTGCCGAGACTTTATTTATGCAGAAATGTTAATAGATTTCATTCAGTTGTTGCTTACTGTGTAGATTTAAGATTTAACTAGGTGTAAAAATTATTCTTATTGTACTGAAACTTTCTATTTTACAAATACTGCAGTAAACTACGCCGGTATCTCTCGATATTTATTTTTATTTTTTATTTTTTTGTTTAACATTATTTTCTTTATTACCACCATTGTTTCCATTCTGTTTCATTCCATTTTTTTGGTTAATACTTTCGATTCAACCTAATAATCGTTTGAATAATAAATAATATTCGTTTAAGAGAAGCATTTTTTAATTGAATTTACCCCAAGCAAGAAATTAAAGCAACAAAGACAAAAGTGGTTGCTGGGCGTGAAAGATTTAGAAAAGAAGAGCATTATAAACGGATGAGAACAATATAAGTGTAATCAGGAAAACAGTAGATAGCGACTAACCGAGATGCAATGGAGCCGGAAGAGAGTATATATATATATATATATAAATATTATAAACTTATCGCTATATTGTTTCGAAAAACCTTCCGAGTATATACGCGGAAGGGAAAAAATGGTTGTAAAAAAGGAAAGAGCTATGCACGTGAACATCAGTCAAAGTACGTAGCCCCCCCCCCCCCAAAAAAAAACCCTTCACGAGGAATCTATAACAAAAAAGCGCCAAATACATAAGCAGAGAAAAAAGTAAATAACCTAAAAAGCCAACAAACTTACCAAGATTTCACCTAACCGGATCTTCAGAGAATGTTTCACCTAACCGGATCTTCAGGGAAGGTTGGAAGGTTGGAGCCAACCTTCCCTGAAGATCCGGTTAGGTGAAACCTTGGTAGGTTTGTTGGCTCTTTAGGTTATTTACTATATATATATATATATATATAACTTACATTGATCAGCCATTACTACTAGTTTCACGGGCTCGCATTCAATCATACGGCATTTTTTTAAATCTACTAAATAGATATTTTATACCACCTTGTTCAGCTCAAATTGAAAGAATGAGAGTAACCAATGTCTTCATAATATATATCAGTCAGTTAAGTGCCATGAGATCATGTCTCGAAAGAGACATGACTGGCTGGGCAGAAGATAATCCCGCCATTACTTTCTGCGCTAGACTGGTTGCCAGTCAAGGCTATATAACCCAATCTGTCCTATTATTTTAACCCATATTTGGAGGGGGGAGACGGATTAATACCTTTCCCAAAGGTATTTGCGCGTAAGCGAATACAATGAATTCAACTGGAATTCGAACTTGGCTCCCCGATTTCTCGTTATGAGCCGCTATCTGCTGCACTACAACGCACATCCCATAATATATATACACTAGCCAAATTCAGTAAGTGAAGGAAATCAGAGACGGTGAAGATAGAAAAGCCATAGAATTACTATTAATTAGGGAAGGGGCACCGCGGCGTGTTGTAATGGTTAGCAAGCATGTCTTGCTAGAACCTATTACGACTTGATAGTGAGTTCGATCCTCACTTGGTACCACCATACTTTTGGTCTTGCGCCACATCTAAGCGGCGATTAGAAAAACAACTATTAATTGGAGAGGGGGTCGAAACACCAGACATAGATATTATCCTAATTAATATTCATACAAAGCAGTTCAGAATAAATTGCAAGTATACGAATATACTATAGTATTTCCCTCACATTAGCAGTGTATACAGTGGATTTAATAAAAATATTATCTTCCATGAAAAGGCAAGGCTTATAGTAAGCGTAACAGATAAAACATTTTCTAACTCAGTTGGTCTCTTTTTCTCTATCTGCTAACAGAACCAACTGAGTTTGTTGAATAATGTTATTATTTATTTTGCTATTTTACAAATATGTGGCACAAGGTCAAAAGGAGGTATAGGAAAAGGCTGGTCTTCATTTGTCTCACATTAACTTAGCTAGGCTCACTCGCTGACCCAAGCAGACTATCAAATATCCCTTTGCACCAAAACATCACATTCTTACTACAAACACAATAATGCCTCAAGGACTCTGTAAAAATCTAACTAAAGCCATATGTACAATTTGTCTGTGGAGCGGGGGGGATAAGAAATTTAAAATTGAAAACCCCGATGAATATTTATACAATCAATAACACTATATACAAAAACTAAACAAAACTGTTGTTAGTAATAAGAACCCCCCACAATCCTTAAACGTGACAGTTATATTAGTTAGTTGGGCGAAACTTTAGCGGGGCGTGTAAAAATCAAACAGTTATACACACAATCACACACTCATTCAAACACAACAAAAATTACGAAATTGACACACTCAAAAACTAAAATTGCCCTGCATCTACCAGGGAACTAACATATCTAGTCACTTAAATGGGAATTGGTTTGGTAATTAAACCTTAGAAAGAAAAAATAAATAAATAAAAGTGGGTTCAATGACCATACATACCCTAGCTAAGTTTAAACATGGCAACACTAAAAGGAAAAAAGCAAACCTCAATTATCCTACTTTCTGGTGGGGATGACGATGTTTGCTACAGGATCCCTAATATCTTAATGCCTAACCGGTATCAAAATACCATTCCAAGTCAGCTCCTTTCAGTCGACAGATTAGTGAAAGATTTACCCACCTTTTGCCAATTTCTGATGGAGGGATTCGTTGTATAATGTTTCACATCAAATCATGTAAAATTTTACTGAAGACGCGTCGTAGAGCTATCGGGTAATTAGCAACAAGTAATTGAAAATAGCGGAAAACAAAAATATTGTTCAAAATACAATATTTTTTAAGAAAGAAGTTCATTAAGAAAAACTAATTATTTATGACTCAACATAATCAAATCATATAATAGTCATCAATGTGTATTTATTTTTATATTTCCTGTCCCAACTGTGTAAAGAAGAAGGCCAAATCAACTGATATTAGTAAGTTTATGACTTACCTTATTTTTTTTATACATCTACTAGCGGAAACCGTGGAATTTCCACGGAAGGACAATTATGATATCCTGGAAAATCTTTACTTTGCCAGAATTGACTGCAAATAGACTTTTTAGTTAAGAATTGATGATTATATTCTTCTTCTTCTATGTGCCCTGTTCCTTCAAAACGTAGGCGATCATGGCTTTCCACGTCTCCAAATCTCTGGTGGCTCTTAGCAATCCTTCTCCTGTTACACCATGCAACCCTCTTTCCATCATCCACCTGATTATGTCCTTCAAATATGTTATCCGTTGCTTTCCCCTGTCTCTTTTTCCATCTATCTGGCCTGTTAGTATCAGATTCTCCAGGCACTCCTTCCTCATTGCATGTCCCAGGAACTTTAGCTGTCTCTTCCTGATAATCAGTATTAATTTCTTTTTTTGTTTCCATCATTTCTAGGATCTCATCATTGCTCGCATGATCGATCCATGATATTGGCAGCATCCTTCTGTAGAACCACATTTCAGTTACTTCAAGTTTTTCTTTCACCTTTGATGATATTGTCCAGCATTCATTGCCATATTGAAGAACTGACAACACATAGCAATTCAGTACTCTCTACCTTGTTTCTAGCGAAATTGTCCTGTTTCTTAATACCTTACTCAACTTCTGGAATGCTTCCTTCGCCATGCCAATTCGACTTCGGATCTCTGTGTTTCACTTTCCGTCTTCTGTTATAACACTTCCCACATATTGAATTTCTATCTAAAATTGAAAAGTTTAATAAAAATCGTTTCAGTATTATTCGAATTTTTTTTTCTTCGGAGTATAATGTCCTTAATAGTTATTATTTATTCCAGCAATTAAAAGCTTATCAAGTTAAATTACATCAGAGTTTTATTGCATTTTTATTTCACTCTTCGAAGAAGATTTTCAGATAATGATTGCAAACTTAAAATAAAAAATAGATTATTTATATTTCCCAATGAGTCCTGCGTTGAACAAATGAAACAAAATTTAGCCATCAATATAAAATTTATTAAGATTTCATGGATTTACGTGAATGTGTGGTAACAGAAGTAAAAAATATTTTTCAAGATTTTTAAAAAATAAAAATTCAAAAATATTTTCATTTATTTGTGAATGAGTACTGATAGTTTCATTAAAATCCAACAATTATTTGATTTTTGCGAGAATTTCAAAGTTAATGTGTTTGTCAGCAAAAAGAAGTGGGTGGTGCAATCATTATGTCTCCATTGTAAAACAGTCGTAACGTATTTTTAGCCGCTAACTTAAATCAAAAAATTTTCTGACAAAATTTCGATAATGTTAGAAGAGATTAAAAAACGTTTTAAAATAATTAAAGTTATTTTAAAAGTTTCTGTGTCCATTATAATCAGAAAAAGACGAACTGAGTAATGGCCAAGGGTGTAAAAGAGGCAAGAAATGTCGTTATTACGTCGCGGAATACTCAACAAACATACCTATATTTACTATATTGTACAGTGCATACGTGCATACACACAGCTTAAGCTTCTGATGCTACGGTAAGAATTATCTCCTCCTACTCTCTCACTCTTTACTACTCTTCCGTTTGACAAAGGTGAGAGAAAGGCTGAGGAGAGTAGCGCTTAAAAAGATAGAGGGGAAGGAAAAGCTCGTATAAAGAGTAAGTTGCGTAACGGACAGACGAGCTAAGTAACTAAGGAATGAACAAGCATAATTATAGCATGATACAAATAAAATATTTCTCTACATTTAGAAAAAATTAGTTTCCGTCAAAAGGAAATATTTAGTTAATCAGTTTTTTTACCCCTAGGTCTCTTAAATTACAGTCGTATTTGTTCAAGCCATTCATGTAAGGCATTCAATTATCATTGTTTATTAACGGATCGTTTTTCTTCAATTTGATCTTGAAATAGACTTTGTTGGAGGAGATTAGAATGAGAGTGAAATCGAAGACAGTGAATATGCCTGAACTCTGGATCAGATATAAGTAGGGCGCTAGTCGAATAGATAGAGATATTAATAGTCATCGTAGAAGCCTCGCTTAGCAAAAGTAGCAGAAGCTTGGAGACTCAAGGCTCAAAGGCAAACTAATCAGCCAAAAAATGGTCATACATTGAGAACAGATCTACTAGAGAGTGCAACCCACTGAAAAGAAAATGAAACAGAAGCTGATCCAAAAAGAGTTGCTACGAGAGAACGTGGAACTGAAAGAATTCCAAAATGAAACGTAGACAAAATCTAAAGCAAGCACAGTAAATATGATAATAAAAACAACGATTTCAATAAGAAACAGAAGATCAACGCAACAGAAAGAGGAATGAGAATAATGGCGCCACGAGAAAGACAAGAAATGTACCAAACCAGATTTGTCGTTCCTCTTATTATTTTCCACAAAACTGGATGTTGACCACTTGACGACACAGATTAGACTGTGTTTTCCGTGAATAGACTCCACCGCTTTAATCAAAATAAAACTAACAATTAACTGACAATTTCCGCTCCAAAAACCCAAATTAAGACTTAGATCTTAGGCTATACATATTCTCTAATTCAAACAAACTTAAAACAGAGGAAAGCTTCGACTTCAACACCGACAAACGCAACACAAACCAGCGTTCATATCAACACCCACCACAAAGTGAATGAGAATCAACCAGGACAACCATCAGCAATACTTATTTCAATTCTAATTTCACAATTTTCTATCTACGTTGTTTTGAAAAAAGAACAACAGACAGAACTTAAAATTTTGAATATATGCAAATAAATCATATACTTTTTTGCCCTTCCTAGATGAAGGAACTAACCTGCACAACAGAAACAACAACAAGGTTATGTCTTCCCATTTTTCATCCGTAACAAGTTCATGAAATAAATAAGTAAGTCTTCAACAATTGAAATATATGAATTCCCGCCTCTTTCAAAAAAGATTAGTTTGAAAATAATACCAACAGGATACACCAAGATTTGAACTCAGCACGCCAATTCCAATTTCTCACTGAGAATCTTTACGCCACAGACAAATCCTCTAAATCATAAGGATTTTCATTTATTTTTTATTTTTTTATTTTTTTGGCTTCGGTTCAATAATTATTAAATATTAAAGAATTTTTAATAATAAAAATAATAAAATAGACTTTAATACCGTCAGTAATCTTTTCTTGAGCCCTTACAGACACACACACGCATACACACACAAACATGCACACACACGCGCGCACATATGTATTTATAAATCTGTCAGTTAAGTGCCATACGGGATACATGCTTAGGCGATCATGTCCCGAAAGAGACATGACTGACTAGGCAGAAGATTATTCCACAGTAGGCTGCCATTACTTTCGGCGGTTGATTGTTTGCCAGCCAAGGATATAGAACACAATCTGTCCTGTTATTTAACCCCTAACTGGAGGAAAGAGACGGATGAATATCTTTCCCAAGGGTATTAAATATAAATAAGCTACAATATAAAATAAATCGAAGGCACGATATCAAAGTCAATAGGAGGTAAATATAACATATATTTTCAATATATTAATAAAATAATATCAAAATCTGCTCCTCAGAGTTTTATGCCATAACAATCCGTCGAAAAATTTTCATGACATAAAATTCTGGCTAGCGGATTTTAATATTATATATATAAACTTATTTATAAATGGAACATTGTCTCTGTGTGTGTGTGTGTGTGTGTGTGTGTGTGTGTGTGTGTGTGTGTGTGTGTGTGTGTGTCGCTGTGTGTGTGTGTGTATGTGTGTGTGTGTGTCGCTGTGTGTGTGTGTGTATGTGTGTCCGTTACCTATGGACTCCGAAACGGCTGGAAATGTACACAGTTGTACTATAAGCGTCTGTGAGTGTTCTTAGCTAGGTTTTGTGTCGAAGTACTACCGATAAATATCGAAAATCGATAATCGAAAAAATCGTGTAATAGAAGGAGTGGTCCGATTTTAATCAAATTTGATGCACTCATAGACAAAGACATAAGAAACGATATTCAGAAGATTCAAGGTTGCAGTTCTTACAATAGTGCAGAAAATCGATAATATATATATATATATATATATATATATATATATATATATAGTCATCCGCAGACAGATCTGTTTCGCTGTACGTTTAGACTCCGATCGCTTCCTAACCCAGGACTGAAAACCGACCGAATATATATATATATATATATATATATATATATATATATATATATATATATATATATTTAAGGCAAGATGTTTAGGCCGGTGAGAAAGTGACTGTATCTGAACCGACAAGTCGGGATCGTTCCCATTACAGATTCTCCAGTGGATTTTATCAAAAACCCCAATGTGAATAGCAGGGACATCTGACCAGATTGGCCTGCAGTATTCAATACACGAGCGGATGGCAGATTTATATATGTTCAGGATGGATTCAGACGGGAAAAACTTCCTAGCCCTACACAGTGAACCGACCTTCTTAGCAGTAGATTTATCTATGGATTCGATATAGTCATTCCACTTGAGGTCTGCTGAGCGAGTTAACCCGAGAAGGCGCAGCTTTGCTTTCAGGGAGACTAGCTTGATCCATGCTAATCGGGAGTAGGATTGTTTGTGATGGTTAACAGATAGCAGCTTCGTTTTGGTTCTGCTGAATATGTTAATTCGGCAGATTAAAAACTCCCCGACGAATGAAGACATAAACTTTCACGAAACTTCCAAGTCGGCATTACTGAAGTAACACTGCTCAGTTAAAAGAAACACCTATCCTCATTAATTTTATTAAAGCTCTACACTGATATTCAGCACTTTATGGCAAAAACCGACACACCAAAAATACCTCCCTATCAGTCTCCTTCTTCAATGTGCCATTTCCTTTCAGGACGTAGGTGACCAGGGCCTTCCACGTCTCCTTATCCATAGTGGTTCTTAGCACTCTTTCTCCTGTTACACTACCCAACCCCCGCCCTGTCATACACCTGTTCAGGCCCGTCAAGTATGTTGCACGCTGCTTTCTTCTGTCTCTCTTTCCTTCTATCTAGCCTGTGAGTATCAGATTATCCAAACCCTCATTCCTCATTACATTTACCAGAAACTTCAGCTGTCTTTTCCTGATGTTCATTATAACTTTCCTTTTCGTTTTCCATATTTTCCAAAAGCTCAAATGCTCGATCCATGATATCCGCAGCATCTTTCTATAGAACCACATTTCTGTTGCTTCAAGTTTTTCCTTCATCTTTGTTGATATTGTCCAGTATACACTGCCATATTGAAGAACGAACAGCACATATCAATCCAATACTTTCTTCTTTGTTTCTAGCGAAACTTTCCTGTCGCTTAATCTTCTAATCAACTATTGGAATGCGTCCTTCGCCATTTCAGTTCGTCTTCAGATTCTCAGTGTTGCAATTTCCGTCTTCTGTTAGAACACTTCCCAGACATTTAAACTTTTTTGTACCTGCTTGATTTTAATATCTCCTACCTGTATTTGGCATTTTGAGCTCTTTTTCTGATGGCCATGCATTGGGTTTTCTTGCAGCTTATTTGTAATCCTTTCTTGTCACTCTCTTCATCTACCTTTTGTAGGAGATCTTTTTTCATTAAGCACTATAACATTTGAATACTAAATATATGTGTTTTTACGTTTCCTATTTGTTTTTTATTTGTTCATATATATATATATATATATATATAGAGAGAGAGAGAGAGAGAGAGAATAAAATGTGTGAGAAGCCGTGAACGTTTACTTTAAAGTGTATATTTATTGTTTTTGTTATTATGCATGTTATGATACATTAAGCGTCCATACTGATATTTGTGACGATACACGTATTTCGAGTCTAAAATTGACTCTCTTCAGGCAGAAAAAAAATTGTGGCTTTACGTACTGAGTTCATTTACGTATCGACTATATATATATATATATATAGTCACCCGCAGGCCGTTCTGATTCGCTGTATCACCGCTCACCATTACGATTAGACATCCGATTGCATTAGTCGGCGATTCTACCTCTAAGGTACGGACGCTCGAGGAAGGCAAATTTGAGCGTGTAATATACATAGCATAAATACAAACAAGTAGCCTAGAGTGTTCAAATTCATTACTGAATGAACGATGCGTAAATAGCGGTGAGTAGCTACTGTCTACCATTTCTCTAGAGGGTTCAGTTGACGGGCGAGTGCGTAGTCATCAGCAGACAGTGCTGTTTCGCTGTATCACCGCAATTGTCATAAGCCAAATGTATGTCGTATGCTAAATAAATGCCTTACAGATTCCAATGATTGTTTACCAAGCTACTATCTCAACTCCTGAAAATTCTAATAAAACTTATACAGTTAAATGGAGAACATTAACTAAAGCTGGATAATGTAAATGGTTACATGAAATATATTTCCTTTGCTTACAAGAAAAAAATCCATATAATAAAATTCCTAAAAACTGATTTATTGAACCAACGTAATGAAATCACTAATTTATTCAACTAAAGAATCTTCACACCCTAAAATATATCTGAAATTATCCCAAATTTATCAAAATATTTTCACTGTTTGCTCGTTTTATAACAAAAAATTTAGATTATTGAACTTGCAATTTTTTAAATTACTATTATGCTTTTATTTGTACTTATGAACAAATCCCCTTAAAAATTTATTTTTGTATATATTTTAAATTTTTGAATTTTAAATTTTTATTTTTATCATTATTCTTATCTTTTATGTTGGTTTTTAATTTCTTATATTTGCTTTATTTTAGTTCATTTTATCTTTTGCACCATTGGAATTTTTCTTTTCTAGTCTTTCTATTTTCTTTCTGTGCTATCTTGTCTTTTCTCTCTCTCTCTTTCTCTCTCTCTCTCTCTCTCTTTCTTTCTCCTCATTTTTTCTTTTTTTCTACCTTATCTTTTTCTTTTTTCGGTTTAAAATTTTTGACATCTCTGGCTTTCAGTGACAAAAAATTGAAACACTACTGTGCAGGAGTCGTAAACACACTATTCTTAAAAGTGTTATAACCTCGCACCCCACTTCATTCATCTCATTGTCTGCCCTTTTTATTTTACATTTTTTATTTATATTTCTATTTTTATTTTTTATTTTTATTTTATATTTTTTTAAATCTTCTCATCTATATATATCATTAAATAAGTTAAACACATTTTACTGCTTAATGACGGTGTTTTAACGCCGATACTTTATAGCTGTTGAGTTGCAGTATGCTCTAATAATAATAATAATAATAATAATAATAATAATAATAATAATAACCATTATATAGTTATATTCCATCGATTACTATATTATTAACACCAGTTAGTTCTCAATGTGTTATATATATATATATATATATATATATATATATATATATATATATATATATTCAGGTCTTAAATTGAGATTGACCTTTACATAATAATACGCGATGTATTTGATAACATTCACATTTTGTAACGATCAGTCTTAATACAACACATGAAGATTGCGTTGTGCATGTAACTCCGATTTTGTACTACTGGTGAGCGAATATATATATATATATATATATGAGTGTGTGTGTGTGTGTGTGCTTGTGTGTATGTGTGTACTTATGTGTATGTGTGTGTGTGTGTGTGCATGCGTTCATGTATGAGTAATGTTGCAAATGCATGTATTTTGTTCATGCATAAAGTATTTTAATCTGGTGTCAGAAAACAGCCCGTCGTAAGCTATTTATAAGCGTGGCGTGAAAGGTGTAAGAATGAGTGCATGCGCATTCTGTTCCCGGAAGCAGAAATATGACAGTGCGTGCGTTGTTTGCGGGTTAATGCGCGAATAAGCGTGAATATAGAAAGATTAGCGAAAAGAAAAAAAATAATTAGATTAAATTTAGTCATCTGCGTGCCACGATACGTGTTGAAAGACGCACGCATGCGCCGGCGAGTGGTTACACGAACGCGCATGCACTAGAACGCGCCCAGGCTCACACATAAATATAAGAATACACGTTAGGCTTATTTACGAAAAACAACCCATATTTGCGCACCAGGTAGATGCTTATATAAGTCAGTATCACGTGCATATCTATTCAAGATTCTGGCTTGAAAATAGTTTTTTTTAGCAACAGTAAGAAAACAGCTGCTAACAATTAAAAAAAGAATTTGAAATTTCAGGACGCATAATAAAGAAATAAGGCTTGGTGAATTAAACACTCACAAAGCATATTGAATACACATGAAACAAGGAAAAACTGAATTATCTATTTGATGTTTTTGAGGGATTCAAAAGCAGTACGGGAACAGACAGGGGCAACAAAATGTCAAAAGTAAAAGTTGTTAAGATCCATTATTTCATACGTCCTAAATCAAAATTGCATATCAAATAAAAATATTTACAACTGGCTCTAAGAAATTCTCAATTTACTCGTTAATGTTTCTCGTACAGAAGTCGATAATCTGTGGTGATACCGAACAAAATCGATGGACCGGATGTTTGCGCTTTCACAACCAAAAAGAAAATGACCAAAAGTCGTCCGTGCGCCGCTGGCTCCGCAAAGATGTCCCGGTTGAAAACTAAAAATTAATTAAATATTAAATTTCCAGTTCGCGAGCCTACGCAAATTTTATTTATCAGCCAATGGGAAGCCCAGAACCAAATACAAGTGTGAAATCCGAAATGAACTGCTGTGATCCAAAAAGAAGATATAAAAAGCGGTCACAGAAAGCATTCGACAGGCAGACCGACTCGAGAAGAAGAGAGTAACCAATATCCCCTTGACCGAAGTCAAGTGGCTTATACGCTCGCCTCCCTTACCTCTTTCCTTCTTCCCGGCTTCAAAACTACTTACTGAACTAAGGAGCGACTACATCAAAGACATTCCTTACTCATAGCGCTCCCCACATTCCTAAGCATTAATTCTCTTTCAGCATCTTATTGCCATGAACATTTTAACCTCCGTTGGAACTATACTTCATGTATTACTTCAATTGTACAAACATTAATTGATATGTGTATATATAAAATGTTATTTTTCTACTCAGATTGCCTTTCTTGATTTGTAATCATTTTATGATTTATAGTGGGCTATTTACAACAAGGCCAAATTCCGTTAATCTTCAACAATATACAATTACCCTTCACTAGAACGGATTCCCACTACAAACAGGAAAACAATAGATAAGCAACCCACTATAAATCCACTTGTGTCTAGGATATCGTTTATTCTGCCTCGTGTCTTGATCGATTTACCAATAGTACTGAAATCATTAACTTACCATAAGTTTCATATATACATCCACACAGATATACAAAAATAGAAAGGAATGCAAGACAAAGATGTGCCTTTTCACCGGATCTATTTAACTTGTACAGTGAGGATATTTTGAGGACCCTAGATGTTATGCAAGGATTTATCATCGGAGGCCACAATTTGAACAACATAAGGTACTAAGATGATACAGGCTGATAGCAGACACAAAAACGAAACTACAAGATTTCCTACAGAAGGTAACTGAAGAGAGTGGCAAAACGGACTACAAATAAACTGCAAGAAAACAGAATGCATGGTCATCAGTAAAAAGAGCAGCCCAAAATGCCAAATACAGGTGGAGGATACTAAAATCAAGCAAGTACAAAAATTTAAATACCTGGGAAGTGATCTAATAGAAGACGGAATGTGCAACACAGAGATCCGAAGATGAATTTGCATGGCGAATAACGCGTTCCAGAAGCTGAGTAAGTATTAATACACAGGAAACTTTTACTAGAAACAAAGAAGTGAGTACTAGATTGATATGTGATGTCAATTCTTCAATATGGCAGGTCATGTTGGACAATATCAACAAAAATGAAGGAAAAACTTAAAGCAGCTGAAATGTGGTTCTACAGAAGGATGCTGCGGATGTCATGGACCGAGCATGTAAGCAATGAGGAGGTGTTGGAAAGAATGGAAACGAAAAGGAAATTGATATTGAGCATCAAGAAGAGACAACTGAAGTTCCTGGAACATGCAATGAGGAAGGAGGGCTTGGTGAACCTGATACTAACACGCCAGATAGGGGGAAAAAGAGACAGAGGAAAGCAGTGGATAACATATTTGAAAGGCCTGAGCAGGTGAGTAACAGAACAGGGGTTGCGAGATGTTACACGAGAAAGCGTGCTGAGAGCTACCAGAGATAGAGAGACGTGGAAGGCCATGACCGCATACGTCCTAAAAGGACACGACACATAGTAGAAGAAGAAGAAGAAGAAGAAGAAGATACATCAACAATTCAAATTAAAACAAAGAATTAATTTATTATATAACTCATATGTAACCCATCTTAACGAAATACGAACATGCTATGCCATCGGCCCTGACATGGCATCTCGGTTTCAATCACTTCCCTACTGACGTAACGTAATGTAACTTCGCTATGTCCTTTGTATAAATACATTTTTCTAATGAGATTTCCCCATTCGTATCTCAATTTTCTTTTAATCATATCACCCCGAGCAAGGCGGTAACGCCACTGATGTGCAGGGGGCTACGTAAGAGTGAAAAGATTGGAAAAGAGAAAGCCGGAAACCACATCCTAAACAGGGAACAAGGGATGTGCCTCTTCGCCTGTTCAATAGACGTGGGTGGAGTGTGCACCGGGCGATAGTTTAGTCTATCTACTCCAATTGAAAAAAAGAAAAAAGAAAAGAGTGAAAAGATTGGAAAAGGGAAAGCCGGAAACAACCTCCTAAACAGGGAACAAGGGATGAGCCTCTTCACCTTTTCAATAAACGTGGGTGGAGTGTAAACCGTGCGATAGTTTAGTCTATCTACTCCAATTAATTAACTTAAAAAATTAAGCGCAGTACTGGATAAGCAATTAGGTCTCACCTTTTTACTGTTAAAATTATCATATATAATTATAAACACTATGCTGATAGTTTGTTCTCTTGCACTTCTTGCTTGTGGATACATCCTCTGGTTTCTTACGTTCCAGTTAATTGTCATCTTCATTAATTTAATGCAACATTAAGAGTCATCAACAGTCCCTTTGAATAATAATCTTTTAATATCCTCTTTCTATTCAACGTTTTCTCAGTTTCTTTCGCCCTCAATAACCTTAGTATTTTTACCTCCTTGTTTTATCTTTATGTGTGTAAGAATGAATTTTTAATTTAACAAAATACACATATGTCTCATGAACTTTTTGTCAGTCTGCCTGAAGATGGGATCATCAAACTTTATTAATATATTTATCTATTCTGAAAGGTGCTACCACCCCGGGTCAGGTTAGACATGGGGATAACAAAAATTAAGAGGTCATTTTTTAAACTTCCCAATCAGAGCTTTGCTGTCGGATGCCGTTTATCATCATACCCAAGACGCCTCATGAAGCGACACCCCTCTGCAGAAGTACAGTCGGCGTATTTTTGTTACTCCCAGCCGACAGGGAGTAACAAAAATAAATTAAATAAAACGCAACTTTATATATATACAAGCCCGTTTCGCTGTATCACAGCTCATCATATATACTAACTCTACCCAAGAAAACCAGACCAGCAGAATATCATACTGCTACCAAAGAGCCGACTGGGACTCGTTCAGGGACTTGCTCTGCGACGTCCCCTGGAACAACGTCTTTGATCTTCCTGTCGAAGACTGTGCCTCCGAAGTCTCCTCTTGGGTTAAAGCTGGCATCGATGCTTTTATCCCTGCCAGAAAATTCCAACTAAAACCTAATTCGTCCCCCTGGTTCTCACCCGCTTGCTCGGCCGCTATTGCCCACCGGAACCATTTCTTCCGGCTCTATCGAAGCTGCTCGTCGAACCAAAACAGGCGCCTTTTCACCTCAGCACGGAACAAGTGTAAAAAAGTACTGAACGAAGCCAAGAGGGCGTTTGCTACCAGAATTAGGCAACGCATAGCATCCTCTAAGTTTGGCTCCAAAGATTACTGGCGTCTCTGCAAAAGCGTGCTCAGCAGGAACAAGACTTCAATACCCCCACTAATCAATGAATTTGAAGTTCTCACCTCCCCAGCCGACAAGGCTGAATGCTTTGCCCGTAAATTCTCAACCAATTCGACACTGGACTCGTTAGGAATACCTACATCAGACTTCCCACCCAGAACTAAAGCTCAACTAAATAACGTCCACATTTCACCCTCGCTGGTCGCCAAGATAATTGCGCAACTTGACCCACACAAAGCGAGCGGCGGTGACGGAATCCCAGTCATAGTACTGAAGAAATGTGCTCCAGAACTCTCCTCTGTCCTCTCTAAACTCTATAACCTCTGCCTATCTGCTTCCTGCTTTCCTGCCTGTTGGAAGTCCTCCTGCGTAGTACCTATATTTAAGAATTCTGGCGAACCCTCAGACCCCGCCAATTACCGTCCTATTAGTCTCCTTCCAATCTTTGGCAAAGTTTTCGAAGCCATTATCAACGCCGAGGTGATTCAGCACCTTATGACCAACGGGCTTCTCTCTGACAAACAGTATGGGTTTCGCTTCACCAGGTCTACTGCTGATATGCTAACGACCATTACCGAGTACATATACCAGGCACTCAACAAGAATGGTGAAGCCCGAACCGTTGCCTTGGATATCTCCAAAGCATTCGACAGGGTCTGGCATGCTGGCCTCTTGTGCAAACTGCGGAGCTATGGGATAACTGGACATCTGTTTGACCTCATCCAGTCCTTCCTCTCTAACCGCACATTAAAGGTGGTATTAAATGGGCATGCCTCCCAAAACTACCAGACGAACGCGGTCGTCCCTCAAGGTTCTATCCTAGGTCCCACGCTATTTCTGATCTACATTAATGATCTCCCCGACACCATTAAATCCCAAGTTGGCATGTATGCCGACGACACAACAATCTACTCCCGCATCGATCAGAAACCAGGTCTAGACGACAAAGTGAACCTCGCTGCCGCACTTGAAAGGGACCTCCAATCCGTAGTGACCTGGGGTAGGAAATGGTTGGTAAATTTCAATGCCTCCAAAACAAAGCTGTTATCAACTAACCACCATAGACAATCGCATCTACCTCCCATTAGCATGGGGCAGGCTAGCCTCCCAGAGAGTAAAATACTACGCCTCCTTGGCCTTACACTCTCGGCGGACCTCAAATGGAATGACTATATTGAATCCATTGCCAAATCTGCTGCTATGAAAGTCGGCTCCCTGTGCAGGGCCCGGAAATTTTTCCCACCTGAAACTATTCTGCACATATACAAATCTACCATCCGCCCGTGTATTGAATATTGCTGCCATATCTGGTCGGGTGCCCCTGCTGCTCTCCTTGGGCTTCTTGACAAAATACAAAGGAGGATCTGTAACGTGGTTGTTACTGACTTGGCAGACCGGCTGCAGCCGCTCTCACACCGGCGTGATGTAGCTTCCCTGTGCCTCTTCTACAAGTACTTTCATGGCTTCTGCTCCGATGAGCTTAGATCACTGGTGCCGCCTAAGGACGAATTTACACGAGATACTAGATTAGCAACTAGGTCCCACCCTTTTGCAGTTAAACAAATAAGATGTAACGGTAAATTCTACTCCAACAGCTTCTTTTCTCGCGCTTCCCGCCTGTGGAACTCCCTTCCACAAGTCTGCTTTCTCGACAGTTACAATCTCCAGGTGTTTAAATGTAGGGTCAATAGACACCTCCTATCACACTAACTCCCAACTATTCTCACAACACTCTCATCTACTCAACCCTCATTCTCGGTATCCTCACCCGCCTATCACCCACCCTCTGTTATTTCCTATATTTAATCAGCCTTTCTCCACTCTACGTAGCCCCCTGCACAGTAGTGGCAGTGACATGCCTTGCTCGGGGTGAAACGCTTATTAAAAAAAAAAATATACGAATGAAAAAAAAAACTTCTTTAATAAATTGTTTCATCTCCTGAAGGAGTTTATAATGATAATTGCGTAGATTTCATATTATAACTTGTATTTATATAATAGTTAAATTGAAGCAAAGTATCTTTATGCTATCAAATTGTAAATTGAAGAAGATTCTAATATATTCTTAAGCCTATGTGAAGAAATGTAAATTATGGAAGACATAAATGTCATTGATGGCTCTCGTAAACTAAGTTAAACGTTGTTATTGAACATGTATTTATTCATTCATTTTTAAAGTAATTATCATTTATTATTACAATTTATTTTATTTTTATGAATTACGTATTAATTCTCTTATTGTAAATGGTTGAAGGTTTTATTTTTGTAATTTGTATGGTCAGTTACGTTGCCTTGGGAAAAGAGTACGTCATTTATAACCACACTTTTAATAACTGTTTACATACGTTTTTCTTTTAATAAGAATCTCATGTGTGCGCGTGTGTGTGTGTGTGTGTGTGTGTGTGTGTGTGTGTGTGTGTGTGTGCACGCTCGCATTATCGAGTTGATGGGTTGTTTGTGCATGTATTTACTGCAGCGTTTGAATGTGAATCTCCAGATTATAACTCCAAAGTTTAAGGAACTGAAACGAAATATTGCTGTACAGAATTTTCTTTCGCTACAGCTTTCGTAAGCAGTTCTATTTGTCAAATTATTGTACATATATTTAAGGGGGATATTTTGTGGGAAACGATAGAAGATAGATTTTTATGTTCAGCAATTATGTTATAGTTACATTCGGTCGTGTGAGTATTTGTACGTTGGTGGTCGCTAAATATGTATCGCTTGATCTGTATCATTAAAACATTCGGTGAACAAAAGACGTTAACCATCACTTTTCTTACTGAATCTTTCAAACGCCATGCGCATCTGTCACGTCCACTTTTTTTTTTAAATACGTGACCTGGCTTTCTTTTGTTTCCTAAATACTGATTTTTCAGTGATATAATCTTTTCAGTAATTTTGTGATTTAATCTTTTGGGTCTCCTATTAATCCCTCTTTATCCGAAACACATCAGTTAGTAAATTTTTGACACTGATGATGTTAACACAGGTGCAATATAAAATTGTTTACGAATATATGTCAGAAATGCATCTCTGTTTCAGCAAGAATATTTTCCTGGGAGTTGATCTTTGCTAGAAGTAAAGAAGAAAAAAGGAACCAGGTGTTATTCTCTAGGCTATTCCTTCACATGTCCGAACGGTTCCATCAAGCGAAAAGAAGCTTTTTATTCTTATTTTATTCATTCAACTTTTTTCTTAATATTCGGTTGAAGTAGACAGGAAGAGGCTATCTGAGACTTGATCACAACTGAAAAATACTATCAAGCATCATCATCATCACTGTTATTTGTCTAAATTTCTATGATGAGATATTGTTATTATCTACACTAATTACATTATACGGACTGTTGCCTTCATTTTTGATGCCATAGTCACGATGTTTCTGCGGTTGTAGACTTCTGCTGTTTCCTGTTTTATTTTACAAGCTCAACACACACACACACATAAACAATAAAATTAATTCACACCACGTGTATCTCTAAAAATACAATTGCGCGGGCATTCACCCCTTACCAATCCCTTTGGGGTCCAAAACAAGAACGGCGCACTCAAAAGCACGGACGTAGTTGAAAACACATCACGTGATCAAAAATATGAATTTTTGACCAATCAGGGCTCGATAAAAGAAACATATTTCTTGATCTCCAGGAGCCTCACCATAAAAATAAAAGGAAAGTAGAAACTTTCTTCAACACAGAGAGGAACAGGCAGCTCGGAGCACACATAGAGAATACAGCAGTTCACACAACAAACAGTATCACGTATCAATGAACATTGTTTCACCCTCTCTTTCTCTCATCTTGCTCGCAACACATAGTCCCTCCTTTCTCTCTCACATTCCCGATTCCTTTCTTTCTTCCATTCTTCTTCTTTATACAACAACTACATTTTTGTATAAAAAAAATAATTCTTTTCCCTTTTTTTTTTTTTACGAAAATAAACAAAAGTTTATTTTACCTTATTTGTAGCGTATTTTCCTTTTTATTTATTGTTCGGTGGAATTATACAAGCCCCTACAGGCTTCAACCTTTTTCAGTTCGAAATTCCAATCACCAGAAAAATGTAGGAGTATACAAAGTCGTGAATGTGACATCACAGATTGAGGACAACAGATTAAACAATGTAAATACTGTAAAAAATCAACAATAGTACGTATCATCATAGTTGTTTATTATATTTAAACATGTCTGTTTTTAAACTTGCATACGTCTCAATGTATTATCTCGAAACACTTCCGGTTTAAACTAGCAAAACATCCAATCTGTTACATCAAAATACTTTCGTGTCGTACAGGTTATAAGAATTAAATCTCCGTTTACTTTGGTGTGCAACGTGGATATAGGATCGGGACGAGAAATCGGAGAGCTGAGTTCGAATTCCAGTCAAATTCGTTGTAGTCATATAATCACAAATACCCTGAGAAAGGTATGAATCCGTCTCTTCTCTCTCCAGTTATGCGTTAAATAATTAGACAGACTGTGTTTGATAGACATGGTTGGCAACTCATCTAACGCAGAAAGTAATGGAAACCAACTGCGAGAAAATATTCTTAATAAAATTTTCCTTGTCAATATGCTTAAAAATATTCTTAATAAAGTTTCCCTTGCCAATATGCTTAAAATTGAAATTGTATAATGATTTCGGAGGTAAGGGTCAAAATATTTACGAAGAAACCATATTAGAAAATCGTTTTTTTGGGTTTTTTTTTAAAAATGCATACATAACTGACTGGGCAGAATATTTTTGATGTAACAGATTGGATTTTTTGCTAGTTTAAACCGGAAGTGTTTCGAGATAATACATTGAGACGTATGCAAGTTTAAAATCAGACATGTTTAAAACCATATGAATCCTGTCAAAATTGAAGAAAAGAAATACCAAATATGTCTATACGGACTATAAACCTTAGATCCAAGCAAAGCTACTGTAGAGAGAACAAATACCCGAGATTATTATTAAAAAAAACGAATGTAAAATGTTAATGAAAGTGCCGATATAAATGACGTGCTCTTTTTTCAAGGTAACGTAACTGACCATACAAATTACAAAAATAAAACCTTTAACCATTTACAATAAGAGAATTAATACGTAATCCATACAAATAAAATAAAGTATATTAATAAATGATAATTACTTTAAAAATGGATGAATAACTACATATTCAACAGAAAAGTTTAAGCTAGTTTACGAGGCCATCAAGGGCATCATTTATATCTTCCATAATTTACATTTCTTCACATAGGCTTAAGAATATATTAGAATCTTCTTCAATTGACAATTTGAGAGTATAAAGATATTTTGCTTCACTTTAACTATGCATATAATTACAGGTTTAAAAAATAAAATCTACACAATTATCATGATAAAGTCCTTCAGGAGATGAAATAAATGCTTTAATAATAAAGAGTAGACACGCACTAAGTAAGACTTAAGTCAATGAAATGCCTCATCTCTCATGTCATGTTGATCAATAGCAACATCAGTAAAGGTGTAACAAACTGGGTAATGTTAAGTTTCGTAAGTACTTTCAGTAATTATTTTATCCTCAAGCAGTTGTGACATTAAACAATCTCTAAAATGTTTTGATTTGTTTCTTAAATGTCTTGATTTTGGATTGGATTCAGTATACGGTGCTTCATATATATATATATATATATATATATATATATATATATATATACAAAAATGTTAAAGAATCCATTGTCTGTTTTCTTTAATCAAACTTGTATTAATGTAAGATGATGCAGGTATATATTACGGAAATGAACGAAGATTAACGAAACTGGATATAAACAACCGACAATTTGAAATGATTTGCTTGAACATTATTTTTAGTCGATACGCGTATTTAAGTAGATATTTTGTTTATAATCAAACAGTATTGTATATTCATTTCCACCGGCTTGATTATGTACGATAAATTTTTGTTACGAAAATGTGTGTCATTCTGCAGCTATATATATATATATATATATATATATATATATATATATATTAAATAACTTTAATCCAAAAGGAAAAACAGGAGGGTAAATCCCAAAGACCCGATCCTAATTAATATTAATATTTTAATATTGAAAAATGATACAGGTGGAGAGGTCAATGTAATTAAAATTACAGAGCCAATTATTATATATATATATATATATATATATATGTGTGTGTGTGTGTGTGTGTGTGTGTGTGTGTGTGTGTGTGTGTGTGTGTGTGTGTGTGTGTGTTTTAAGAGATAGGCAGATAGATATCCAGACAGACAGGCATAAACTGAAAAAGAGATGAGGAGACTGAACGTAGCAATCAACGCTGCATAATGAATGTTGTCAGTTAGATGTTTTATTATACACTTCAGCTAATTCTTATCAAGTGGAAGATACAAACTGAATTATGACGCTGTGTCCTCCATACTTATTTACTGATCTTTCAACCATCTTATAAAACATTCATGAACATTCTTAAATTTAAAAGTCTTGTTCGCTTTTGTATATAAACACGTGCAACAAAATAAATTCTCTATTTCCTTTATAAAGTCTCTCCGAGGACGAAACGGATCAGTTAAGAATAGCTTTTCTTTTGTCTTTTCTTCTTCATTTTGTTCCTTTACAGATATACTCTATCTGAAACTAACTATATACAAGTTTAGAAAAATAAAGGAAACACCTTGAACAAGCAAATTTATTTTGATATGGGATAGCTTGAATTCTGCGTGAGATTGATACGTAAAAAATCTTAATCATTTCCAGAGGAATTGGTATCCATTCTTCAGCTAAAACTGTATCCTTTCTTTCAATGATGATGGTGTACGATATCGTCTTCCCACTTCTTTTTCTAAAATGAACCATAAATGTTCAATGATGTTGAGAAATTGAGACAGTGGTGAACAGATAAGATATTCTACTTCACTAGAATGTTGCTCGTGACATTGAGCTACAAATTTAGCAGTGTGTAAATTGGTATATTATCATCCTGAAAAATGAATTTCCCTCCGTAAACAGTTCCTGAAACATAGTATGAAGTTGATCACTTAAATTTCTTAAATAATCTTGATAGTTGTAATAAACCTATTTAAATAATATCTGTATAAAAGAATTAATTTAGAAAAAAGAAAAGAAGTGATACTAATATTAAATCAACAAACATAAAACGACAGTTTATTCCAAATTTTCGAATTATGCTATCATGGTACTAGGCGTTTACAATTTGTTCATCCCTTACACACACACACACACACACACGCATATATATATATATATATATATATATATATATATATATATGCGTGTGTGTGTGTGTGTAGGTTAGTATTTTATATATTTTTATTTATTCAGTATTAGTCGATTTATTAAAATATTAATTATTATTTTTAATGTTCGGGGCGGTGGTTTGTTTAAATCACGTCACTTTATCAAGTTCAGACTCCAGGGCTATTTTGTGCGTTTGTGCCTAAAGCAAAAGCTCATTTAGCATTCTGTGGCATCCCCACCATTTGCGCCATTTTAATTAATTTCTCCAAGAAAAAGTGGTTTTTAATGCGCTAGTTACAAATAAATTACGTACAAGTCGACAACGATAAATCTGAATTTTCCTCATGTTTTAATGCTTACTTTTACAAGCAGTGTGTACATATTACAACCAGTCAGGAAAACACAAACATAAGAAAACTCAAACTATTTCTAAATCAATAAAACTCTCACATCCGTTTCTTCAAAACACTCACTTTCACTCACTTTCTCTCTCTTTCTTTTCTCCAAACTCCACCCCCCTCATACACACTTCGCTCTCACTCTTTCTTTCCGAAATCTCGCTCAAACGTTTCCATTTAATCAATTATAAAAGCATCACAAGAAAAGAAATTTTCCAGACTAGGATCTCTCGGTAGACCCTCTAGCTGATTTCTGTGAGAAAATAGATGAATATTTCGATGATGATTTACATTCAAGAGTGGCACGTTGATTGTGTGTGTGTGTGTGTGTGTGTGTGTGTGTGTGTGTGTGTGTGTGTGTGTGTGTGTGTGTGTGTTTTAGCGTTTTCGTTTTTAATTTATTTATCACCCGGAGAACTCACCATCTTAAAACTAGACTCGACCGTCATTTAAACAATGATTCCGCGCCAGCATTCATGTTCCACTACACAAATGTTCAGTTAAAGAACGACGAAGTATTTCTGAGCTCTTGAGAGAAATAGATCCTCCGTCAGGAAACAAAACTGTTTCCTCCTTTGTACGGATTAGGTTTTTGCCGGACGACACATTTTCTCTAATGTCAGTTTAGGGTTTTACGTGATACACGCTTAGATGATCATGTTTCTTTTGTTCCATGACCGAGAGAAGATTTTCCTGCAGTAGGTGGCCATCTCTTTATTCGGTAAACTGGTTGCTGACCAAGGTATATGTATATAATGTTTCCTTCCCGTCACGCTCAGGGCTTGGCATTATTTTATTTTTCTTATACCTTAAACCAAGATAACCAATAGTAAGTATATCAATATATATGTTACCCTCATTTTAGATAATATATCAATATCAGTATTTTTCGTCATTTTGTTATAGCACGGGACCAATATATATATATATATATATATATATATATATATGTGTGTGTGTGTGTGTGTGTGTGTGTGTGTGTGTGTGTGTGTGTGTGTGTGTGTGTGTAGTATTAAGTGTTAAATTGTAATGATGTTTAGTTCCCAATTTGGTGTTTTATTTTAATAGGTTACTGATGGAAAGGTATTTTAGGCAAGCAGACTTTTGTCCTAAAGTGCTCAATATCAAGATAAAGATAATGCATTGAGGGAACTAATGTGGAGAAACTTGTTACTGACTTGAGCAGTGATATTTCAGTCCTGCCGGCATGGAAATTTAGTGAGGGCATTGTTGTAATGACATTACTCTTCATGGTCTTTAATTTTTTCTCTGCATATATATATATATATATATATATATATATATATATATATATATATATAACATTGGACTTATATGGCCATTTTCAGAATATTACTGTACTGAAAGAAAAAATCTGAGTCTGAATTCGACATTGAATGATTTAGCATGTCATATCGTTAAATTACATTCTTCATGAGGTCGATGAATATGGCTTGCCAGAATTTCCTGTCTCTTGTAGCCCTTTAAAATTTTTGTCTTTCTGCTATCTCTTCTAAATATTGCTCTGCCATCCATTTACTCAATTTCGTAAGGTTATGCGCTGATTCCCTCTGTTCTTCTTTCCTTCCGTCTGTCTTGTGAGGATCACATTTTAACAAGTTTTCTTTTCAGAAATGCCAATTATCTTTGTCTAACGCTAATTATAAGTGTACTTTTGTTACTATTTTTTCTAAAACATCGTCGTTGCTCATATAATGCAAGTGTTTTTGAGAGTAACACTGCAAAAGAAACCGGAAAGCGATTGCACGATTCTGCCTTGAATGTCATCATGACCAATAAATCTGAGCTTCCTTGGTCTCACTTTTCCAACCGACCCGAAGTGGAACAAATATATTCGATCTTTAGTTGCATATACTACTAGGAAGCTTGAGTCTCTTTGTCGGGCCAGGAAGTTTTTTCCCGTCAAAATCCATCTTGCACATTCATAAACTAACTATTCGTCCGCACATTGAACACTGTTTTCATTTCTTGTCAAGTGCTCCTGATATTCATCTCGAGATTCTCAGCAAAATCAAAAGAAGAATCTGCGATGTAATTGGTCCTGACATAGCATCTCAACTTCTGTCACTTTTTCACCGACATAATGAGGCTTCCATCTGTCTTTTATAAAAAATATTTTATGGCATCTACTTTGACGAGCTTTTTTCACTGGTGCCCCGTCTATGTGTATTTATGTATACTACTAGATTGTTATCTAGGTCCCACCCTTTTATCGTTGAAATACTTAAATGTAACCACCACTTCTACTCCAACAGTTTCTTTTATCGAACTTCCCGCCTGTGGAATTCTCTTATGTTTGCTTGCTTCTCTGATATCTAAAATCTACAAAGATTTAGATGCAACATCAATTGCCATCTTCTATCTCCTTGAATCCGTTTATCTTTTATCCTTTCTTCAATAACTCTCGTACCCAGTCTTTTCTCTCACTGTAATCGCATGCGCACTAGTGGCGGTTCCACCTTGCTTGAGGGGAATTTATTAAAAAGGAACACGTTTGCTCTATGGTATTCTCAGTAACCAACTATAGAACAACATTTTAGCTACTTTATGTCTCTTCTTCATCTCTAAGGAGATTTTATAGCATCCACTACCGTATAGGAAAACTGATTCTACATAAAAGTTCAGTAAAGGACAATACAAATGAATAAGGACTTCTACCTATGTTTTATTGATTATTCGAAGGCATTCGACAAAATACACCACAAAGAATTGATGAAGATGCTCAGCAGCCTCAGCGTTTTTTTTGGAAATACACCAGAGTAATCAAGAATCTCTACTGGCCTACATACGGACAGGTAATCATTTCAGCAGATTTACAAAGATAGAAAGCGGCGTAAGACAAGGATGTCTTTTCACCGGATCTGTTCAACTTGTATAGCGAGAATATTTTGAGAACCCTAGATGCTAGGCCAGGATTTGTTATCGGAGGCTACAATTTGAACAGCATAAGGTATGCAGATGACACGGTGCTGCTTGCAGACACAGAAAGAAAACTACAAGACCTCCTACAGAAGGTAGTTGAGGAGGGTGACAAGAAAGAACTACCAATAAACTACAAGAAAACTGAATGTATGGTGATCAGCAAAAAGAGAAACCCAAACTGCCAGATATAGGTGGGGGATACTAGAATCAAGTAAGTACAAAAATTTAAGTACCGAGGAAGTGTTCTAACAGGAGATGAAAAATGCGACACAAAAAATCAGAAGTCGAGTTGGCATGACGAAGGACGCGTTCCAGAATCTGTGCAAATTATTAAGACACAGGAAAATTTCACTAGAAACAAAGAAAAGAGTGCTAGATTGCTATGTGATGTCAGTTCTTGAATACGTCAGTGAATGCTGGATAATATCATCGAAAATGAGGAAAACACTTGAAGCAACGGAAATGTGGTTCTACAAAATGATGCTGCTGATATCATAGACAGAGCATGTGAGCAATGATGAGGTTTTGGAAAGATTGGCAAAAAAGTTTCTGGGACACGCAATGAGGAAGGAGGGCTTGATAAAACCTGATACTGACAGGCTAAATAGAAAAAAGAGAGACAGAGGAAGGCAGGGGATAACATATTTGAAGGGCATGAGCAGGTGGATGACGAAACGGGGGTTGCGTGGTATAACAAAAGAAAACATACTAAGAGCCACCAGGGATAGAGGGACGTGGAAAGCCATGATCGCCAACGTCCTGAAAGTAGAGAGCACAGAGAAAAAGACGTTTTTTCTTTGTTTCAAACGAAACATTTTTGCACTTAATAAAATAATACTTTGATATTAGCTTCAAAAACCTTACTAGTTTAACAACGGAAATAAACTTTATTTTTAATATATCTAAAAGAAATAGTCCCCTGTAGACTTATTCCTCTGATAAGATTTTTTTCTTCAAAAAAAAAAAATCAAATCTGGTTTTATGTCTATTAATTACTTATTTTTGGTCCGGGGCATGACAGTAAACTGCATCGGACAGCAAGGCCTCTGATTTGGAGGTTATGAGGAGCATGGAACCACCTCTTAATTACTGTTGTTCTCAGGTTCACCCTGATCCGGAGTGGTAGTACCTATTAGGGTCCCTGCTGTAGGCAAATAGTTAGCCTCCAAATTGGGGTGAAAACACTATGAAAGTATAAAAATAGACTTTTATGGAAATATATACATAAAATACTTTTATAGAAAAATATACATTTTTGAAGAAAACAATTATTACTATAGCACATTTTTAAGAAAAAAAAATATTCTCACCAAAACATTTTTAAATATAAAACTAGAAGACATTATCAGTTTTCTAAAATATAAAAGAATAAAAACAAAAATATTCATTAAAATCTGACTAAACCAACCTTCTTATTATAACAGAACATTAAAAAAATACCTTAAACCCCACGTTTTTGGCATTAAAAATTGACAGAGGTTGATATACCGTTAAACAAAACTCAAACTCAGCTTACTTATTTTTGTCGGCTAAATTAGTTCATTTTATTCAGTTAGCAGATGTTGCGTTGCTGTGGTCACCACGCTATCTCAGATTTATTGTTCGTGGTGACATTCAAGGCAGAATCGTGCAATCACTTTCCGGTTTCTTTTGCAATGTTCCCCTTTTCAGAAGTAGATTTGATATTGAATTTACCTTCGAGCCTTTGCTTAAATAGGCAGGACATGCAAGGTTTGAATTCAGAGCTTCCTTCTACTAAACTGGTTGTCACCCGAGTCTATAGAACCCAGTCTGCTCTACTGTTTTACACCTGCTTTAAAAAACCATAAAATACCCGTTAACATATTAAAATTGCTGTAAATATTATGGAAGGCAACACCTATTTAAAAGAAAACGAAATCTGTAAGTGTTACGACAACATTCACTAGAAATTAATTTTCTTTCTTAAGAGTTTCTTTGAAATCTCTTCAACTGTTCAACATCCAAATTAGAGAGATCTTAAATAACTTAGTCTATTTTCAGTTGTTTTTTCTTTTCATACCATCTCGCCATGCTGCAGAGCTTTACTAATAATAGCGTTACCCGAGGCAATCGCATCTCGTAAAAAGTACATCTTAAATTCAACGGAATCTTTGGCATCGATAAAAAAACAGCCTTTTCTAAATTATAACAAAAATAAAAATAAAAATATTTTGCAAAAAAAACAAAAGTACAAGAAATATCGTAATAATGCATCCAGAAATAAACTTGTCCCGGAATTATTTGAGAATGGTATGATAAAGAGAGAAATCGGCTTAAGTGATTGTAATTCTCGCATAGAAGTCGAGTACTTAAAGCCCAGAGATTTTGCAATAAACTAATGAGGCAAGCCATCTAATATTAATGAGCAATAATCAATTCGGATACTAATGATATATATATATATATATATATATATATATATAGAGAGAGAGAGAGAGAGAGAGAGAGAGAGAGAAGGAGGGAGAGAGAGATTGCGCATGTGCAAGTGAAAGAAAAAAATGTACATACGTACTTGTTAGACTCGCGATACGTGTCCAGCTCTATTATAAGCGATGTTATATGTGGTAATTATGTTAAGAAAAAACGTATCTGATAGAAGATCTATGTTGTATATATATCAGCTGAAAAGATATAGAATATTTCTATGCGCATTTTTGGGTAAAAGGCACATCCAAGTATATATATATATATATATATATATATATAGAGAGAGAGAGAGAGAGAGATAGATAGATAGATAGATAGATAGATAGATAGATGCATATTAAATTGTATATATAGATATATTAACGCACATAAATATATATAAAAGCACATCAAATTACACATACATAGAAAGGCACATGCAAATATACATAAATGTGTGTGCGTGTGTGTGTAATTGTGTGTGTGTACGTGTCTTTATGAAGTATCCATTCTTATTTCTATTTCATTTCGAAATATACTCACGCACACCACCCCACACACACACATATATATATATATATATATATATATATATGTAAATTGATATTAAAAACAGAAATAGTTTTTCAATTTATATAAAATATATAATTTCTATAAAATTTCTATCAAAAAAAAAAAATATATATATATATATATATATATATATATTTTAAATTATACTTTGGAACTTGTTCAAACTATAATCCACTACAAAAGTGTTGAAAGAACAATGTTCATCAGGTAGTTAGTAATGATTCTATTAAACGTTATTATATATATATATATATATATATATATATATATGATAAAAAATAAGGTATGCTATATTCATGGATTAAAGCGATCTCCAAGTGAAATACATAAGTTTATATATATATATATATATATATATATATATATATATATATGGTTGTTGTGTGCATGTGTGTGCGTGTGCGTATGTGTGTGTGTGCGTGTGTGTGTGTGCGTGTGTGTGCGTGTGTGTGTGTGTGATATTACATAACAGTTCTTTACAAAATGGTTTTGGAAGTCAACTTTCACTCTCCCCACGCGCCATCGGAATTCAGTGTCGCATTTTCTCTCTTTCTTAAAACTTCTTCTTCATGTGCCGTGTTCTTCCAGGACGTAGTCGATCATGTACTTCCACTTGGCTCTGTCTCTTGTTGTTCTCAATTTTTTTCTTGGTACATCTTTAAGCACCGCTCCGTCAACCATTTCCTTAGACCTAAAAAAATACGCTTTCCCCTGTCTCTCACTCCCCGTCCCGATCCGAATCTGTGAGTATTAAGTTTTCTAGACCCTTCTTCCTCATTACGTGTCCCAGGAACCTAATTTATCTCTTCCTGATATTTAGTATCAGTTTTCTTCCGTTTGCATCCTTTCGAACACCTCATCGTTGCACACGTGCTCCGTCCATGGTATCCCCAACATCCTTCTGTAAAACCACATTTCGGTTGCTTCAAGCTTCTCATTCATCTTTGATGAGATCGTCCAGCATTCATTTTCATACAGAAGGAAAAATATCTCATGGCAAGCAAGCACTCTTTTCTTTGTTTCTAATGAGATCTTTGTGTCATTCAGTACTTCGGTTAGCTTCTGAAATGCGTCTTTGGTCATGCCAATGCGTCTTTGGATCTCCATGTCGCACTTTCCATCCTCTGTCAAAATACTTCCTAGGTATTTGACTTTCTGCCTTGTCTTATTTTAGATTCTCCGACTTGCAGTTGGCATATTGGTCTCCTTTTTTGTTGATGACCATACAATCAGTTTTCTTGAAGTTTATTCTCAGTCCTTTCTTTTGCTAACTTCTGTAGAAGGTCCTGCATTTTTCTTTTTTTGTCTGCTATCAGCACCGTGTCGTCTGCGTATCTAACATTGTTGAGATTGTAGCCGCTAATGTAGAATCCTGGCAAGGCTTGTATTTCTCTCATAATTGCTTTGCTGTACAGGTTGAAAAGATCCGGTTAGAAAACACATCATTGTCTTACGCCCCTTTCTATTTTTGCATACCGGCTGAGTTCACCTCCTATCCGTACAAAAGCGGTTTTCTGCAAATATAAATTCTTCATTATCCTTACGTTTTTTTTTCCGAAAATGTCGATGTTGTCGAGCATCTCTACCAAGTTCTTGTGTCGTACTTTGTCGAACGCATTTACGTAGTCTATAAAGCACAGATAAAGGTCTTCTGCATTTGTATTACTCGTTCAGATATCATTCTGTGCATGAATATCGTATTCCTTGTTCCAGTATCTTTAACGAATCCACAGAATCATCAGAATCCGGATGATGAGTTTTGTTATGTTGCTCATTAAACTGATTATACGATGGATCTCACGTTCCTTTGCACCTGGATTCTTACGTAGCGTTATGAAGATTGATCTGCTTAGGTCTTCCGGTATATTGCCGTTACTGTAGATTTCGTTCATTATTTCTTTTAATCTGTCGACGCCAAAAAGTTTTAGGGACATCAACATCTCTATTACAATCCCGTATGGCCCCGCTGCTTTGTTCCCTTTTCAATTTGATCATTGCCCATTCCACTTCAGTTTTTAATATTTCTGATCCATCCGTAATTTTTTTGCATTGTTGGTTGCTCTCTCTTGTCGTGGAAGAGATCTCCCTTATACTCGTCCCATCTCTGATGTACTTTTTCTTTTTCTAGTATTAGTGCGCCATCTTTTGCTTTTATACATCCTGTCCTTTGCCCTGCTATATTTAAATTGTTGCGCTTGAGGGATTTTGGTTTCTCTAATTTGTAGTTTGCCTGTTGGGCTAATCTTCGCTTTAATTCACCAGCTTCTGTAGGAGTTTCTGTATTTTACTTTCCATGTCTGCTATCAACACTGTGTCATCTGCATAACTTGTGTTGTTAAAATTGTGGCCGCCAATAATGAATTCTGGTAGGACTTCTAATTCTCTCAGGATCACTTTACTGTTTAAGTTAATAATGTCTAGAGAGAAAACACATCCTTGACTTACACCTCTTTTTATTTTTCTATATTTACTGAATTCATTTTCTGCCATCATAGAGGCGGTTTGCTGCCAGTATAGATTCTGAATTATTATTTTAATATCCTTCTAAAATATGTCGAGTTTATCTGGCAGTTCCAACACTTATTTAAGACAGTCTTTATCAAACGTATTCGCATAATCTACAAAATGCAAATACACATACTTCTGAATTTGTTTTTTTTTTTCTTATGACTTTCTGGGCATAAATATCGAATTTTTGTTCCACTGTATTTCAGGAACCCATACTGTTCTTGTCCTATTTCTGCTTTCATTTTGCTACGCGATCTATTCCTCAAGATTCGGATGATAACTTCTTATGCAATTCATTACGTTGATTTTCTGATAGAGTAAATATTCCTTTACTCCTAGCAGCTAAAGCAGCGCCATGAAAATCGATCTACTTCGATATTCCGGTATATCACCACTGTTGTATATTTCCTTTAGTATGCCTGTAATCTTGTCAATGCCCAAATCATTTAAGGCTGTCGGTATCACTATTATGAATTTATCTGAGCTCCTGCTGCTTTGTTCGTATTTAATTTAGTCAGTGCTGATTCCACTTTAGATTTCAATAGTTCTGGTTTTCTTTCTTCGTGGAATTCGTTCCATTATCTGAAGTATTTCCAGACGGATTAAAAGCTTATATCGAAATAAAAAAACTTTTGAACCGAAAATGCAACCCACTGATCAAATTATAAATCAAATATAAAAGGTTTCACCAACTCTGTTTAATAACAATAATGAATAATATATCCATCTAGGAGCTTATTGTAGTTAGGAAAAATTAAGTAAAACTAGTAATAACAGAATGATAATTACATGGGTCACTTTTTCCTTGATTGTACTCGATACATAGCTCGTTAGATAATAAAAAATACCTCATTATTTCAACCAAATGCGAAATGTATTAAATACTTCTGATATGCAATGTATAACAAGAAATAAAACTCTGTTTAAAACATTACTGACAAACATATCAGAAAGAAATGTATAAAGGTTTTAAGCACAAAACAATTAAAGGCGTTCAATATTTAATAGCGTTTCCACTATAGATATGAAACCTGTCAGCTTTTCTCAAGCTCCTTGATGAAATTAGCAAGTCAGCATCGAAGGCTTTAAATTTTGGGGATTCTTCTGGTGAACTCTAAGTTTATGATTTCCCTATATATATATATATATATATATATATATATATATATATATATATTCAGATACTTTCCAAGCGGAAAAAGCAGGAAGGTAAATTCCAAAAACCCGATCCTAATTAATATTAAAATTTTATTTTAATATTAAAAAATAATACAAGAAGAGAGCTCCATGTAATAAAATATTACAGAGCAAATATAAATTAAAATAGGATTAATTCAAGGATGTTGAATGACCATTTCGATATGAAAATCCACACAGGGGATAACACATCACCTCAGCAACAAAAAATACTTTCAGAAACTGGAGAAAAATCAGTCTAATTTTCCTTTTTAAATAGATTTGCAAAGAAATTAATAAAAGGAAGAAAAAGAAAAAGATAAAATCAAATCAAATCAAATAAACAAGAAAAGAAAAATTGGCATCGTCTGGGTTCGCAAAAAAGGAAAGAGAATTGTAACATAAAAGAAACAGACGGCGTGTTGAATAGATATTAGGTTAAGCAAAACGGAAAAAAGGTGGGAGATAAAAGAAATAAAGGAAGGGAGGGAAAAAAGAAAAGAAAGAAAAAGAATTATATATTACAGACGCTTGACATATTGAAAAACCTAACTTCCCAAAAACGTTGAAGTATTAGAAAAAGGCCTTTACTTAAAAAGGTATAATTATTTTTAAAGGGAATAAAAAGATATAGGATTTAAAATTTTTATTTTTTTAAATTAGGTCATTTAATTTAAACTAAATAAAGATACCGTTAGGTATAAAAAAAAAATTTCATTTACAATTATACATACATATAGATGTACACACATACACATACACACACAATTCTTCAATTATGAATACATATATACATACATACATATACACACACACACATTTTTTAATTTTTCTTTTTATAATTTTTATGTATATGTGTATTTCATTTACAATTATACATACATATAGATGTACACACATACACATACACACACATAATTCTTCAATTATGAATACATATATACATACATACATATACACACACACACATTTTTTAATTTTTAATTTTTCTTTTTATAATTTTTATGTATATGTGTATGTTTGTGTGTGTGTGTGTATTTATATATATGTGTGTATATATGTATTTATGTATATATGTATGTGTGTATATATGTATTTATGTGTGTAAAAGAATTTTTTAGCTATTTAAATGCTCTTATAATATTCATTAAATTTTTATATTTTTTATATGTATGTGCGTGTGCATATGTTTAATATATATATGTGTATATGTATGTGTAGGTGTGTATATGTATACATATGTGTGTGTGTACATATATATTGTGTGTGTAGATTTTTTGTATATGTGTGTACATATATGTGTGTGTATGCGCATGTATGTGTATACGTATATAAGTGTGTATGTAATTGAATGTATGTGTGTGTGTGTGTATATATACGTTCAAAGTCGTGAAGTCGATGTACCAAGGCGGGAAGCACATCTGAACATTTACCAGGAAAATACTGTCAAAATGTTAGTTCGTTCCGAAGACTTTCGTTAGACAGACATTTTTAATTATTACGGGTGTTATCGATGCAGAAAGCAAGATTTATTTCTTATTTGATTAAATTCTATTAGAACCTTAAATATATTCTCGCTGTTTTCCAACAGATGGCGTTCCTAGAACAGCGTACGTGTGGTTTATGATAGTAACGCATTTATAAGTAAGCTTGGAATTCAGCATTTACATTATTCGGATTACTGTCCTCACCTTTGTTACCATTTTTACGACGTTTCGGCCGTTGTACTCTCCAGCCTTCTTTAGCTGCTAGGAATTTCGAACTGAACCTTTTATTACAATCACTGGGGTATATCATTCTTTTTTTCTTTCTTAGAGTCTCTTCTAGTAGTCATGAATTATCTCCCTCTAAACCATTAATTTACTTGTTCAGCATTGCTGTAGCCTGATATTGAACTCACAACTCACAAAATTTCTTAGCACCTGAAGAAGGCCGGAGCGTACTAAATGGAAACAAATAGGTGGACAATAGATCAAATAATGTAAATACTGTCAATACTATCTCATCTCAGAAATATAGACAAATATTGAAATTCAGTGTATGTCATGTCACCGAAGTGTAAACAACTTTGTTTCTCATAGCGTTTAACATGTCAGATTTCGTACCAAAGAAAGTGCATTTGTGGGAAATTTTACTGCACTACTTTATTCAAAAGACATCTGCTGTTGAAGCACACAGGATTCTTTTTGAGACTTACAGTGACCATGCTCTGTCGGAAGTAACATGGAGAGATTGGTTTAGATGCTTCAGAATTAATGATTTTGATGTTAAAGATAAAGAACACTCTGACGCACCGAAATATTTTGATGAAGAAGGACTGGAGGTATTACTTTATGAAGACTCGTGTCAGGCACAAGCTGAACTTGCAGAATCATTATGAGTTGATCACACAGCAGCTACTAAATATTTGAAAGCATTAGGAATTATTCAAAAGCAAGGTCATGCGGTCCCGTATGAGTTGAAGCCGGGAGATGTCGAACAGCGTCTTGTCACTTGTGAACAGCTACTTCAACAACAGAAAAGTAAAGCGTTATTTGCATTGTATCGGGTCGACGATGAAAAGTGGATATTCTACAATAACTCTAAGCGTAGGAGATTGTGAGATCAGTTAGGTGTAATTTATTATGTGCTGCTCAGCTTGACAGAAATCATCACGGGAGATTGTTATCGAATACATTTGAGGCGTTTGACGCGAGCATTGAATAAAAAGCGGGCCCTATACGAGCAGAGACATGACAAAGTGATTTTTCAACATGACATCTCTAGGCAGAATGTTGCAAAATGTATGAAAACCTACTTAGAAACGCTTAAATGGGAAGTTCTACAACTTCCCGCCGAATGAACCAGACATTACTCGGTTCTATTATTACTTGTTTCGATTGATGGCACATGACCTAGCGAAGCAGTACTTTCATTGATCGACTCAGGCTTAGCCTAAAAACACGTCTTTTTTCCGTCGGAGAATTCAAAAGAAAAGAAAGATGGAAAAAATAGTAGTGTCTAGCAATGAACGATACTTTCAATAACATATATTTTACTAATTTTCGTAAATAACGCATTACTTTTCAGGAAGATCAGCACAAATTTATTCATGGTGCTAACACACACACACACACACACACACACACACACACACACATATATATATATATATATATATATATATATATATATATTGGTACAGAATGTGAGTATTGAATTGAGAGTTATATTTTTATGCTAGAGAACATAATGAGGATAATAAATATAAAAAATAAGAAAACAACCGGTTTCGCTCCCGCTTGTCAAAGTTTTTTATTGGGAGTACTTAACGTAAAATGTAAGAATTGTGAAAAATAAAATGGTCAATGATAGCAAGGGGGAATGAATAGCTAGATACTGATCACAGCAAGGACTAGAAAACTCTCTCAATGTTTGCACAACGCTGGTCTGCAAGATTCCTATTCTTTAAAATGTGTTCACAAATTACGGATCCGTACCTATCTTGGACAAGTTCATTTTGTTGCCAGATATGGGTCCTGATTTTTAGTGGAACGTGCTGTTCGATTCTACTGTCAAGTCTTTGAACGGTCCTGCTTATGTAATTTGCACCGCACTATCTTTCCTAGAATATCATTTCAAGGATTACCATTTGTTGTTGGGACAACGTTTCCTAGTTAAACGTATCACTGGAAAGGAGATGAATTCAACCAAGTGATTTCGACTACCTTTATATTGATTATTACACAATATCACAAACAGAAAAATGTGTGGGTCAGGCGCTGATATAGAAAACTTAAAATAATTTCTCTATTGTCTTCCAGCTGTTTAATGTAAAAAAATGCCCGAAAAGTTCTACCGTTGTCCTTTCTTTTTCATTTATTGTGCCGTATTAAAACCTAGTAAGTTAGCTGTATCCATTTGGGAAAAATTGATTTTTGTTTGTTTCCAAGATCAAATTAGCCATTTTTCATTTTCCACCATATTTTTTCCAAAACATACAGGCAACCACAGGTTTCAATCATGGTTTCAAGGTTTATATTTCTTTCGAAGTTGTAGATAAGTCGAAACAGGTACATGTAGTTATTAGTTAAGGTCAATTAGTCAATGTTCGTCTCAGTATATGGTAATGTTAATAATGATATTAACCGTTTTTTATAAGGACTCATACGGCATTAATTGACCAAGAAATCACTGCTAATTTGGCTTAAAAATTATAATAACCCCTGAAAACATTTTTTCAGAAAAATAAGTTTCTCAAGTTTACTAACTGTTATTGCTTTTCTCAACATTAATGAGACTGTGCTATCTGATCTTTTGTTTTTCATAGTGTGTAACGTCAAAATCGTGATTACGTTTTTATGTTCATATTTAGTAATGTGTAAGTTTCATCTTTGTTGTTATTGTTGCTAAACTTTTTAAGTCATGTGTTGTTATTATTTGGTACAATTCTTTGTGATTCTGTATCCACGATGATTGATGAACGGTGGTTCCCGCTAAAATTTCTATTGAAACCATTTTTAACAATTGATCTGATGAAGCTGTTGTTTTCTGCTGATAGTTTAGATATTTTCGAAGACTTCTTGTGCCATAAATATCACCTATTTGTAAGTCTCGATCTAATGAGGCTTAAATAGCACGGGTTTTTGGATAATGTTTAGGTTAATAGAATATATATCTTATATTTCTCTACATATGAAGGACTTCATCCAAATATACACTAAAAAAACAACAACAACAACAATAATAATAATAATAATAATAATAATAATAATAATAATAATTGAAAAATTGAAGAAATTGAAAAATTGAAAAGAAAAATTGAAGCAAACAGGCCAGACATTATTGTTAAAAACCAGAAGGAGAAAACTTGTCTATTAATCGATATGGCTTGTCCAGCGGATTGTAACATAGCAATCAAGGAATTTGAAAAACTGTCAAAATATAAAGACCTGGAAATTGAAATAGGAAAAATGTGGAAATTGAAAACAAGAGTTGTGCCAGTGATAGTAGGTGCACTTGGAATGGTAAAAAATGGAACAAAACAACACATTGAAAGAATCCCTGGAAACCCCAGCTTAAGAGATATACAAAAAATTGTCTTATTAAGTACAGCCCACACACTAAGGAAAACGTTATCTATGTAATGCTGGAGATGATAGGGAAGATAGAAAAACATGAAATGGAGTCATAACAACACGCCACTACCTGCCTTAGGTCTCCCCGCAGACTTGGTTGGTAGTGAGACCAAAGCAGAAATCGAAATATGATGAAAAATGATATAATAATAATAATAATAATAATAGTTCCTCTGCTTTGATTAAACAAAAGCCTCTGATTGTAGAGGGATATGATGCCCTGTAAAAAAACGTAAAATAAATCCTTTTTTACAATATTTACATGCAGATTGTTGTCCTCAGCTTTATTGTTGTTATAACAACGTTTCATCCGTTGTACCCTTCTATCTTCATCAGGATATTTGTGTTATGATTTAATGATTTAATGCGTCCGTACGCAAATTTATGGACACAGTAATTGTGAGTTGAAACCATGCGCAAACAGGACGAGTACATACCCAGCTGTACTGAAAATAAAACTAGACAATATATTTTTAGACATGGTTAGTGGAATGTGAAACATTCGTAGATTTAATGACAAAGTCAGTTCAGAATGCCACATAGGTTACGCGGATCAACAACTGTCATGCTTCGTACATTTTTCTACATAAACCAGATGTTGTACACTCGACGACCCAAAGCAAACTGCGCAAATAAGGTTTCTGCATGTAGGCTCTACGCATATATCCGCATTAACCAAAATAAAATGAACAATTTATTGACCAGTCAGAGCCATCTAAATCCAAAAACCAAAAACTTAATCCGGAACCAATTGACGGCTACATATTCCCTACTCCAAACAAACCAAAACAGACCAACTTCGATGTCAACAAACGGAAGCTGGGCAAGCGACACGATACAGACCAGCGTTTATGTCAATACCTGCGCGCTGAGAGAGAATTGACAACGACAGCTATCACGAATGACTATTTCATTTCTAATTCCACCATTCTCTTTTCTTTAAAAGTTACTAGTTTTGTATATATGTAAATAATATTTTACATTTATTTACTCAAAGTGAATGCATACTTTTTGCTTGCATTTACGTTTGCCGAAGCGAAAAAGGAATTTACCTTTACAACAAAAACATCAACAAGGTTCTGTCATCCAGGTTAACCATTTCTTCCTCGGCAACAAATGGTAACCCAAACGTTTCGATCTACAAGAGCCTCATCAGTTCACACAATGAGTTCACAAGAAGAAACATTGCAAGCACTTGCTGATTTATAAAGGCACATGCAATAATTGTAATTGATTCAGCAACAGCAGAGATACAGAAGCACCTCTCCACACCGAAGAAGTATTAGCTGTTGAAAAACGAAAATACACCACAGCGGCATTTGCTGGTATCACCATACGTGCGGTAACATGGTGAAAAAATGTTCCCTGCCGTGTTGTCATAGAACCGAAAGACACCAGGGAAATGAGCAAACCGGCAAGAGATCGCAGCTACCCCCACCGGGAGACACAAAGAAAGTCGTCTATTTTATATAGTTGACAAAAATAACGGCTACAAATTCCTAGTGGATACTGGACCAACAGTCAGTGTCATTCCACTAGCATATGGACCCAAACACAATCTTAGTCTCTTCAAACTATTAGCTATAAACGGTACATGTATTCATGCATACGGCACAAAAGATGCTACATTAAATATTGACATACGCCGAAACTTTACGTGTACATTCATACAACCTACGTGCATACGCCCATTCCCGGGGCAGATGTTTTGGATCATTTCAACTTGTCGGTGAATATGAAACACAAAATATTTTCAGATAACGAAATATCTGGATTACAAGAATTCGTTCACAATAGAGATCTACCGACATCAGTGCACAACTTTCCATAGCGGACAATTCTTTGAAATTTTGAACAAATATAAAAATAATACAAAACCTTTTAAAATAATAACAACGTCAAGCAAGAAAAAAATCAGATAAAAACTACTGGACCGACAGTACATTCACGCCCATGACGACTACATCCACACAAATACAAGTTCGCCAAAGAAGAATTTCACAAAATGCCGAGCAAGGGATAATCGGTTCATCTGAGAGCCTTTATGCATCGCCAATAGACCTCCTTCAAACAGTAGATAATAATTGATTTCTATCTTGTTCGGATTAGATGCATTCGGATGTGCGTTGTGGTGCAGTGGATATCGACTCAGAACGACAAATCTGAGTTCTAATTCCAGTTGAATTCTTTGCATTCACTTACGCACAAATACCCTTCAGAAATGTATTAATCCGCCTCTTCCCTCCAGTTATGGGTTAAATAATAGGACCGATGGGTTCTTTAGGCTTGGCTGGCAACCAGTCTACCGCAGAAGGCAATGGCAACCTACTGCGGGATAATCTTCTGTCGAGTTAGTTATGTCTCTTTCGAGACATGATCACCCAAAGCGTGTATCACGTATGGCACTTAACTGACTGAAATACATCCACCGTCCCTGTTCGTTACCCAGTTGCGTCCATGGAGTTACGGAATCACGTATATTTTGAAAGATTGATCAAGCAAAAGCTTATTTCCAGATTCTGATAACGGAAGTGGATATCCCCAAAACGTCGGTGACAACTCCGTTTGGGCTATACGATTTTGTCCGGATGTTATTTGGTCTTACGAACGTTGATCAATTATTTCCATTACAAATTTACTAAATCCTCACAGGCTTACTATTTATAGACGCTGGGCACCTCGAGTTGGTGTAATGGTTAGTAAGCTTGTCTCGCTAGAATCATTACAATTGATTAGCGAGTTCGATCGTCACTGGGTTTCCCATACTTTGGGCCTTGTGCCACATCTAAGCTGCGCTTAGAAAATCAGTGCTATTTATAGATGCTTGCATCGATGATATCTTCAAGCAAAAATACTGAAGAACAGAAAGAACACCTGCATCAAGTATTTCAGCTTGGATTTAAAATTAGTTTAGATAAGTGTACTTTTGGCATCACTCAGGTGATTAAATTTCTTGGACACGTATTAGATCAAAATGGGATTTCACCTTTAATCGGAAAAGTGAAATCAGTTGAAAATTCCCTGTACCTACTTCCATCCTCCAGTTAAAAATATTCATCGAACTGACAAATTATTATCGTTGTTTCATCCATGATTTATCATGTATACTTTTACCATTAACTAATCTATTAAAGAAAAATAAACAAAAGCATCACTCTACAACAGGATGGCCTCAATGTTTATAACACATCCAAATCCGCCCTTGCAAACATCACTAAACTAACAGATCAGAAATAACGAAATCGCACTCATCTTTCTCGCTATGGACACATTAAAAACGCCGTTAAGAGCTATAATTTCACAGGAAATTGATTCCGTAAGAAAATCTATTCACCTTTTCTCAACGAAATTCACCAAGACCTCCCCCGCATGCAAAAATATGATAGCAGCTTTTCCAGAGAATTTTTTGTCTGTATATTTAGCAAATAAACAACATATACTTGAAGATAGAAATTTTGTATTGTGCACACAGTGACGGATGTGCGTTGTGGTGCAGTGGATATCGGCTCGGAAAGAGAAATCGGTGAGCCGAGTTCGAATTCCAGTTGAATGCCCTGCAGTCACTTGCGCGCTGGTACCCTTGGGAAAGGTATTAATCCGTCCTTTCCCTCCAGTTATGGGTTAAATAACAGGGTAGGACTTGGGACCCTGCCCTTAAACAAATCCCAATGAGACTTTCTCCGTCAGGGAGGAAGCCGGCTCAACCCGACTAGGGTGAATGCTGCATACATACATACATACATACACATCACAAACATCTCACTCATGTCATGAACTTCAGTGCAGGCAAATACATCCTTAGAATAATTAGATATTTAGATTTAATTCCCAGTAAACAACAGATATTGATTAAATTCAGTCAGTTAAGTGCCATACGTGATACACGCTTGGGCGATCATGTCTCGAAAGCGACATGACGGACTGGGCAGAAGATTATCCCGCAGTAGGTTGCCATTGCTTTCTGCGGTAGACTGGTTGCCGACCAAGGCTATAGAACCCAATCTGTCCTGTTATCTAACCCATAACTGGAGGGAAGAGACGGATTAATACCTTTTCCAAGGGTATAGGGAGCACTAATATATTATAGCTAATGTAAAGTCACGTAGATATAACAACAATCACCAATGAAATACTAAGTCATGATTTAATCTGCTTTCACACAAAAAGAAATATCATCAAATACCTCTTTAAGACTTAAATAATTCCGTTTTTTTTTTTTCAGCATACATTATTGTGATAGCAGATTGACAAACCCTAGATCATACATCACTCTACACTGAGGAAACAAATATTCCAACACCTACAGAATCGTTCACATCCAAGCAAGCGATTCACTATAAAAATCATGTGAACGTTTCGTTTTGTCGAACATGACATCAGACATTAGAAATTCGAAAACAACATGTCTAGAATACCAGAATAATAAAGTACAACGTCATACCAAAACATCCGTAGGTGTTTTCATATAAGGACCAGCAGTATAGCCCGGCGTTGCTCGTGTGTAATGAAATCTTTAAAACTAATCCATGGTCTTGGAGCTCAGATCTTTTGACGTTGGCACAAAAGACTAAAAAGCAATAGTTGTTTCCAGTTAAAGCGAAACCGTATCAAATTTGACTAAAATCGGACCACTCCTTCTATAACCCGATTTTTTCGATTATCGATTTTCGATATTTATCGGGGGTACCTGAACAAAAACCTAGCTAAGAACACTCGCAGACTCTTATAGTAGAACTATGCAAATTTTCAAGAAAATCGGTTTAGCCGTTTCGGAGTCTATAGGTAACGAACACACACACAGACACACACACATACACATACACACATATACAAACAAAGTTCCATTTATAAATAAGTTTAGATACCCAGATACAATATTAAAAGACATACACATTAACATTGTCGATCCTTTACCAAACTGCCATTGTTATTCATATATCTTACCTATTGTTGACAGCTTTTCACGTTGGCCTACCGCAAGACACGTCACCGACATTATTTTATTTATTTTCGGAGAACCAAATGTAATCACCACTGACTGTGGCACACAATTCCGAGGGCCCTGTTTGAAAAAATGTAGCAACTTGCTGGGAGCAAAGCATATTAAAACTACAGCATATCACCCACGCGTTAATTGATTAGAGAAAAGACTCCACAGGTTATACAAAACATCATTAGCCATAAGGAAAAATCGATCAATTAGATTGATGACTTACCCCTTCTATTACTCTATATAAGGAATATTATTACAGAAAAGCCCTGTCTGCACACTACGCTAAATTGTCTTCGGTGCACACTTGTCCCGGTTCACACTTCACCCTCGTCTATTGAACAGGTTAAGAGGCTCATCCCTTGTTCTCTGTTTAGGATGTGGTTTCCGGCTTTCTCTTTTCCGATCTTTTCACTTTTCTTTTTTTTTCTTTATTTCAATTGGAGTAGATAGACTAAACTATCGCCCGGTTCACACTCCATCCTCGTCTATTGAACAGGTGAAGAGGCTTATCCCTTGTTCCCTGCTTAGGATGTGGTTTCTGGCTTTCTCTTTTCCAGTCTTTTCACTCTTACGTAGCCCCCTGCACATCACTGGCGTTACCACCTTGCTCGGGGTGATATGATTAAAAAAAAAAATTATTTTTTGAAGATGACATACAATCTAGTCCGAAAAAAAAATAAGATTAGCAATTACAATTTATACCAACTCAAATTCATCAAAACATATACACACGCAAACGAGTATGTATATCTTCTTCTTCTTCTTCTTCTTCTTCTTCTTCTTCTTCTTCTTCTTCTTCTTCCATGTGCCGTGTCCTTTCAGCACGTAGGTGATCATGGCTTATACTTTTCCCTAACCTTTGTATCTTTAGATAACCTTCCTCCTGTTATTCTCATCAATTCCCGCTTCATCACCCCTCTGTTCAAGTCAGTTACGTATGTCATGCGTTGCTTTCCCTCGTCTCTCTTCCTCTTTATCCATCCCGTGAGCATCAGGTTCTCCAAGCCCTCCTTCCTCATGACATGCCCCAACAACTTCAGCTAATTTTTTGTCTGATGTTAAATATCAGTTCATTTTTTAGTTCATCCTCTCCAAAACCTCCACATTGCTTGTGTTCTCCGGCTATGGTATCCTCAGCATCCTTCTGTAGAACCACATTTCGTTTTTTTCAAGTCTTTTCTTCATATTTGATGAAACTGTCCAGCATTCGCTGCCATATTGAATGAGAGACATTATATAACAATCCCGTACTCTTTTTTTTTTTTGTTTCCAGCGAAAATTTCCTGTCTCTTAATACTCTGCTCAGTTTCTGGATGCATCCTTAGTCATGCCAATGTGCCTTCGAATCTCCGTATCGCACTTTCCGTAGAATAAAAACAACTTTAGCAAATTATCATATTTCATGCAAAGTCTTAAACAAATCAGGCAAATATTTCACAATACAAAAGGGACTATGTCAGACACATTTTCTAAAGACAGATTAAAACCAGCATTCTTGGAAAAACAAAATCAACCACACAAACATTCTTCAGGTGTAGAAGAAACACGAAACTCTAAAGATACATCAAAATCTGACAATACGTCAACAATATAAAACCAGATTAGGGACAAAAGTCACATTTTCCCAAAACTTCAAAACATAATTATTACTAATCAATTTTCTAGAAGTGAGGACTTTCTCGTGTCTTTTTCTTCAAAAAATAGACGCATACATTCGACACAATCAGAATAAAACGAACAATTTATTAATCGATCAGAGCAAACTCCCGCTTCAAAAAAGTACACACACACACACACACACACACAAAACTATATATATATATATATATATATATATATATATATATATATATACTTAATAAGTAATGTTTAACATCAGACTCCCCGGGCTTGTACCGTGAAGTATCCTCAGGCTCAAGATGCCTGAAGATACTTCCGGGCATAAACCCGGGTAGCCTGGTGTTAAACATTACTTATTAAGTAAATTTTTGCTCTACTTTCTTCTTACTGAATTTTGTATCAAGCACATTTTTCATTATTTCATACCTTTGAGAGCGGTTATTTTTTGCATTCCTCTGTATTATTGTTGTTACATATATATATATATATATATATATATATATATATATATATATATATATGGATGACGATAGTATTTACGCTCTCACACCCTGATTGAGCACACTGGATGAGTGGGAGACTATGTAAACAGTAGCTACCCCGGCATATATGCATCGCTCATTCAATAATGAATTAGACCACTCTAGCTATTAGGCGTGTTTATACACGTTAAAAAGTCTGCCTTCTTCTACCGGACGCTCGTAGCGTAGGGGTAGAATCGCTGATTGACGCCGATTTGGTCGAGTTTCAATCCTGGGTTAGGAAGCGATCGGAGTCTAACTTTACTGATGAGCTGTGATACAGCGAAGTAGATCTGTCTACTGAGCTGTGTTACAGCGAAATAGATCTGTCTGCGGATGACGATAGTGTATATATATATATATTCATCATGCTAGCCTCCCGGCGTCCACAACAAATTAAAAAAAGTACTAACTCGAAGATATATGTTTAAAATATCATTATTTTTCACAATGAAGGGGAACAGTATCGTAAAAATGATCGCGTAATATCTGCTCTTGATGAACTTTTTCATCCACAGGATAAACAGGATTCTTTAAACAGTCAAACGTCATTTTTTAGGAATAGAATTAATGCAGATATTAACACAAAATGTTGAAATTAATGCATATAAGTTTTCACAGCTCTAAGAGCATGCCTACATTGTCAGCCTATGAAATTTTCAGCTGTTATAAAATAAGATGTCGGAATGACCAACTGTGTAGTCAGTAGTAAATATGCTTCACAGATTATTAGTGAGACAAGTAAATCCATGTCAACCACGACTTTTAAAAATAATTTGATTCAAAAATACATACATGAAGTTTGCATTTCAACGTGGTGTAACAGTTAGCAAGGTTTCTTCAGTAAATTAGTTAGGACTGAAAAGTGAGTTCAGTCTTCACTGGATACTCCCAAGCATTCAGTTGCAAACCACATTTGAGCTACGCTGAGCAAAACACCATATATCTTGAGGGCTGTATTTGTGGTCTATCAGAACATTAGTCCAAGATGCTGTATTCGCATTGACACGGTATTTACCAATTTTGGAATACAATAAAAAATAATTACATTTAAAAATAAAATCATCAATAATATATTTCTATAGAAAAATGACCAACAATATATTTTATAGCCAAATTACCAACAATATATTTTATATCAAAATGAATAATAATACATTTTATTGTGAAATGACCAACAATTAATTAAAATGACCAATACATGTTTTAGCAAAATTACCAACAATATATTTTATAGGAAAATAACCAACAATATATTTAATTGTAAAATTACCAACAATACATTTTATTGTAAAGTATCCAACAATGTATTTGATAGAAAAATGAGCAACAATGCATTTTATTGTAAAATGATCAACAATACATTTCTTAAAAAAATGACCAACAATACATTTTCTAGCATAATGATCAACAATTTTTATTGTAAAATGACCAACAATACATTTTATTCTTAAATGACCAGCAATATATTTTATAGCAAAATGACCAAGAATGCATTTTATAGCAAAATGACTAACAATTCATTTTTATAGCAAAAGGATCAACAATATATTTTTTGTAAAATGACCAATAATACATTTTATAGAAAAATGACCAACAATACATTTTGATAGCAAAATAATAAAAGATATATTTTTTGAAATTATCAGCACTTCAATTTTTATAAAGAAATTGCCAACAATATTTTTATATTGAAAATACCATTAATACATTTTATGATCTACAGACTCAGTAAATGCGATACGTGATGCAGACTTGAGCGATCATGTCTTTTTCGAGAAGGTTTTCTCAGAGTAGGTCACCATTTCTTTTTGCAGTCGACTAGTTGCTAACCAAGGCTACAGAATTCATCCTGTCCTGCTCTTCAATCCTAGCTGGAAAGAGAAGAGATGGATTAATATCTTTTCCCAAAAGTATTTGCGCGTCAGTGAATTCAAAGAATTAAACCGGAATTCGAATTAGGCTCCCCGCTTTCTTATTCCGTGCCGATATCCATTGCACTCCAGACTACATATCTAAAAAACGTATCTTTTTACTTTACTTTTAAGCATCAAATCATGTGCAAGATATTTAGATTTGGGTATTAAATAATCAAAGTGTTTTCTATGCCGCTAAACAAAAACTGCCAACAAACAACGGTAAATGAAAAAGCTTGGCCTCACACTCTCAGCGGACCTCAAGTGGAATGACTACATTGAATCCATTGCTAAATCCGCTGCTATGAAAGTCGGTTCTCTGTGCAGGACCCGGAAGTTCTTTCCGTCTGAATCTATCCTGCACATATATAAATCTAACACCCGCCCGTGTATTGAATACTGCTGCCACATCTGGTCGGGTGCCCCTGCTATCCTCCTCGGGGTTCTTGACAAAATACAACGGAGAATCTGTAATGTGATCGATACCGATTAGCTGACCGCCTGCAGTCACTCTCTCACCGGCGTGACGTGACTTTCCTGTGCCTCGTCTATAAATACTTTCACGGCTTCTGCTCCGATGAACTTAGATCACTGGTGCCCCATAGTTACGAATTTGCACGAGATACTAGATTAGCTACTAGGTCCTACTCTTTTACGGTGAAACCTATAAAATGTAACCGCAGTTTCTACTCCAACAGCTTCTTTTCTCGCACTTCCTGCCTGTGGAATTCCCTTCCGCATACTTGCTTCCCCAACAGCTACAACCTCCAGGAGTTCAAATCTAAGGTCAATAGACACCTTCTAACACAGTAACTCGCACCCATTCTCTCAAACACTCTTCCTATGTACCTCCTTACTCGTCTATCACCCTCCTTCTGACAGTTCCTATATCCAATCGCTCTCTCAGCACCTTCCCCTATGTAACCCCCCGCGCTATAATGGCAGTGGAATGCCTTGCTTGGGGTGAAATGATTAAAAAAAACTATAAATGTAGGTTTGTTTGCACATTAGTGTATTTAAAGCATAATTGCGCATTTTCTTGTTTATCTACAATTTTTAATACATTTGATTATGCTTACTTGAACAATTTGAAAAGTACACTGACAATCCCTTATAAACTTTTCAACTCTGCGAACGTTATCAGATACGTTATTTATGCTCTTCGTTTGTGATGGGTTCTCCGTTTGTCCCTATAGAAGTGCAAAGTGAGGTATATTTCTTTTTAAGTCTAAATTTAACATTAACAAAAAAAACGATATAAAATGACGTTTTTTCTTTCCGATTTAGAAATATTCAAGTTAATAAAATAAAATAAAAATCAGCCAAAGTAATTCTATTCAAGGACAAAGATAAACATAAAATGAACGTTTAAAGTGAAGAAAAAATATTACGACAAATACAAATCTATAATAAAAAACACTTAATAAAATTAGATAAAAAAAATCATGAAGAAAGACGAACTGGGGTTATAAAATATTTCTGAAGTCATTCAGTACATATATGGTTCACTTGAACTTTATAAGATAGACACAATAGATTATTGTTTAATGTTTTTGCCCAGGAAGGCTTTCATTGATCAATGTATTCTTAATTAAATTACGTTTGTGACTTTAGTATTGTAGTTGTGGTTCTAAGAATTTTTTTCTCTGGTGCTGTTAAAAATATTAAGTAAAATAATAAGGAGCCATATTTAGGGTTCTTTGGCTTTAGAATATGCTTTCAATTAAGAACGATTTAAACGTTTTAATAAACTAAGTGCTACTACGCCACAAAAATTATCTAAATCGGTAAAGATACGTTTACATACAATATATAAGTAAATAATCAATATTTTATTATTTTAAAACACACACACACACACACACACACACATATATATATATATATATATATATATATATATATATATATATATATATATCAGCATGCAGTGTGAGTATAGAAGAATCCAAAAAGTATCCTGTACATAAAGTGGTAGGATAACTCTCTAAGAGAGCTCTCAATATATATGTATATGATTATATATAGAGCAAATATAAGAAAAATTAAGGCAGACACGTTATTTCATGGTGAATCGGAAGTGTGGCCTATTTCAGGTGAACCATCATCAGCTTCCGTCTTTATTTTACAAAGGATTTTACACGAATCCTTTGTAAAATAAAGACGGAAGCTGTTGATGGTTCGCCTGAAATAGGCCATATACTTCCGATTCACCATGAAATAACGTGTCTGCCTTAATTTATATATATATATATATATATATATATATATATATATATACATTCACGGTGGGTGCGATGGTAAATTGTCAACAGTTTATAATTTTTATTTTGCGCATGAGCTTTGTTTGTACTTGATTTTCTAGACCGCACATTGGGAACCGTCTGTGAGAAAAAAAAAACATGACAAAATTCCCTCCGCCTGAAATTAGAAAACGATTTTCTATACTGATCAGTATTCGTGCCAGAATATCGGTTTCGAACATTTCAGAGTGTATGAGCGTCAATCAGAAAACAATGCATAGGATTCGGGAAGAGTTAGATGAGTCTAATTGTGATTACGAGAATGTATGGCGTGATCATTAGTGATGGCGACGTTATGCCTTCATTCATCTTCCCACGCAGCCTCAGACTCAACAGGGAGGCCTACATCACGTACCTTGAGAGGTTACTGCTGTTCAAGATCAAGATGTTGATTGCTGGAAGACCCTATATCAGGGAACAGTGTAGATCATTTATGAATACAAGTGCTACGATATTTGTTGACGCTTTTGTGAAGATTATTTGTGAATACATGAGGCTTTTATGCAAATAATTTTTAATATATGGTTGTTAAATTTTTATGACAACTTTTTAGTTGATATTTGATGATAATTTTGTGTAGCTGAATTTTTAACATATGGCATATAATTTTAATGATGCTTTTGCGTAGATGATGTATGATGACGCTTTGTGTATAGGATTTTAAAATATATGGTAGATTATGTAAGATGATATTTTGAGTTGATTTTGAATAGATGGTAGTTGATGATTAAAGTGGCTTTTGGTGTTGATGTTCGAATTGATATTTAAAGGGTTTTTAGGACTTTTTTGTTTAAATGAATGAAATACTTGATACATGATATTTGAAAACAATCTGTGTACATTAATTTTGAATTCAATGTCGATGATGTTTTGATGAAGCATATGCATAGATAGTTTTGACGACATTGTGATTTTTGATGACGCCTCTGTGTAGTTGATGTTTGAATACATGGTAGTCTATTTTGGATGAAAATTTTGTGCTGAAGTTCCTTGGACATGCAATGTGGAAGGAGGGCTTGGAGAATTTGACACTAACAGGCCAGGGAAAGCAACGGATAACATCTTTGAAGGACCTGATCAGGTGGATGACGGAACGAGGATTGCATGATGTAACAGGAGAAGGCGTGCTCAGAGCCACCAGGGATAGGGAAACGTGGAAAGCCATGATCGTCTACGTCCTGGAGGGACAGGGCACATAGAAGAAGATGATGAAAGATGATATTTATTTGTTTTGCGTAGATTATTTTTTAATATATGTTTGGTGTGACCCCTTTAGTTGCTGATTTTTATAACGGTTTTGTGTAAATGATTGTGAATACATGTTCAATTATTTTAATATCTCTTTTGTGCAGATTTTTTATGTCACTTTTGTGTAGTTCATTTTGTAATACATGTTAGATGATTTTTATATCTGTTTTGCATATATGATTACTAGAGGATTTCTTATGTGTTTTTTATTTTTTATTTTTGTTGAAGTTATATTTCTAATACATTTTGATTTCTTTAAGACATTGTAAGATATTTTAATATCCCAAAAGTTCTTTCATGTTGTTTGTTTTTGTTTAGTGGCATATCAACGTCTACAAGTTATTGAATACCCAAATGTAAACATTTTGAATAATTTATGACCTCAACTAAACATATTTTGAACGCAAATTTATACCTCCATGTACAAATAATATCTTATTTTGATAATTGTGTTATGTATTGTTTGTTACTTTTTTATATAAAAATATACTGCTGGTATTTTTCTATAAAAATATGTTTTTATATTTTCATTGTTTTTTTTTGTTTTTTTTTTGTTTTTGTTCTTTTGTTTTTTTGGGGGGGGTTGACGTTTACAATTTGCTCATAGCTGGGACCCTAACAGGTGTTATCACCCAGGGTGTACATGGAAACAACAGCAATTAAAAGGTTGTTTGACGCTCCTCAAAATCTTCAACCCCATGATTCAACTCCATGATTAGAGAACTTGCTGCGCAACGTAGTTTATTATCATACCCAGAACTGGTTTTATAAGAAGAAAAGTTGTGTTATATCTAAACTTGTGTGAGCTCCTTACCTTAAAAATCGGAACACGAAATTACGAAGTTTTACCTGATTCCCAAGGTCGACGAATTTTATATGTAATAAAACAATGAAGCAGTTTGACAAAAGCTCTTGTCGAAAAATTAGAAGTAGAGTCACAATAGCCAGCAATTTTTTTCTTTGTTATATTTTGTTTGTGATCAAATATCAGTTCCCTTGCTTTTCTGTTTATGTTAGGCTCAAATATTTAGAAATAACACTAAAACAGGAATCAAAGTTTCTGTCAATATGAGTAGAGTATTAAAAGACAGGAAAGTTCGTTAGAAACAAAGTAAAGAATATTGTATTGCTATGTAATATCAGTTCTTCAATATGGTAGTGAATGCAGGATAATATCATCAAAGATGAACAAAAAACTTGAAGTAAATGAAATGTGTTCCTGCAGAAGGATGCTGCGGATATCATGGATCGAGCATGTAAGCAATGATGAGGTTTTAGAAAGGATGGAAACGAAAATTAAATAACCATTAGTGCTTTTTTTTACATATTTTGTTTTTGTTTGAAAAAAACACTTTTTTTAAAAATATTTTATTTGTTTCAAAATTACGGGGAAATATTCACATTTTTTGATTAACAAAAGCATTTTGAAAACATCGGAATAAAAATTAAATATAAAGGCTTATTTTCTTTTTTTTAGTCGCGCTTGACACGTGTGATTTCATTTCTGTGACGTAATCTAGCAACCATCTTAAATCTTAGATGTTTTACGGAGCAAATGTAAACAATCGGCTCCATTGACCAAAAAGTGCGAAAGGGAAAATTGCTCAACTTAAACTCAAAAAGTATGTGTTGACCTGGCTCCCTTGTAGATATGTGTCCCTAGAAAGTTTGAATGACGTAACTTAAAAAATGTAGCCGTGCATAGCTTACAGTCACACACAGACTCACAGATTGCCTTTTATATATATAGATATGATTTTTTTAAAATTCTGAATTTTTTGTCGCCTCTCAGTCATTCCTCCTGCTATCCGCCCCCACCTCCCCTATGAGATATGGAACTGTTTTAGATCTGCTTGTTTAGGCATAGAAATTTACTTTTGATGCCAGCAGAAATTTAGCATATATTTTGGATAATACAAGAATACTATCGCAGCCGATAACGATAGCAAACATTTTCGTATTGAGAATCTGATAAAAATAGAGGATCTAAAAAGCGGTACCTATCCCACAACCCCACCAACAGCTACGATTTTAACCTTTCCGATTTGTTTTCAACACAACTTCATGCGGAAGTCTGTTTTTTTTTAATGAAATACATTCGAGGTTTTTGTTTCTAAATTTTAATACCATATCCCTTCAGGACGTAAGCGAACATGACTCAACACAGATTTTCTTCATTATCTATGCTAAAATTTTCTTCTCTCACACTTCTCCCTTGTGGGACTCTCTTCCGGTATGTTGCTTTATAGTCAACTTTGATCTTCAAAACTTTAACTGGAATAATCAATCATCATATTCTGTCTTTTTAATTTCCATTCTTTTATTGTCCCTTTTTTTTTCTGAAATCCGCGCTTTGTTACGCATACATGCGAGAGACAGAAAAGTGTCTTCCCGTTGTTTCGCCATGATTTGGAATTGATAGATTTCCTTCTCTTAGACTTGTTGCCACCCCAGATTAGAGAGCCAGCTTTACTCTGCTATTTAATCCATAGATGGGAGGTTAGAAGAAATCGTTTCATGTTATTTCGGACGGTACTTCCTACGCTAGTCATGGGTATGACCATAAACTGCATCCGGCAGTAAGGTCTCTGATTGAGAGCTTGTGAGGAGCATAGAACCACCTCTTAGTTGCTGTTGTTCTCAGGTCCACCCTGACCCGGAATGGTAACACCTGTTAGGGTCCCAGCTATGGGTAAATAAGTAACCACGCCTAAAATGGGGTCAAAATACTATGAAACTATAAAAATAGACTTTTATAGAAAAATATACACTTTTGAATGTAAAATATTACCAACAATACGGTTTTGAAAAACAAATATTACCATAACACATTTTTGAAGCTAAAAACCATTATTACCAGCAATACAGTTTTGAATACAGAACTAGAAAAGACATTTTCCGTTTCTAAAATAAAAAAATTCATCAAAATCTAACTCAAAATTTTCACTATAACCAAACATGAAAAAATACCTTAAAACCCTATCTTTTTATATTAAATAACCCACGGGATTGATATGCCGTAAAACAAAACTAAAAAGAAAAAACTTTCTGCGCAAAATCGATCTCAACAAACGAGGCCGGAATATGAAACCAGCCAACTGAGACCATTTTTTAATATGATATCTACTACATTAAAGGCATATCTTTTCATTCAGTTGTTCTAAGCGTCAAACAAGGTCATAGGTCATAATGCCTGTCATGTATCTCTTCAGTAGAATAACTAAAAATTAAGCAAACAAGACTAAAAATAAAGCATACGAAAATAAAATAGGCTTGAATCGCGAAAAGAGTGAAACTAAAAGACAAACACTGATAATGAGTCCTAAGCCAGAAACGTCAAAACAAATCTTATTTAGAAAACAGAGCGAACACAATCTAAGACTGAATTAGATGGAGTAAAATAAATAAACGAATGCTTATAAATGCATGTACCGTCATATTATACATTATAAATCAAACTGACAGCTCTTCTCGTAAATGAAGATTAATCTCTTATTAACTGGAGCAAGGAATGACTTTAATTTTAACGCCTTTGAACCGAAACTGCTCTCTTTTAATTTTCTTGAAGAACCATTTTTTTGACTTCCATCAGTATGACTGATGTTCATCTCCAACTTAATGCGCCTTGTCTGTTTAACGTTTTCTACTAATATAAATTGCAGTGATTATATTGAATCAACTGCTAACTACCTTGCTAGAAATATCGGTTCACTACTTCATGCTAGAATTATTTTTCTCGCTAGAATCAATGAAGCACATTTGTAAGTCTGCCAGTCGTCCATGTTTCTAAAATTTCTAAAGTCTACCATTCGTCCATGTTTCTAAAATTGTTGTCAGATCTGGTCTGGTGCTTCTGCCTTACATCTAGAGATTCTTGACAAAATCCAAAGAAGAATTTGCAATATTATAGGTCCTGAGTTAGTATCTCGGCTTCAGTCACTTTTTCACCGCCGTAACAGAGCTTTCTTATGACTGTTCTGCAAATAATTATCTGACGAATGCTCTCTGGCAACTCGGTTTCATGAATTTAAGCATATGTGCGTTGTGGTACAATAGATACCGACTCGAAAAGACAAATCGGGAGCCAAGTTCGAACTCCAGATGAATTCCTTACATTCAGTGCGCACAAATATCCTTGGGAAAGGTATTAATCCGTCTCTTCCTTCCAGTTATAGGTTAAATAATAGGACAGATTGGGTTCTGTAGCCTTGGACGTAAACCAGTCTACTACAGAAAGCAATGACAAAGTACTGCGGGATAATCTTCTGACCAGTCAGTCATGTTTCTTTCGGGACATGGCAATAATAGAAGAACAAAGCATCCACTAAAATATGAGTATCCATTAAATATAATGTTTAAACAAATAAATTAAAGATATGAAGGATTTAATGGTTTTCATATATATATATATATATATATATATATATATATATATATATGTGTGTGTGTGTGTGTGTGTGTGTGTGTGTGTGTGTGTGTGTGTGTGTTTGAATATATCGATCGGAATCCGAGAAGATGAATAGAATATTTAAAGAACAAGTAGGAAAAATGTGTCTTTATACTAACATGCTTCACTTTTAACAAGCTTCTTCAGATATTTATAAAGGACAAATTATTTAAAAATCCATGAGACAGTATGTTGGTTCAGGTATAGTTTTGTTGTGTTGCTTCGTTTTGGTATAATTAGAAGATAACACAAACTTGAATTAATGATGTTTATGTTTGGTATAAAACTTTAGGTTTTTACATCAAGTTACCTCTTGAGAACGGAGTGTACTAATAATATTAGTACTCGTTATATTTCTTCCAGGAAACTTTTCGACCTGAACGAGATTTTATATTTATCATGGGAGAATCTTCTTTTTTATTTCTTGTATTTAGTTCTTGTTCTGAATCACTACGCGTTTTGTTTTTATTCATCATTTCTTCTACTTGTTTCTCAACTATTTGTTTTTGTACTTCTATATATGGTTTCAACCTGTCCACAGAAACTTGAGTATCCATATCATTATTTATCTTAATGACTCCAATGGTCTTAGAACACGATCCACTTTAATCCAAACTTTATCACAAGTTTGAAGTTTTTCTGAGACATAAGATTTTGCGGACTTATTAACTCTTTTGGTGAAGTCTCTCACATCAATTTGTGACATGGTTTTATGTAAATCTCTTGTGAATCTCTGAGTTATAGCCTCCTCGCTTGTGCTATCTATTAGTAGCTGTGGTAGCAAACATTGTGTGCCCGTAACAGCATAAAAAAGGAGAAAAATCAGAGCTATTGAGTATACTGCGAATCCCAAGAAGTACTATTGGAACAGCTGAGAGCCAGGACTCTTTTCGTGCTATAATAGCAGTTTTAATGGTCCTGTGCTTTCTCTCAATCAAACCACTACATTGAGGATGATAAGCTGTCGTACGTAGTTTATAAAAAACAATTATTTTTGCTACTTCACTAAACAACTCACTTTCAAATTGTCGGCCCCTGTCGGTTATAACATGCAGCCGGACACCCCAACATGTGACCCACGTGTTTATAAAAGCCTCAGCTACAGTAGCTGCAGTGATTTCGTTGATGTGTTGTGCTTCTACCCAACGAGTTGTGCGGTCAGTACATGTGAGGATATATCTATACGGGCTGATGCAACTGCTATTTAGGCTTTTTGCTGGTGAGAGTGGTCCTACTATATCTATGTGGACTGTGTGAAATCTAGGTGATGGTATTTCGAATGTCTGTATAGGTGATTTTGTATGTTTGTAGACCATTGCTTGTTGGCAGGCTGTGTATGATGCACAAAAGTCTTTGATTGATTTATCCATGTTTGGCCAGTAATATCTAGCTTTAATCATCTTAATGGATTATTTAATGCCAAGGTGATTTATGGAATGGATACTATAGAATATGGACTCATGCAATTTAGATGGAACAAAAGGTCTGGGGTAAAACGTTGATAAGTCACACCATATAAATTGGTTATCTCCAGCTATGGTGAATTTTTTTAAGTCCCGAAAAGATTGAATTTCTGTATGAGATGCCTGTGCTTCTGCAAGCACAGGTAAATCACACGCATCTATTTGTACAGCAAGAGTTAGTCGGAATAGACAATTAGCAACTATATTCTGACTACCTTCTACATGTTCAATATCTAAAATAAATTCTGTCAGGATAGCTAATTGTCGTTGTTGTCTGTCTGATTTAGCGGGGTTTAAACTATAAAATGCACCTCCACAATGGCTTATGGTCAGTTAAAAGTAGCACTTGGGGACCTTCTATGAGGTGAAGGAAGTGCAGCATTGAAAAATAAGATTACTACTGTCAGGGACTAATTGATAATTTGTACAGTTTGGTTCAGGGTGAGCTAATGAGGATGTATCATTAAGTTCCTTAATTACAGAATTGAAAGATTGTCGTTTAGATTCATCTAATGTGAACGAGCCTTTAGGGGATAACCTCATTCTCTCAGATAGGGGTAAAACTACCTCTGAAAATTTTGCTAGTAATTTTCTATAAAATCTTACCATTCCAAGAAATCTGCGTAGCCCTTTTGCGTCCTTAGGGTAAGGAAAAGATTTATTTTTCTATTTTACTAGTTGTAGGCTTAATGCCATCTACGCTAATATGAAAGTCTAAGAAATCTAAGGAAATCACATTGAAAACAGATTTTGTGGCTGAAACTTTTAAATTTTGTTCATTTAAAATATTAAAAACAGTTTCAATGTCTTTTTTATGAGAAATCTCATCATTGCTGAAAATTAAAATGTCATCAATATATATAAAAATACAATCAATGTCTTCAAGAATTTTGTCCACATACCGTTGAAATGTAGCTGACGCATTTTTTAATCCAAATGGCATATAATTATATTCATAAAGACCAAATGAGGTGGTGAGAGCAGTTTTTGCTACATCGTCCGGATACATTTTAATTTGGTGGTAGGCTGAAATCAAATCGATTTTGGAGAATCGTCGTTTGTTCGCAAGTTTTGCTGAAAAAGAGTTTATATTTGGTATTGGGTACCTGTCAGTCTTGGTTATGCTATTGAGAGAACGATAGTCTCCACAACATCTAAATTCTCCGCTTTGTTTAGATACTATATGTAGAGGGCTAGACCACTCGCTTTTGGAAAGGGAGATCACTCCGTCTTTTTGTAGGGTTTTAAATTCGTTACGCGCGGCTTCCAGTTGTTCTACATTAAGCCGCCTGGGTTTTGCAAATACTGGCGTATGGCTTCCTGTGTCAATTTTGTGGTAGACGCAGCAGTGTTTTTTGTTACTGTCTTATGTGGTGTGATTAGGTTCGGATATTTTTCTTTTATCATGTTCTGTCTGAATGACGGGAGCTCCGTTTCATTTACGACTAGATTCACCGCTGATGCAGATATTTTTAAACTCTTTCTCTGGGTTGTTGTAGGATCGTAAATGGTTTTGTTACTGCAGTCTACTATTACACCAAACTTGTTGAGGAAGTCCAGTCCAAGGAATGGGTTGGTGACATCAGCGATCACGAATGTCCAAGTAAAAGATCTGCTTAAACTGGGTATTCCAATTTCCAAACTCGCTTGTCCGTAGCATTTTATTTTCTCCCCATTTGCAGTGGATAGTGATATGGGAGACGGTTTTAATGTAATACCATTTACTGCAGAAGTTGGTAATATTGAGATACTTGTGTCAGTATCTACAATAAATTTTAATTTGGTAGCCCCTAATTTTGTGGTAATTTCTAATCGCGGCGAACCTCGTGAGACTGAACTTGTTCGCCCTATTAGTTTTCCGAATCACTTCCCGTAGGTGTTGCTGGTCGGGAACAAGGCAACATTTGTAGATTGTTCTTTTTGGGCTATTTACACCAAGGTTTACATGTTCTTGCTTCATTGGAGAAAAAAATATATGCTCTGCAAATTTTTGTCCGTTGGTTATTCCGATACGGACTGATATATAGTGGCACTGACGTGTATTGGCTGTATTTTCCTTTATAATTTGTTTGTGAGTTATTCTTAGTAGATAAGGGTCGCTGAACAACAAATGCCTTATCGTTATTCAATAATGGCATCAGTTCATCTGCTAACCTGCCAAGTTGGGTATGGTTTAAATCTTTTTGCGAGGCTATTACTGGAGCTATTGTTGACGGTAATGCCTGCAGGAATTTGTGTCGTCGCTAATACCTATCCGTCTAGCTACGGATAGCATTTCGTGCAAATATGTCGACAGTCATCCTGAAATAGTCGTAGCCGACATTAATTTTTCTAGAAGCTCCGGTTTTGTTTGTTCGTGAGCTTCTATCAAAGTTCGTTTTAATTCCTCGTTGTCTTTTGATGCGAGGGTAGCATTTGGTAGTTTACCCACTTCTTTGGCTGGTAACGACGATATTACTGTATAAAACTTTGTTTTCGACGCTGCCACATTTCGCAAGTGAAACTGGGCTTCTAATATCGTAAGCCTTTCATTTACAGCAGTTTCCATGAATTCCGGTGCCTTGATATTGACTTGATGAGTCGTTTCCTCTCCTGTCTGCTCCATTTATCCTTTTATATGTGTATATATATATTTTGTATTTGAGGTTGCTTTCTGTTCGTATGTCGTGGTCACCACTGTTGTGTTGCTTCGTTTTGGTATAATTAGAAGATAACAAACTTAAATTAATGATGTTTATTTTTGGTATAAAACTTTAGGTTTTTACATCAAGTTACAACCTTTAAATTTTGTGTGGATACTGGAACAGACTAGCTAAATTCTCTTCACTGTGGGATGATAGTAGCAAACGAGCCTATCCCTTCTGGACTCTAGTCTTCAACTGACTAGCGTCTTCCTCTTTTCAAATCTCCTACACAAACTACTGTCCTTAACTCCTACTTCTTACTCCCACTCTTACTCCTACTCCTACCAAAAAAAACGGTTCCGTATATTGCCGCCCAATTTTGAATTCTTGGCGTCAGTGTGTCTATCTTTTTCTATTTTAGAACACTCGCCATTTTTTAAACCATGACAGTTTCATTGGTTAGATATGTGTAACGTGTGATAACGCAATGGATGAATATTAAATGTAGAAAAAAAAACTCTCTGTTTAAATGTGTGTGCCAACACGTAATAAAAACATTAGATGTTTATTATGAATGTAAGTATATATAATCGAAAACAATGTGTGTTATTGTTATTATTATTACCATTAGTATTATTATTTTTATTATTTTTATATTTTTATATTTTTATTTTGTTTTATTATTGACTATTATTTATTATGATATATCATTTATTCTGATTAATTGTAATATTACAATGATTTAGTATGATAATTTATATATATGTTTCTTATTTGTATATTATTACATAATGATGTTATTTTAATAATTTTAATACATAGATATTTAGTATTTGATTTTTTCATTGAAAGATTCTAACCGTTAACATTATTTCTCAAAAATTACTTTTATTTATAAAAAGCTTGCTTAATAATTTTATACATGATTTTCACTAGTATTTTGAACTTAAATATGTTTCGTTTACGATTCATACTTATACACGCACACATTCATATATAATTCTTTCATACACATACATTCGTACATGATACTTTCATACACATACATTCATCCATGATTCTCTCACGTTATTTAAAATAGAAAATAGTTCCATTACTTGATAGATGCATACCTCTTTACTGAATCATAAACACATGCATTCACACATGATTGTTCTCAACACATACATACATAACTGATTCTCCCATTTTATTTAAAAATAAAATTTGTTCCATCACTTGACATACGTATACAAATACTTGTTACGTATTTTGAACGGAAATGTATTTCGTCACTGCCATTTACAAATACTAATGTTATCGACATACACACACACTTAGTTCGTCTAATGTTTGGATTCGCTTAACACACATCATTTTTCGCTTGCATATATTTACGTTCAAAAACATTCAATGTTTTTATTACGTGTTGACACACACACTTTGACGTAAGTTTTTTCTTATACTTTAGAACATGTACAAACTACAACCTACTACAAAATTATACATTTTGTTTCGACATTGAAAAAACAATGTCTCAGCAGGTAATTAATAATAATTGCAATAAACGCTATTTTTTTTAAAAGAATTTATGAAAATTCACTTTCTTTTATTGTTAGAAATTTTTTTCGTACAAGGTAAAGAAGATAGGAAAGATACGAAAACAAAATGAGAAATCAAAAAGGTGGGAAAAGAAAGAAGAAAAAGAAGGCTACAGAGGAAATAAAAACAAATGTTTCCCTCTTTTTTTATTTCCTCTGAAAGTGGACAAATTTTAGCGTGTTATGTATATGCGGTGCATTCACACTCCAGTCACCTAGAGGACTCAATTCATTACTGTAGGTTAATGCGCATATATATATATATATATATATATATATATCCCTGAAGAGTAACAGGAGAATTTTGGTTAGAATTGGGTTGTTAAAGATAATTTAATCAACTAAATAACAAACTTTTACTTATTTCTCTGTCTCTCTGTCTCTCTCTGTCTCTGTCTCTCTCTGTCTCTCTCTCTCTGTCTGTCTCTCTCTCTCTCTCTCTCTCTCTCTCTCTCTCTCTCTCTCTCTCTTTGCTGACTGATGTCAATTTGGTCGGCTTTCAATCCTGGCTAGAAATAACCGGATGTCAAACCGTACCGATGAGCTGTGATACACTGAAACAGATCTGTCTGCGGATGACTATATATATATATATATATATATATATAGTGTTGAGTTGTAATAATGCTTAGCGCCAAGATTGCTGTTTTTTCAGTAGTTTTACTGATAAAAGGTATTTTAGTTAGTGATGTTTTTATCATAAAGTGCTCAATATCGAGGTGGAGATTTTGGAGGTTTTGATCGGTTTAATGCAAAGAATTTGTCACTTTAACTAAGCAGGTTCATGCTGACTTTGATACATCCGTTTGAAGATGTGTCTGCTTCTTTATCCATGTATGTATGTTTTCACCATTATCAATATGCGGGCGATAATCCATTAACACAAGCATTTATACACAATGGAAGAAATCCCTGGCACTAATTTGAATCTCAATCGTGCGAATTACTTTGATTTCAATAAACCAACAGATTGGCTGTTGTAGGCTAATGAGCACAAAAGGCGTTGAAATAAAGTTTTCTTTTTCTTTTCTTTTTTTTTTCTTTTTTTGTTGTTCATTGTTTACATCGCAGGACTTATAACGTTTGTCTTTGATCGGAGAATTCGCCCATCATTACCAAATGTTCGCCATAGAATGAATTTCTTCGCTTTTTTTTAATACCACAGGATTGGGTTGATGAACTTCAGGCTGGAATTATTGGGTGCGGTCTAACCAAATGAATATTGTTTGAAGTGTTAAGAGGGTGTGAGAGGAATCGGAAAAGATGTTTTCACGAGATTTTCATGTACAACACCTTACTCCAAAGGATAACAAATAAAGCGATAAACATTTTTTGTTGCGATTTTTTTTACATTTCCTCATATCAAAATGAATCAAATAATGGATTAATTTGAATTTTAAGATATATCCCTCTATGTAGGTCGTTTCACTCTGTTCACACTTATCGGAATTTATTAACAATACCTAGTATTTTCCCCAATCTAACTAATGACCGGGATCCACACTGCTTAACTCCGGTGATTGAATGAGTGCCATTGTTTTCAGCGTTAATTGGCCGTAAGAAAACTAATGAAAGAACCACGAAAAAAATATTTAGGTTTTAAATTTTAGTTCATTTTCTTTTCTTTTACTGAAACCTGAATAAAACCAACATCATCAGAAAGATGGACGGATCTTTAATTAACTATAGAAAAACCCTTTTTTTTACTGCTTATCAACCTTTTCTGGGATATTTATAGCGGCAACCTATTTTCTAATATAACATTAATTGCATTTTTACGAGTGAATATTGCATTAACTATTTTTGAGAATAAGAATGATTTTTTTCTGGTACACGTCACGTTATTTAACCTATAGATAAAACTGGATTCATACTTTTCCCCATATGATTTGTAGGTAAATGAATGTAACGAACTCGAGCGGAATTCGAAATCGGGTCTCTGAGTTATCATTCCAAGCTGCTATCTACTGAAATGATCATGGAAAAGAAGAAAAAATTTCGTTTCTTCCGCCTTCAGGTAAACCCTACTATTCAATGAGCTGAGGGACTGATGATTATAATGAATCCTTGAATATGCTAAGCGAAAAAGGGGCGACGAGAAACTTATCTTTTGGATAATATTTATAGTTTCTTTTATTATTATTATTATTATTATTAAATACATAATATTTTTTTTAGGTTGACATTATAATTGGATACAAATTCTTATAACTATTTTTCCTTTTTATTATAGCAGTCCATTTAGGTTTATTTTATTTTTATTTTTATTTTTTTAGAGGGTGGTCAGATTTTTTGAGTTGCTTTTCAAATAGACACAGTCTCGGTTTTATTACCTAGTGTAATATTTTCATTTTGGTTTATGACAGTAAAAACATTATTCGTTTCTGAAAAGTCGCTGATTTCAAATCATCAATTACATGTGTAAAATATATGTACGAATATAAGTAGATATTTGTATTCATTTCACTCCAAGCAAGGTAATAAAGCCACTAACACGCAAATGTTAGAGAATATAAGAAAAACACTATAGAGTAAACAATAAAAAAAAGAATTACAATATTTAGATTTCTTCAGGTGTTCCTCGTCATACTCGGTAACCTAGAAATTATTCAATCCCGTGGATGGGTTCAATTGTTCTTGCTAAGAGGATATTTCTGATGAGTTCATATACGGTTTTATTGTTCACCATCTGTGTTGCTTATGTTTTTCCACTGAATCAGGGTATGGGATTTAACCAAAGCAATACTAACGTTGCCAGGAGCAAGAGTGTAGATATGTTTTCCTTTTGACAAACATGTTAATTTCTTATATTTGTTACATAATCACTTCACCCAAGCAAGGCAATAAAGTCACTAACACGAAAAGGGTTATTGAGTGTTAGAGAATATGAGAGAAAAACACAGATAAAAAAGAGAGGCCGATAAAAACAAGAATTAAAAACAGAAAATAACGACTGATATTACATTTAGATTGTTACGTTAAACGTAACTGGAAATCAACCAGCCACGAATGAAGACCTAGAGATAGACAAGGAACTACTTGAAGAATATTTTTGTTGGCCAATGCTTGTCTGGTTTAACCTAATATATAAACTGTTTCGCCCCCAGCCTTCGAGAAGACTTACAATGAGCTTACTATGAGGTACAGCCAAATTGGTAGCATTCAGTTACGCGTAAATATCATTGGAAAACTGTTGTGGATTCCGGGTTAGAAACCGCACAAAATAATGAACAACAAACCAGATAATTGTGATAGATAAATAGGTTATATTAAACGTAAATATAGAAAATTGAACGCATGTTAGTAATCCAGAAATACGATTAGGAAGGAATATATATATATATATATATATATATATATATATATATATATACAAGTCTTTGGCGTGAAGCCGTGCTGGAAATACTAAATCCATATAATACTATTTTGGCTGTGTGGAGCTCAGAGCTACTATGACTACTGATACGGTATTCTCTGTGTAAGTTCGGTATTTCTCGGTAACTTTCGGATCAGTCACTGTTCTCATATGGTTATCTCTGTTCTCTAACGGATCTGACGTATCTCACTATGGCAGGATTATATGTATACCCAATTCGAGTCTATTATCATAGGAAGAGGGGAGATCCCACAACAGAAACTTAAGAATCCACATCTTCTCACCCAGTTATAAGTTGAATAATAAGACAGATTGGGTTGGCGACCAATCTACCGCTGAAATAAATGGCAACCTAGTCCAGAGAAAATAAATTCTGCTGAGTCAGTCATGAATCGAAAAAGACATGATCTCCCAAGTGGGTATCACTTATGGCACTTAACTGACTTCTAGGAAACCCACTATTTGAAATTAGACTGTTACGAAAAGCCAATACTGAAAAACTACATTGGTGATATAAATACACCTGTACAAAATCAAGGAATTGAGAGGTTTATCAATAAAATGTGATCTTGTAAAAGATAAATTTGCTACTAGTGTTTAAGCGTGGAAAGTAGACAGTTCATCTCTGAGATAGAATGCAGTAACGATAGAACGAACTATATACTTTATATGCATCATTATTTAAAAGGTCAGCAAAGAAATAAGTCACACTGCCAAGGGGCAATTGATGGAAATATCATCGATTTCTGTGGTCAATTAAATTGTCCATATACGTTATTGCTTGGTAAAAAGAAAGCGGGAAAGACAGTTAGTGGGTATTAAAGTAAAAAATGAAAGACCAAAAGAAAGAAAAGTAAAAATAAAACTGAAAGAAAGAAAGAAAAAAGAAAGAAAGAAAAGTAAAAATAAAACTGAAAGAAAGAAAGAAAAAAGAAAGAAAGAAAAGTAAAAATAAAACTGAAAGAAAGACAGAAGGAAAGAAAAGTAAAAATAAAAATGAAAGAAAAAAAGTAAAGAAAAAATAAAACTGAAAGAAAGAAAGAAAGAAAGAAAGAAAGAAAGAAAACTGAAAGAAAGGAAGAAAAAACTGAAAGAACGGAAAGAAAGAAAGAAAAGTAAAAATAAAACTGAAAGGAAGAAAAAAAGAAAAATTAAACTGAAAGACAGAAAGAAAGAAAGAAAGAAAGAAAGAAAGAAAGAATGAATGAAAAAAAGAAAGAAATGTAAAAATAAAACTGAAAGAAAGAAAGAAGGAAAAGTAAAAATACAACTGAAAGAAAGAAAGAAAAGTAAAAATAAAACTAAAAGAAAGAAAGAAAGAAGGAAAAGTAAAAATAAAACTGAAAGAAAGAAAGAAAGAAAAGTAAAAATAAAACTGAAAGAAAGAAAGAAAGAAAGAAAGAGAGAAAGAAAGAAAGAGTAAACAGTTTATAATGATGTGTGAAACGTTCGCCCGGGGCTGCTCGTTATTGTGACGCTTGTTTTCGTCGACGGTCGTGACGAGCCCAGTTTTGACACTGCCACCCGGCTGGCTGGTTGGTTCGGTAGCTGTTGCTGGTCGTGATGGTCTCATCCGATGACGTCGTCACAAAAGCTGGTTTTCAAGACGTCTTTCGCAACAACGCGTCACTGTCCCACGTTGTGAATTGATCCCACAGGTCGAATGAATAAAGAAAGAACTAACTAAAAAAGAAAGAAAGAAAAAAGAAAAAAAGAACGAACGAACGAAAAAAGAAAGAACGAATGAAAAAAGAAGGACGAACGAATAAAAAAGAACGAACGAAAAAAGAAAGAACGAACGAACGAAAAAAAGAAAGCACGAATGAAAAAAGAAAGAACGAACGAAAAAAGAATGGACGAAAAAGAAAGAAAGAACGAACGAAAGAAAAAAGAACCAGCGAACGAACAAACGAACGAAATGGTGATAACAAATATTAAATAAATTAAAGGAAAATTTAAAAATATAAACTTAAGATGCATAAAAAATAAAAACATAGAAAGTAGAAAAAACAATGAAAAGGAAATAACAAATCGATAAAAATTGATACAAAAAACAAAAATAGATTATCCGTGGAAACCATAGTGTTAGACTATGCACATTAATGATCTATCGTATTTAACTTGAACAGTAACCAGAGACGTAGAAGTATATTTTTTTACCTTTTTAGTATCTAGATCCATATACGGAGTAGAAATCAGTTCCTCTTAACAGATAAGCGTTAACGTCGTACGAAACTCTGTCCATTTTTGATCTTGTTCGTCAGTTTGAAGCAACGAAATAAGATTTCAGCTGTGCCGAATACTTGTCACTTGCTATAAACAAAAACCGACATCAGGCCTTCACCAATGTTATTTCACGTCGAGCGTTCTGCTTATATGTTTCTATTATCTACGTGCAGGCAACGCGCATGACCAGAAATTATAAGAAATTCGTTTACCTGCTTTTTACCGAGAAATATGGCGGCATTTATAGGCGGGAAAAGAAGCTCAAAGCTTTATTGCTTCAGGGTCTCTACTCTGCTTTCGTGTCGTCATCATCCACTACATAAATCGGCCTTTGCCATACGTTATTAATATGCAAGTTTTGCTTCTGGAAACCTTAAGGAAAAGCAGCTTATTGTCGTGCTACTCTTAAGATCTTGTTGCAATAAGGGAAAGCGAAAAAAAGTAAATACTACGGTTTCCATTTTTCCGCCTGCCTACCTTGTTATACATTAAATTCCTTTCGTACATGTTTACTTATTTAGACGTTACAATTATAAATTATAAAGCTGAACTAAGATTTGTGCATCAGATGTAAGAAAGAATGATAGCTGACAGCAAATCTTCATTTGCAGCAGCAGTATCAATCAAAATATGGGCAACAGCAGTTAAATCATGACAGCCAACTGGAGCATAATCAGCACTGGCAGCCCAATCAGCAGTGAATATTAGATTTAAATGTCTAAGATTACTACAGCAAATTAACCTACGGGACAATGGGATAAAAATGAAATACTAAGTAAGAAGCGTTGATTTGTTTATTTGGTGACAAAGTGGTTGCGAGTTTAATCACTGGGTTACGCCGTGTGTAGTTGCACTCAGTTTATTGGGCAAGCAGTACCAAGTAAAACTAAGAACTAGATATACCTAGATATAAACAATGAGAGCATCCTATCAACGTAGGCTAAATAAAGTGTTCAGTAGGTTACCCACACCGATATACAACCGATGAAGGCAGGAAGACACAACGACCGAAACCTAATAGTTGCAAGAAAGATGAAGAAGATAGTTCGAATAAAAATACTGTAAATATATGTAAAAAAAACTTCAGAAAACTGGTAAAGTGATTTAAATGTCAGATGCTTTCTTTCCTAGTAAAGTCTACCTAATTCTTGAGACAATATTTATGATGAGGCGAAACATACCTTGACGGTTTATCCGTGGATTTTAAGTGATGGCATTTATTTCCCTTCATACGACAGCAAATATGATACAGAGCAGTTTTAATTCGGGCATAACAATCAGGCATTCGTGTAAAGACAAAATTTATCTAATCACACTTATTTTTGTAGTAAGCTTAACTGCAAACGCCATTTTTGGTCTGATCTGACTCTTATAAAGATAGAGAATATCATCGGGAGTTGGGTATTTTCTGATGGGGAGATTCAAGGAAACGACCATTGGTTCACCGTCTATTTGGTACAATTTGAATATACGCGTTACATTTGAGCTCAGGAATGAGCTTGAAACAGTAAGCATTGGAGACAGAGCCTCTTTGAGGTTTCATCAGCTCTGGTGCAAGTTGCTAAAAAATATATTATATATATTTTTTAATTGTTTCACCCCAAGCAAGGCAGTAACGCCACACTGATGCACAGGAGGCTACATAACAGAGAAAAAGATTAGATAGGAGGAGAATAAAGAGAAAGACGAACCAGTTACAGATAGTGTCAGATAAGGGAGCAAGAGAAGGATGGGAATACAGGTGTGATGACAGTTGCAAATATAGAAAGAAAGAAAAAGATATACAGGGCCATGTAGAAAGAACTGAAGTCAAGTGGTGGGTACTGACATTGCATTTAAATTCCCGGAGATTGTAGCCGTCAGGAAAGCAAGAATATGGAAGAGAGTTCCACAGGTGAGAAGTGCGAGAAAAGAAGCTGTTGGATTAGAATTATCGGTTGCATTTGGTTGATCTGTGAATGGGTGGGACCCAATTGCCAGTCTGGTTGCAGAAGTAAACTCATGTGGCAGGGGCACCAGTGATTTAAGTTTGTCGCTACATCCCGTCGGTGGGAAAGTGGCTGGAGTCGAGCCGCCAAGTCGGTACCTGTCACATTACTGATTCTCCTTTGGAGCCTGTCGAGAACCCCGAGATGAATAGGAGGGGGCGCCTGACCATATATGACAGCAGTATTCCATGCACGGATGGATGGTTGATTTGTAAATATGTCCCTTTTTTGCGTCCGTCTATTCCTTATTTTTTGTGTATGTATATATTTTCTCATAAGATTTGTTTTGTGTATGTGTGATTTAATGTATGTATTTTTTCGTCTGTATTGTGTTATATGCGTAATCTGATGTATCTATTCTCAATTTATTTCTGGTTTAAATAATTCAAGTGTGACTTCCACTATTCAAAAAGTTGTTTTTTTTATATTCTGAGTGAATTTAATTATTTTTCAATGGTTTGAATAAGACAATTGAATATTACATTATCGAAATAAATCTTGATTTAAAAAATATTTAATTATGTGTTGAGTTTTCTCTCATTAAACACACACACACACACACACACACACACACACACACACACACACACACACACATATATATATATATATATATATATATATAGTGCAAAGAATTTGTCACTTTAACTGAGCAAGTTCATGTTGACTTCAAAGTTTATAGGGTGCCCTTTGAGCACCCTATAAATTGGCTATTTTGTGAGAATGGTCATATTTGTGAATGGTTGTTTTTTTTTTATTGTGCAGCTGTTTGATATTTTAATGCTTTTTAATTGCTTTTTTTTTCATGGATTAGTATGTGAATATCCGCTTAATTGCTTTATACTGAATAGTCGTCTGCTAAATTGTTTTTGTGCACAAGGCCGATTTTTCGTGGGGGTATTCTGAACGCGTACGTTTGGGCTAAAATTCCACATAGACCCCGCATACGCGAGGTCGGACTGACGTCCATTTACACCAGAATAATTTAAAATTCTTATCGTCCCTCGTACACATGTATTATCGAATCAACGTAAACAAATTTAATACGGTAAAGTGCAAAATTATGCAACGTTCCATACGAAAACCCTATCCACTTTATCATACTTCTTTCCTACAAAAATAAATAGAAATAAATGTATGGGTTTTTCTCGTAGGTGCTTCTTGGGGAGGTGATCACGAATGTTGTAAATGATTTGTTTTTCCCTCAAATTGAGGTACAGACATGAATTATTGATTGTATTGACGGGTACTTCGGTGCACCTACGAGTGCACACCCTTCAATTTTTCATATAAGTAATGCTTTTCATCTCTCATCTTTCAACTATATACCCACAAAATTTGATAGGACTACTTTCAGCAAGTTAATTTTTGTATTTTGGTTGATTTTAGACATGCGGTAGCCTCGTTTGTGACCTATTTTCCACAATTGAAATAGTTTTGTTTTTAAATGGATAGTAATTTCTTAAACTAAGCCTTAGCATGTGATAAGCTTGAGAGTATTTTCTTTCGTTTTTTTTCTTTCGTTAGTACTGTCCTTTTTCGTACTACTTATCCTTTTGACGTGCCATTTTGCTGGATTTTTGCTGTATCGTGCCTTAAAATAACAATATTTGGCAATATTCTGCAAGAATCTGTATCGTTAACTTTGAATCCTGTTGAGGTTTTGTGAGGATTTAAAAATTTCCGCACCGTTGCTTGATGTTAAACTTTTAACGAAGATTAAACATTTAAATTTCTGGGGATAGATCAACCAGTTTAAATTTCACGGTTAACTTTACCTGCATGTGATAAAATCTTCATCTTCGTCCTTAATAAGGTTAATGCACTCTCAATATGTGTAAAACAATGAATTCTCTTCACCAATTTTTTTTTATCGATACTCTTTCATTAAATGATACTTTCTGGAGTCTCGATCACCGAAGTTAAGCAACGTTGAGTCTGGTCAGTACTTAGATGGGTGACCGCTTGGGAATACCAGCTACTGTAAGCGTTTAGTGACGGGTGTGAGTTATGAGTAGTGGATATCGGCTCGGAAAGAGAAATCGTTGAGTCGAGTTCGAATTCCAGTTGAATACCCTGCATTCACTTAAACACTGGTAACCTTGGGAAAGGTGTTAATCCGTCCCTTCCCTCCAGTTATGGATTAAATAACATTGTAGGTCTTCGGACCCTGCTCTTAAAAACAAATCCCAATGAATCTTGATACCCGAAAAGAAAAAAGTATTACTAGACACAAAAAACCTATATAAAATCAACAATAAATTGTTGAAAGAAAAAAGTATTACCAGCAATAAATAAATACAATTTAGTTGACAATAAATGACCCGCCGAGGTTGATATGCCATAAAGCAAAAACAACCAACCAACCAACCAACTTTCTGGAGTTTTCGGTAAGATTAAATTCTTATATTTTTCCTGTTCAGCACAGCATAATTATTCCAACAAAATGTCTACTTTCCTTTTATCCAGTCACTCTTGACATTCTTATCTGAAAATGGCCTCGTACCTTCTGAAGTACAACAGGAATATAACGTTTTCTTCTAGGAAATAATTAAATTAATTAATTGTGTTGGCAACTGAGTCCGATGAATCTGAAATTGACGCATTACCTTTTCCTTGCTTTTCCAGAATTGCTTTCAGCAGTCCTTTATATTCTTTAACTGCTTTTGTTGTAATAGTTGATGAATAATTCCACCGGTTGATATTTTTTGAATATTATGGTGACCTATTTGCAGGAATAGACACTTCCTCCGTCAATAAAAGCTAACCTGAGTGACAGCAGCTGTGACGCAGTCTAGTGACAGTCTAGACGCAACTTAACTATACCCTTTGGACTTACATTGATATATTTGCTGATTACTAACACTTATTAGTGTATATATTGTTCTGTTATTTTAATACACTGTTTGAACCTACCTTCATGTCTCTGTGTCTTACTTCTGGGTTCAAACAGGCCACAAAACATTACCACATTTTGTTGGGCTATGGATACATGTTACTCGACTATTTTTTCACGCTGATACTGAAAATCAAGTCCGCTTTACCCCATTACATCAGTTTTTCTCTGTTCAGATAATTCTTCTTTTGCTCAAAATATACCAAAATGTCTAATTTCATTCTGACGTGCCAAGACATAATAATGTGATCTTCAATTCTTCCATAGTGTATTTTCGTACAATTAATCCTTAACTCATGCAATGAAGAAGGTGTACTTGGAGAAGCTCATACTCACAGGTCAGATAGAGGGAAAGAAAAAGTGGAAAACAGCGTGTAACATACTTGGGAGGCTTGAGCATGCCGATAGCAGAGCGGGGGTTGGCTGGGGTAACAGGAGAAAACGTTCTAAGAGCCACCAGGGATAGGAAGGCCATGATCGCCTACGTCCTGAAAAAACATGGCATCAATAAGAAAAAGACGTCCTTAACTAGAAAGAAAAAAGTTTTATCCTACCAGTACTATGTCATATATTTTTGGAATGTATTGAACTTCCGAGTCGCCCTTCGAAAATACACGAACTCTACAAAAGTATTTTCGGTGAATTTTGAATTTCCTTTGCCAGCTCTTTGTGCTAATCGAGATAATTTTTCATGTTAATGTGAATTCTCGTCGCCAGTTATGTTTTCATTCTGTTGAATAAAGATAAAACAATCATGAAATATAATATCACTTGGATCGGCGTAATCTTACTGAACTCTTTAGTAAAGATATGTGTGTTGCGCCCGGCTAGCTCGATATTTACTCGAGCCTTCCCACAAAGGTGGGATGCGGCACAAGTCCGATTTTTACGTGAGAACTTCCGTGCACGTACACGCAAGCAAAACTTTCCCGTAGATACCACATACGCGATATCGGGTCTTGTCTATTTACCCCATGCAAGCCTCTTGCCTTCGACATAGTCTTGCTTGGGTTCCTTTCTGTACAAAAGAAGAGATCCAACAAAATCTAGCTTCCGGCTCTGCTGACCATTCTCGGTGTCAATATATATTTAGACGATTCCAAATCATGTTCTGGAGAGGTGTGTTCATCACTAAAAGAGCCATGATCGCCAACGATTCGATTCTATATAGTAAATAAATGATAAGGACGATCTATTAGCATCATAAACTTGCGATTACTCGCAATTTAGCCGCTTTTTCTTATTACCAATTTCAATACACATTTTCCGTTACCCGAAAAACAGAGTATTCTTATAGAACTTAAAATATGCAGAAATGGACTTATTCTATTACCATTATTATATACAGGAATATATTCAAGCGTTTCCAGTCCCTCAAAATATAATATTACATGAGATCTTTTCCTACATCTGACTATGCTGCAATAATTGAAGAAATTTACGAATTTGCAGGAAGTTTTTGAGTGCATACAAAATATCTGTATGATAGAAAAAAGTGAGCTAAGCCTTCAATGCATAAGGTTATATTTCTAATGTTTTACATCAAACACAGCAGAAGATAAAATACTTCTTGTGCATTGAGGTAGATAGATGATTATTTTGTGGTCTGGGAATACAAAGTTTTCCTATATGAATTAAACATAAATACGTATTAACTTTATGACGTTCCAAATAGCAAGGAAAATTAGAACATTTTTTTGTTTTTCTTAAAAGCGAATTCCGAAAAATAAAGAGAAACTGGTAATGCTTTCATTTGAAGCGTAACAATTCTCCGTCAGATGCTCAAACTTTCAATTATTCAAAGTTCCTTTTTAGTTTATTTCTTTGCAAAGGTCTCTTCCGTTTTACTCTCTTTTCTCGGTGTCAGTATGTGATCCGATGAATGGCTACATCCAAAATATGACATATGTCTGGACTATCATTGCTGAAAGTGTCATAGTCCGAACATTATCTGTTGGAATTTTTAAAAGTACCAAGGAGCTTTTATGATTTTTTTTTCCTCGAGACGAGTTTACAGGTTCTGTTTTGTCAAATACAGATATGTTAGATAATTCGCTGTGAGTCACTGAACAACCAAAACCAAATCAAATCGGGCTAAATTATGTTCTCCTTCATTTCTCTTATCACCTATTATTGTTCCTGTTGTTTTGTTGTAGTCATTCGATTTTACTTTGCGTAGTATGACTTAACCCCAAGTCCACCAGAGATATTGACAGAAAACAACATTTTTGTATCAGAAGATGCAGTTGGGTAGAAAAAATATGTAATTGTGATCACTCAATAGAGTGAGAACTATCCAGAACTGTTTTTTGTTTTTGGGTTATTTTATTTTATTTATTTATTTATTTATTTATTTATTGCTATTACATATTTTAAGGCTTCCAAGAATGTGATCACACACATGTATAAAAACGTGTGTCAAAATTCAGATATAAACGAAAAGATAACACGAATTATGATAAAAAGAAAATATTTTCTTTACCATACAAAACAAAAACATAGGTTTTTTGACCTCTGTTCAGAAATACATTTCATGAAATAAGATCCTTATATTTATCGTAATAAAGACCATGGAAGGAAGAAACAGTTTGATAATTAAACTTTTTTCTTTTGTCTTAATTCAAAAGCACACACACACACACACACACACACACATATATATATATATATATATATATATATATATATATATATATATAATCCTTGAAATTTGGAAAGAGAGTAACTCCAAAGAGTACTCAATGTTAAAATTTATTGTTAAAATTAACAGAGTATTCTAATCAAAAAACAAAACTTACATATTTTTACAAATCTATTGGTAATAATATATTTCGTGGCTCCAGCCGCTTTTTAGACCAAATTTATATTTCTAATGAATTTGGTCTAACGTGCGGCTGAAGCCCCGAAATATCAATGGATTTGTAAAAATACCAAATTTTGTTTCTTGATTATATATATATATATATAATTTTCTTGTGACGTGTTTCATTCTTTAGGACTTTATCAGGGTAAATTAGTTATGTTCGAGATACTACATAATAGTTTTTGCGCATGTGTACTACACATGCACATGAACGGTGTACGCTGGGAATTTTAAATATTTTTTATATAATCTAGACTATTTCGATTTGTTTTTTTTCTTTTTGTTTCCATCACTTTTTGTTTTTGGATGATGTCTCACACAGTGTTAATAAAATATCTGCCAAGAAAGAGGAAATGTTGAAAGAGCCAGGGCGTAAATTTACTGTGGATGACCTTGCGATCAAAGCACACTCTAAACATTTTCCTCTTAGTGAATTATTTTCACCTTTGATCAGGAGTAGCATTTTTTAATGTACTGATGAGCTGTAATACAGCGAACCGGATCTGTCTGCGGATGACTATATAGTTAGTTAGATTTTAGTCATAATTAAATTAGATCAGTACACAGTTGTTTTAAAAAGTGTTTGATATATTTATGTTGTAGAACTTTTGATTATTTTTCATTTGGACATGAGTTATTTCTGCAACTTAGGTTTCAATCTTTCGGTATCTTCAGGCAATATATAATAACTGCTATTTCTGTTTTTCAAAATTAAGTCAAAATTAAGGAGAAGTCACTTACTGATCTTAAAACACTTTCACCAATTTTTATGACCCTAGTATGTATTTATAGGTGTGAATACATCTGGGCATTATTTCTGATCTTTCATTCAGTAATTTCTTTTATTCCGATGACAAAATAATGGCTAAATTTCCTCCTGGTTCAATCTGCATATATCGCCACAGTTGTATGATTAGGCTATTTTCAATATACTCCACGTAATATCAGGGTCTTTTCAATTTTATAGTTTTAATTTACACACGTGGCTAGCCAGTTTGGTACAATTTTTGTGGTTTTCCATTTTAAATGTAGATATATGATTATTTCTTATTATTGATTATTATATATATATATATATAGTCATCTGCAGACAGATCTGTTTCGCTGTATCACAGCTCATCTGTACTATTAGACATCGGCTTGCTTTTTACCTAGGATTGAAACCCGACCGAATAGGCATCAGTCGGCGATTCTACCTCTGAGATATGGGCGCTCGGTAGAAGGAGGCAGACTTTTTAGCGTGTACATTATCATTATACACATGCCCAATAGCTGAGAGTGTTCTAATTCATTACTGAATGAATGATGCGTAGATGCTAGAGTAGCTACTGTTTTTCAAAGTCTAACATTCTTCCAGAATGCTCAATCAGGGTGTGAGAGCTTATATATATATATATTAAGAGAATGAGTAAGGAATCGAGAAGAAAGATACACACTTCTGGATTGCTACCAAATAGTAATGAGTGTGAAATTGAGAAAGAAAAATTCAAGACAAAATAATTTAAATACATTAGAATTTTTAAGCTTTAATTATTTGTGGATTATTTAAAGCCGAACATGTCTAGGATTGTAAGAATGATTTTTTTTGTTTCTTAAATGAATTTTGCAGTAGTAGGTATTTAAGAATGACAATGTTTTTCCAAGATACAAGTTCTACTCTTACTTGTATCTGCTAGTGGTGGAGTATGAATCCGTACCTTTCCTAAGAATATATGCGCGTGAGTGCATATAACAAACTCGACTGATATTCGACCTGGGCTCTCTGAGTTCTCATTCTGAGACGCAAGTTTTTATGTAGAGATAATTCAGAAAGATAAAAGCGATGCAATAGAAAATATCTGAGCCTTAACTTTTATGTTATTAGTCCATATAATATATGGCAATTTCTTTAAATAATCAAACTTTTCCCAAATATAACTGAAACGATATCTATATATATAAAAGGCAATCTGCCAGTCTGTGTGTAAAGCACGCCCCCTTTTTTTGAAGCTACGCCATTCAAACTTTCTAGGGACACATATCTACAGGGAAGACAGGTCGACACATACTTTTTGAGTTTTAAGTTCAGTAATTTTCCCTTTTGCACTTTTTGACCAATGGGCCCGATTGTTTACATTTGCTCCGTAAAACATCTAAGAGCTAAGATGGTTGCTGAATTACGTCACAGAAATCAAATCACACGTGTCAAACGCGACTAAAATATTTTTTATTAAAAAAAATAGCCTTTATATTTAAATTTTATTCCAACTTTTTACGTCACAGAAATCAAATCACAAGTGTCAAACGTCACCAAAATATTTTTATTAAAAAAACTATGAGCCTTTATATTTAATAAATATTCCGACGTTTTAAAAATTCATTTTGTCAACAAAAAATGTGATTATTTTCCCTGTAATTTTGAAACAAAAGAATTTTTTTTTTTTAAGTGTTTTTTCAAACAAAAACAAAATATGTAAAATAAAAAGTGGCATCTTCTCCTACTACTAAAATGTTCTGAGTTGTACGGGCAACGCCGGGCTGTGATATTAGTTATAACATAAACCCAAATCACCTCATCTAGCAATTATGCCTATACAAGCATGCGTATGCAACGAGCTGTATACCATCTATCATATATTCAATTATGAAATCAGCGTAACATATATAATATTTTTATTACTTAAAATCTCCAGAGGAAATAAAATTTCGTCATTGAATGTCATAAGAAGTGAATATGCCGTTAAACAAAGAAATCAACCAGTCAAACGTAATACAATGAAAGGAAGGATCAAGATGGGCGAAAAAAATGAATGACAAATACGCATTGTTCTCAAGTCGGTTTTATATACTGCAATATCATACAAGGTATTATATACAAATATTTATCTCCTTGTCACTATTTGTGCCATACAAAGAAACTATAACACATTTGAATACAAGAAATGTGAACAGGTAGAAAAAGAGCGTGTCTTACTTACAATTATCCGAAAAATGAAAACGCAAATTAGTAATAATTGTTTGTGCTTTAACTAACAGACATTCGCGATATGACTATTACTAATGCAATAAGAGGAAAGGAAATTAAAATCAAAATGTAAAAATCCTATTAATAACGGTTAATTACGTCTCCATTAATAAAGAATCAATATCAATAATTCTTATACTTCCTATATAAACCATATCATACAACCCTGAGTGATCAAGGGAAAACGAAAAAAAAAAGCTGTTACCATGAGATAGGCTTTCCGAGCAAATGAATTTGAGTTCGTGTACTCTTGTTTTTCCACTTCAGTGCAACGTCTCTCTTGAGGACGTAGTTGATCATAGCTCTCAAATCCTTCCTATCCTCCGTGGCCCTCAGCAGTATTTCCGTCTTTTCCAAGCCTACTGCCCGGCCGTTCCGTCATCCTTACACACAGGCTCATTTGGTAGGTAACCTGTGGCTTTTCTCTATCTCTCTTTATGCAGTGATATTTGAGAGCCTTACTAAGGGCTTATTCTTTATTTTCCGATACCCGATGTTGGCTAATGGCTATAGAATGACTGTGTCATGGCGACAAAATCACTTAAATTTATGATGAAATAAATAATGTGGAAGAAAGAAGCATTAAAAAATAGCACATCATTGCATCTTCTCAGACCTAACCTTTTCCGTTGACATGAAGAGGAAAGATTATATTGATGAGAGGGAAATTCTTTTGGGACAGCTTCTTCTCAAGAACCGATATTTGTGGGAAAATCCATTAATGAGGCTTTACCGATCACTTTATTTTAATGCTTTCAAGCCTCATGTCAATCTTTATCCAAAAACTGCCTTTGGCAACCCTCTACCTTGAGTAATGGTTGGCCTTCGTATTGCTTGAGTAAAAGTTACAAAATATTTAGCGTATATAAGTAATGTACAGGGCTTAATAAAGGGAATAATATTACAACTATACAATATTTTGGTTTTCATAGTCAGTTTCTTCTTAAACTTAATTTCAGAAATGAAAATAAAAATATCAATGCTATTGAAGAAATACAAGGTAGCCAAAAAAGTTCTGTCCGTTTTTTGATTAGTCATTGAATGAAGTTGAAATATATACGAAATGCGTGTAGCAACTGTTTTCAAATTCGGACAGCCGGAAGTAGGGACATCAAACGTTATAAAAACACTCGCAACGTGCCCGAACATCAGTTATAAGTCGGACAGCTGTGAGAAAGATGGAAGTTTCTAGAGATCGCGTTCGGGGCTGTTTGTTTTACAACTTCAAAGTGGGCTTATCAGCAGCTGCATCAAGTCACCGCATATGTCAAGGCGTTTGGGGATAGTGCAGTGGGTGGACGTACAACAAGGCGTTGGTTTCAAAAATTCAAGTCGGGAGATTTGTCTCTCCATGATGAGCTTCGCAGTGGACGACCACAGGTCTTGAATGACGGAGTCCTGAAGGCGGCCATTGAAGAGGGCAGTAGTCTAACGTGTGGTGAACTTGCAAGACAGTTTAACGTTTCCGATGAAACAGTTAGACTTCACCTGTACCGCCTAGGTAAGACTTACAGACTGAGCAAGTGTGTTCCGCAAACACTGTTTGAGGTCCACAAGGGACAACGATTGGCAGCTTGCGTATCGCTGCTTTCTCGCCACCATATCACATCCTTATTCAATCGAGTGCGTACCAGTGATGAAAAGTGAGTTCTGTACGAAACTCCTCAGGCTGCTGTCCCTCACACCGCAAAACCGCTCATGCACCCACTCAAGATTATGCTTTGTGTCCGATGAACAGGTCGTCAAGTGGTTCATTATGAACTGCGACCAACGGGTCAAACGGTTACTGGAGACCTATACTCGCAGTAGTTGAAACGTGTGCACCAGACATTGCGCCAGAAGGAGCCAGCACTGGTGAATCGCAGAGGTATGCTTTTCCGTCATGACAACGCCAAGCCGCATGTCGCGCGAGTGGTCAAGGATACCATACAGCAACTTAGAAATTTAGGTGGGGAACGTTGTGCCATCTATCTTATTCACCTTACCTTACGCTATCCGATTACCACCTCATCCACTCTCTGGATAATTATCTTCGTGGGAAACCTTTCACCAATGAAGCAGACTTGCGCAAAGCCATCACGGGCTTGTTTGCATCAATCCCCCCTCCCTCGAGTTCTACCGCGAGGGTATTGAACAGCTGGAGACACGTTGGCAGAAGGTGCTGTATACCGATGGCGATTACTTCGAAGACTAAATATGTTACACATACTGTGAAGAGTTTTCTTTTAAAAACGAACAGAACTTTTTTGATTACCTTGTATATTGTTATTCGAAACTGTCAATCATAAAACAACGACTTTGTTATATTATGAGTATTTCATTAATAGCAACTTCTTTATTTTTGCATTATTTAGTGTATTTTAAACTTATTAATATATTATTATTTTGAATGCTATTTGTTTTGAATATCTGCTGGGACTCAACTTTATACAAAACCACAAGTTCACGCGATCCATTTCTAAAGATGCTGAAAGAATAATTGATTTCTTCTATCGAGCCCGAAAGCATCTGCCATTTTCGTTATATCTAGCCAGAAAGTAACTACCCTGTTCTACATTTACAGGAGTCAAATCAGTAGAATATTAGAGTATTGCTGCCATATCTAAGCTGGAGCTCATTTTACAGCTTTGACAGTGTTCCAAACGTTTACGTGGTCATACGGCTGATTATCTTCCAGCGTGTGACCCTTTCATACAGACGTAAGGTCACAAACCTCTTGCTGCCAAATAACTAATTTTACAGAAATTGTTCTAACGAGCAACATTCTTTAGTTTCACCAGTTCAATATTTTACATCTAAGACAGACAATTTATAAAAAAGTGCAAATAACCTAGATTACATTCTATATGACTGAAGTCTAGATGTTAGGTCATGACGAATAACATTGAAGATTCCACCTTGGATTTTGTCAAGAAGCTCTATATGCATAGCAGAAGCATATATATAAGGAACATGGCAGATTTTTTCTGTCTCAATATAAGGAACATGGTGGATGCTTTCTGGCTCGATATATGTAGACCAATAGTTCCAGCAATATTCAAAGCAAGTTTGAACGGTAAACTTATAAATCTGTAAGATAGATTCTAACAATGAGATTTGTTTAGCAGAACAGAGTTAACCAAATTTCCCAGCAGCAGACCTAACAATTGATTCAATATGATCTTTCCACTTTATTAATGCAATATTAATCGTTATCATCTGTCTTCTTAAGTGTTAATTTTATTGTTCTCTTTCCTTAGTAGTGTGTTTTTAGTCATATTCTCTGACATACAGCACCCCTTTGTGCCTTAGTTTGCATTATTGCCTGGCTTAGGGAGAAAACATTTAAGAAACATGGTCTTTCTTGGGGGAAGCAAGGATAATGATATGAAGGTTTTTTTAATTTTATTTTGGTTTAACATTTTTATCACGACAAAATGTGGAAGCTGAAAATCAATGCTAATGAATTCACTCTTAAATCGTGTAAATATCTAAATTTGTATTTAAAATTATGTTTTACTTATTATCTTTCAGTTCAATGCAAGTGGAAAATGTTTTGTCATGCAAACATGGGCTTTCTAATATTTTCGCGTGGAATTTAAAAAATGCAAGAGCAAAATTTCTTTATGTTACTTATTTGTTTGTTTGTTTGTTTGTTTGTTTGTTTGTTTGTTTGTTTGTTTGGATTTTTTTAAAACCTCGTTTGTTTGTCCATTTAGGGATTTTTTATAGAAATTAGGGATTTTCATGGACGTTAAAAAAGTCCTCATTGAATCTCTGAAAAAATAGTATTAAATAGGAAATGAACGAAGTGGAGTTACTTTCTTTTTTTCTTTTAGATATTTCCAAAACCAATCGAAAAAACCCATTTTGTCAGAAATTTGTTTCTGTTATTTAACAAAAGACACTGGCAAAATATTCTCTTGCACAATTGAACTGCTTAAGGCAATCCCTTGGCTTGGAGCCAAGGTCGAATATTTACAACAATAGTAAACTTCTGTTAGAGAAATCATCTGCTATCTTGACGTTCATAAATGTGCTGCTTATATATTTTGATAGGGACATAAATATTAAGAACGTTTTCTTTCCAGGTCCGATTAAATTTTAGGGAAGTGTTGATAACGTCTATGATGTGTTTAAAAACTGACTGAAAGCTTTTCTGGTTGATATTGACGATAATTCGAAGACAAATTTTTTTATGCACGATTATCCACTCCCACATAAATAACGATCAAGATATTTAAGAACGCCAATCAGCAGATCATACATGGAAGTTGACCCAATGTAATGATACGCAGCATGTGCCAAGATTCTCTTTCGGAAATATCAGGAGATTTATCTTACAATTAGATACAGGAAAATTTCTGCCACATATGGTTACGTGCTTCTGTTATACATTTAGAAATTCTGATAAAATCCACAAAAATAATCTGCAATTTTATTGGTCTTGACCTGGAATCTAGACTTCAGTCAGTATCTTACCGTTGTGATGTAGCCTCCTTATGTCTTTTCTATATATACTTACATGGTAAATGTTTTTCTGAACTCTCCTCTGTGGTTCTATGAATTTTAGCGCAATAATAACTTGGCGCCAAAATCTCCCTTTTTTTTAAATCATTTCACCTGAAGAAAGACAGTTTTACTGCCACTGTTGCTCAGGGAGTTACATAAGGAAAAGTGGGTTTAGTTATAGGGGATGTCAGAAGGAGGGTAATAGACGGACGAGAATACAGGTAAAATGGGGTAAGAGTGGATTAAAAAAAGAGCCTAAGAGAATGGATGCAGTTAGTGAGATAGGAGATGTCTATTGAACTTACATTTAAATTTCTGGAGATTGTAGCTGTCGGGGAAGCAAGTATATGGATGGGAATTCCACGGGCGGGAACTTCAAGAAAAGAAGCTGTTCGAGGAGAAATTGCGTTTTCATTTTATCGGTTTCACTGTAAAAACGTGGTACCATTTTGCTAGTGTAATAGCTCATGTAAATTAATACCTAGGGGTCAACATTGAGCTAAGTTCATTGGAGCAGAAGTCGTGAAAGTATTTGTAGAAGAGGCACACAGAACACACATGCCGGTGAGAGATCGAGTGCAGCCAAGCTGCCAAGGCGGTATCGATCACATTATCGATCACATTACAGTTTCTTCTGTGGATTTTGTCAAGAATCCCCAGGTAAATAGCAGGGGCACCCGATAAGAATTGGCAACAGTATTCAATACGCTGAGAAATGATAAAACCAACTCTGTTTTCTATACAGGACGCTGTATTGAGCCTTGTGTTCTTCTGCGTCGTCGGTCATGTCTCGAAACACACATGAACGACGGGATAGAAGATTTTCTCGCAGTAGGTTGCCATTATTTTCTACAGTAGTAGATATATATTCTGTCTCGCTCAGGGGTTTGGATTTGTTCTTTTTCTTTTCTTATGTAAGATACTCAATAGCAGGTACGTAAGTACATCAATATATATGTTGCCATCATTTTTTATAGTACGGGCCATTTCTCAAAAATATAAACTTTACAATTTTTACAGTAATACTAGGTGTAGTCAGTCCCATATTGCTTACAACTGACCTATACCAGTCTAATAAAAGCAGACTGATGTTTAAAATAAAATTAAAATTACATCAGTGATTTATTCTCTCGAAAGTATAAAATTCTCTATGCAAAATGATGATAAACATAGACTAATGAAAAACAAGACAAATTTCGCCGTCACAGACATATTTAAAATTTGTATGCTAAACGCCGGAACGATTTTTTTATTAGTTTAACATTGATTCTTGAAAATGCACCTTCATAATCTACTTTACAAATAGATAAGCCCTTAGGAATTGTCTACACATTCTATTGCAAAGACATCTCGAAGCGACATAAGCCGTCAAGAGCTGAATTATTTTTTTCTGACGGCGAGATAAGCTTCATTCTTTATGGATTAACATTCGGAACTTGAACTTTTCTTTTAAACTTTGTTAATTTCTATCATCTCCAGATCTTACCAACCCATCAACATCCCATTGGTTTTCTTTGAGCTGTCGTCTCTATGACAGCAGCTGAAAGTATTCTTTTTCGATTAGATATTCTCTTATATAGGGACGTTAGTTATGGTGCAATGGTTATCGGCTTGAAATGGGGAGGCGAGTTTGATTTCCAGTTGAGTTCGTCACATTCACTTACGCGCAAATACCCTTGAGAAAAGTATTAATTCATCTCTTCTCCTTCCAGCTATTGATTGAATAGCAGGATAGATTAGTAACCAGTCTACCGCTGAAAGAAATGGCAACTTATTGCGGAAAAATCTTGTGCCTAGTCAGTCATAAACCGAAAAGGACATGATCGCCCAAGTGTGTCTCTTAACTGACTGAGTCTCTTATATCAATCATTTACACTACCTTTCTTTATCACACGGTTTTTCTTTACTTTCTTTTAGCCATGAGCGAATTTTCTGTTTCAACTAATCATCTATCTTTGGAGATCTATTGTCTTTGAAGTACCTCCTAAACAGACAAAATTCTGACAGTGCAGGGTACTAAGTGCATTCTGTTAGTATAAGGTAACTGTTTTTAGCAGATCTTTCAGTAGATATGGTCCTAAAATACCAGCAACAACATGGCCCACCTTTAATTTTTCACAGCTTCACAGTAAGGATTTTGGTTAGCTATAATGAGAGCCCTATTCTGTTTTAAAATATCCTAATGCATTGCAGCACCAGGCCTGCCACTACGATGCCTGTCAATAATATCAGTGTATCCTTTCTTTTGGCATTAATTCATTTGAACCATTTCTTAGGTGCCTAACAAACAAGGAATACCATGTAATTCATTAAAATCTCAGGCTTTGAGGTGTATACAAGCGCTAAGATCAATGGTTAAAAACAGAATTAAGTATGGTGATGTTCGGGAAGATCAGTCTTTTTTTAACATTGTGGATTGGCGCTGAGAAATCACAAAGAATTGTCCTTGACAAAATCCAACGGAGAATCTGTAATGTGATAGATCCCGACTTGGCAGCTCAGATACAGTCACTTTCTCACCGGCGCAATGTGGTTTCCCTGTGTCTCTTCTACGAATACTTTCACGGCTTCTGCTTCCATGAACTTAGTTCACTGGTGCTCCCTATATATAAATTTACTTGAGCCACAAGATAAGCAACTTAGTCCCACCATTTTACTGTGAAACCAACAAATTGTAAACGCAAACTCTACTCCAAGAGCTTCTTTTCTCGCACTTTTCGCCTGTGGAATTCCCTTCCATTTACTTGATTTCCCGACAGCTACAATCTCCAAGAATTTAAATATAAAGTCAATAGTCATCTCCTATTTCACTAACCTGCATCCTCTCTCTCATGCTCTTTTCTACGTCCACTTCATTCTCATCAGTATTCTCATTCTTCTCTTACCCATTTCCTGATACTCCTTATGACCTGTCCCTCTTTCTCATAACTTTCCTCCTATGTAACCTCCTGCACAACAGTGGCAGTGAAATGCTTTGCTTGGGGCGATATGATTATAAAAATATCACTTGAGAAGCAACAACTAAAATGGATAGCGCGTGTAACAGACATAAGAGAAAATGACATGATCAAAATGCTGACGTATGAGACAACTTTAATAAAAAAGCTTAGAAAGAAAACCCACATGTATACTAGAAATAGCAATAGCATTTACTGGACTATTTTCCTTAAAAAATTGCTTTTAACAAAACGATTTTATAAATTTCAACTGAGTGTATCAATTGCTGCTCTGTCAATGAATGTCAGGGAAGCCTTGGAGAATCTGATACTCACAAGTCAGATAGAGGGAAAGAGAGTCAAGGGAAGCAATGCGTAGCATACTTGAAGAGCGTGGGCCAATGAATGGCAGAACCGGGCTTGGAAGAGGCAACAAGAAAATTTGAGTTAAGAGCTCTTAGATATATGCAGATAAGGAAGGCCATGATCGACTACGTTCTGAAGGAACACGTCATACAGAAGAAGAAGAAGAAGAAGAAGAAGAAGGAGGAGGAGGAGGAGGAGGAGAAGAAGAAGAAAAAGGAAACAGATAATGTTTCTATTGTGACACTATGACCGAGACATATTTTTCTTTTTTTTTTCTTTTTTTTTTGTGAAAATATGACTAGGAATTGTTTTGTTTTATGGCCAGTGGATGAAGTTTTCTTTCCGACACCGCGTGTTTATTGTGACTCCCCGCCACATTTTATTAATTTCCCTTTTTTCAACTGACCTCACAGAAAAATGTAATTACTATGACTGGTTCAAGATTTTACACGCTTTTATCTTATGATCTGTGTTGAAGAATTTTACTTCGTTGTCTTGTTTAATATTTTAAAATGCTTCTTATGCGTAATAATAGTGAAACAGAAAGCTAATATGCTAAAGATGACATTCCAAAGATCTTTCGTAATCACAGTGAATAGATTTAATAAAGGATTTGCTTTATATTTTAAATTTAACACCAACTTTGTCTTTAAGATTCATTTGACATTTTTATAAGATGATGATGTTCCTATGTTCTTTCAATTTTTATATAAGTTTGTATTTAATTTATAGAAGCTTCTTCGAATACTAATCAGTCTGCGCCAGTTATATTTACCTGGCCTCTCCTGCAAGTCTTGATGTAATAAAATGTTGTTTTAACGTGGGCGTGAAAACACATACTTATGTAAATGGTCCAAGGACAAAACTTGACTTTTGAACAGCTCCCGCGACCACTGTCAAGGTGGTATCAGTATTACACCGACCCAACACCTTTAGTGAGATGGAAAAGGTGCTGCCGTAGTGTTTGAATCCCTGGAGCTGAGCAAATTCTCCCAGCTAAAATTAAGAGAATCATAGCTCCACTTACAACACGGGGGTAGGTGCGATAACCTTACGTCAGTAAACCCTCATTGGCAATGATCTGAAAATGGCAGAAGTTCTGATCTAGTAAGGTTAGGGGTTACAATATTGGTTCTATAAAAATTAATAAGTCAAAATGACTTCTTCACTTCTAAATCTTTTAGCTTTTAAAAGGTTTTCCGATGACATTTTTATCAAAATAACTCGGTCGAGGATAATATGAAGACAAATCAATTCACACTAATTACTAACACCCCACTTGTGTTAGCTTTTTAAAGGTAAGGATTTTACATTAATTACAGCGTTTTCGCAAAGGGTGGCTAAACTCCTGTGCATGTTTGTGACAGTCTTTCCATGTGTTTCCAGTGATTGTTAAAGATTATATCCAGAAGAATGGATATAATGAAAGGGACATTAAAAGAAACAACAGCGCTAGCTGGCAATAGAAAATTAGAAAAAACATTAATGTATAAGAGAGGACAACAGAATGCGTGAAGCGAATATCGCTTCTCATTCATCAGAAATCAGTCAAGGAAAGTAAAAGTGATTTTATGCCCGACCAACTGAAAAGGAAAAAAATCATGTATCAATAATATACTGAAATAGGACATATATATTTTATAAACAAATAAAGTTCTATCTTAACGTAAGAAACGGTTGCTACGACTAAATGTAATTTCTTTATAGAAATACACCCGTCTCACTATAGTATTCACACGCATGTAGGTAAAAATCATGGATCAATAATATATAGAGAAAGGATATAAATATTGTATAAAATATAACGTTCTCTCCTAAAGAATAGGTGCAACGAGGAAATACGATTTCTTCATAAAAACACTTCCCGCAATTAGCGTCAGTACATCATCAGTTAACCTGGAGAAATTACTTGCTTGTCCGAGAAAAGTACCCTGTCATTAAAGATTATGAACCAATTCAGCATTAATTAGGATCTCTAGAAGTTTCTCAAAAAATAGGTAGAAGACTAATAGGCTGATAGTTAGAATAGGTCAGGAGGTTCACCAGAGGCTTAAAAACAGGAACAACAAATGACAACTTCCAGCAAGCAGAAAAACAGAAGGCAGCGAGCTGTTTATTATAAAGTTTAGCGAAAACAGGAGCCAGTTCTGAAGTATGACTATTGCATGTATACTATCAGGTTCACATGCTTTGTGGAGATATGGGGTAGAGAGGTTAGCAGAAAACATGGAATGGTCTTTGTTGTGGATTCTTGTTGAGAAACCACACAAAATAATAAATAACAAAAACAGATATGGAGATAGAAAATGTAGGTTATATTGAACAAAAATATACAAACTGCAACACGGGTTAGTCAATTCAGAAATACTAGGAATACTGTTAGTAAGAATCAATATATAAAATCTTGTAGTGAAGAATTATGTCCGGGTAATGAGTCTATGGGAAAGGTATTAATAACGTTTTTTCCTTCATGTTATGGGTTAAATAACAGGACAGACTGGGCTCTATAGCCTTGGTCAGCAACCAGCCTACCACAAAAAGCAATGGCAACCTACTGCGGGATAATCTTCTGTCTAGTCAGTCATGTCTCGAAAGAGACATGTTCGCCCAAGCGTGGATTACGTATGGCACTTAATTGACTGAATGAGTCTATATCCAAATTATACTTCAACTTAATATGCACCAACTTACAGGCCTACTGACTTTCAAAGTACTAATCTGCAGCTCTCTGTATAGGCAGGATTATATGTACATTAGGCGAATCCATTCTTATGTGCAAAAAGGTGTGATCCCTAACAGTTTTATATGCATCTCACTGAACAGAAACTCAGTTCTAGGATAGAAGGCAAACAAAGATATTGTGGATGAGTCAAGAATAGAGGTTAGTAGAATTTACGAGCAAAGTATTCAGCTTTATCAGCAAATGATGATAACACCTCAGTTTGATTGAAGAGGGATGAACGGAGATCAGCAATTGTTTAATACCTTATTACAGAGTTGCCAGTAATCGCAAGAGCCAAAGTTGTTACAGACAATGCGGTGCCTCATTCCCTCGGTAAAAAGGGACTTTGCTGCTTTGAGGACTCGCTTGTTTTTTTTTTTGTTGTTTTTTTTTTTGCAATAAATAGACGCCTGTTGTGACAGAAGCCGTCAAACTGGTATAGCCAAAAATAGTGGTTCCTGTGTGCTGTAGCGGCCGAGGGTACTGCTGTGACTATGGGGGGGGATACAGGTTTTACCTGATATTTCCAAAAGATATAAGCGTCTTAACCTAATAAGAAAACTTAGGGGGTGTCAATCTTTAACTGGAAGATTGAAAATGTCAGTCCATGGGGCGTCACAAAGAATATGACGGAACGAAATATCAATAGCTACCAGAGAGTGGTCAGAGTTACCAAGAGGGCAATATTCCGAAGCTCGTTAAGAGCGATGTGAAGAGGTAAGAAATAAATCAAGTAGAGAAGCGTGTTGCTCGGTTTTGCTAGAAAAACGTGTAAGGAAGTCTACGATTTGAGTAAAGGATTGGGCAATGGAAAAATTTAATTGCTGAATACCGGAAGCATCAGTAAATTTAGCTACGTGTCATGGTGAACATTAAAGTCACTGAAGTGAAAGATGTTAGCCGATGGATAGGGAGAAAGTGCACTTTCTATATTGTCAGCTATTATGTCTAATATACTACAGTTCTGGGAAAAGGCATAGCGATATAAGAAAAAATATAGGTTACAAAATTTAGTAACAAATGACGGCATTCCCTGGCCATCGAAAGATTAACCCGGTTGATTTGATTCTCTGTTGGTGTATGTATGGTTATGTGAGTCCTTAGTGTACGGTTTGTACAGACCATTACTCAAGTCGAAGCTAACAGCTAAGAAATTTGCAATTTTAGCGTTAGTTATGGTGGTAATGTGAAGATCGGGGTCTTTGAAAAATTTTATTAGATACTTTCTGAATTTACCCGGGTTTTGTGGATTAGTTTTGCGGAGGATTATCAGTCATTTGTTCGGTGTTGCATAACTCGAAGATGTGCCTAAGATTCCAGAGCAAAAAGAGTCGGCAAAATTGCAGTCCTCTGCAGAAGCCTACGCCTCCATAGAGATGTAGAAATAGGGGTTGTTGTTTTTTTTCTATTCTACAGGCATTCATCTTAAAATGAAATAGATTTTTGAGCCTGTTTAATGATGTTGATGCCTTGGTCGCTAAAGGGGCAGTAATTTGTAACCAAATTTAAGGCTACGGTTAAAGGTTTTTTCAGATATAGAGAGGTGGAAATTACAAATATCAAACTGAATGAAAGTGCAATCCATTTTATATTTTATTTTTGTGAACCAATCCATCCTAGTCTGTGCTCTTCTGTTGGTTCATGCCTAAGGCATTCTTAGTGAATGTGGAAGCTCTCTTTCAAGCATAATTTTGCTAATTCTACATATGTAGTTTTTGTAAAAGGTCAATACAAATGAAAAAAGACGTGTACCTATGTTTTATAGACTATGCAAAGGCATAAAATTAAGTACGCCACAAAGAATTGATGGAAATGTTTATCAACCTCAACATATTTGGCAAAGACATTAGAGTAATAAAGAACCTTTACTGACAGCAAACTGCCTGCATAAGGACAGTAAACGAATTCAGAATAATACAAAGATAGAAAGTGGCGTAAGACAAGGATGTTTCTTTTCACCGGATGTATTCTACTTGTACAGCAAGACTATTCTGAGGACCCTAGAAGCGATGCCAGGATTCATCATCGTGGCCACAATCTGAACATCATAAGATACGCAGATGATACAGTACTGACAGCAGACACAGAAAGGAAACTACGAGAAATTTTAAAGAAGTTAACTTAAGAAAGTCGGATGAAAGGACTACAAATAAACAACAAAAAACGAGAAAAAAAAACGAATGCAGGGTCATTCACAAACAGAGGAACTCAAAATGCCAATTACAAGTTGGGAATTCTAAACTCAAGCAGGTACAAAAATTTAAATACCTGTGAAGTGTTGTAACAGAAGACGGAATTGCGACACTGAGATCCGAAGGCGAATTGACATGGCGAAGGTGGCATTGCAGAAGCTGAGTAGAGTATTCAGAGACAGCATAATTTCATCAAAAATGAACGAGGAACTTCTAACAACTGAAACGCGATTCTACAGAAGGATACCGTAGATATCATGAATCGAGGATGTCAGCAATGATGACGTTTTGGAAAGGTAAAGGAAACTAATGATGATCATCAGGAAAAAACAGCTGAAGTTCTTGGGACATGTAAGAAGGAAGGAGGGCTTGAAAAAGCTGATACCCGTACATCAGATAGAGAGAAAGAAAAACAGGGAACATACTTGTCGGGCCTGAGAAAGCGGGATTTTGGGTGGGTAAGAAGAACCAGCGTGCTAACAGCCACCGGGGATAGAAAAACGTGAAGGGCCATGATCACCTCCGTCTTGAAGAGAGATGTTACATAGAAGATTCGTGGTGTAGCAGGCTAAAACGCATTAATAGATTCTCCTATATTCAAATCCTGTTGAATACCTCATATTTTCCGCAAAAATACTAATATATATATACTGTTTAATTAAAAATAGAATATTTATTCAAATACGAATACCTATTAAAAAATTATTAAAACTAACAAATGATATATATAACGTAGAATACTTTGGATATAAGTCCGATAAATTCGGATAGAGACGAACTCAGAAGAACTCAATACTAAATTTATTTATCTAATTTAACAGAGTAATATAATTTAGAAATTTTTTTTAGATATTCTACAATTTAATAGGTAAGGCGTATTTCCCAGAAGGAAAAAAGTTGCTCGTCAGACCCAAAAGATACAGCAGTTGATAATTATTAACTGCTGTATCTTTTGGGTCTGACGAGCAGCTTTTGTCCTGCTGGGAAATACGTATTACCCATGAAATTGTAAAATATCTAAAATTCTTTTGTAAACTATATATATATATATATATATATATATATATGCACAAAAACAAAAAAATTAATGAAGTCAAATAGAAACCAGGTTAATCAATTCTGTTATCTACTACCAACTAAAAAATCGGGATGGGAAAAACTTACTTCTACCTTGCTGCATCATTTTCTCAGGATTGATAAAGAACAGTAAGTAAGCACATCTAAAATTAAGAACTGGGCGGCGAGCTGAAATGAAAAGTTTGTTAATTAATAGCTATCAATAGAAAACATTAAAAATAAACAGGAGACTAAAAAATAAAAATGAATAAGAAACACATTTAAATTTAAAAAAATAACGGACACTTAAACATTTACAGCAAGATGGTACCAGACACTATAACTTACTTACAAGAGACATTATAAATGCTTCAGTTTCATTTTTTAAATATGACTTTCCTATGGATGGGGCTGACATATTTTCATTTGCGTTTTAGTGAAAGTTTCAGCTGACTGAAATGACTCTCAGGTTTAACAGCCATCACTCTTACACGCCTGTCACCAAAATTTAACCAGTCATCTACAAACGAATGCCAAATTTCAAATAATATATGTATATATATATATATATATATATGTGTGTGTGTGTGTGTGTGTGTGTGTGTGTGTGTGGAGAGAGAGAGACAAATATACAAAGATAGAAAGAAAGAATGACACTCACATGGTTACATGATTTAAGTAAATTTGAAACCAGGTTAAAAATTAATGATGTCTTCTATCAACTAAAAACTTCGGGATGTGAAACTTAGTTCCATCTTGTCGCATCAATTTTTCACCATTGATGATAAGCAACAGTATGCAAGCGTATCTAAAAAAAAATTATGCAAGTTGGTAAGGGGGGGGAAGTGAAGTAAAAAGTTTATTAATTAAGTGCAATCGAGAGGAAACCTAAAAACAAAAATAATCTAAACAATAAAAAGTAAAAGTAAGAAATATAAAATTAAAAAATAGCAAAAATTTAAACATTTACATCAACAACATGGCAAAAGGCATTATAAAAATTAATTTCAACATATGCTACTAGAAAAAATATTCAAAGGAGATATGCAAAGTATAACAAAATAAAGAAAATTAATCAGAGAACTAAACAGATGATTTTCTAGGCGCCGGTGAGAATGTGGCACAAGGCCAAAAATATGGAGTATTCAGTGAAGATCAGTTGTAATAGGTTCTAGCAAAAGTAAACGCTTGCTAATCATTACACCATGTCAGGATGTACAATCTTGGGGACTAAATAAAAATCATTGGGTCACATTTATAGATCATCGCAAACAGAATATTATGGCATTTTCTTTCGATTTAAGAAGGATCATTTACTTAGTATTGCCTATTCGTCTTAATTTCATAATTCTGTGAATAAATCCTGTATTTTTAACGTTTGCTATAGTAACCCTGATTAAAATATTAATCTTAGCCATAAAAATAATATATATATATGTGTGTGTGTGTGTGTGTGTGTGTGTGTGTGTGTGTGTGTGTAAATTCATATCATTTTTACGGGGATAGCTATTTCAACATGTCAGTTCGAGCCATGCATTGTCAACCCCGTTCAATATATATATAAATTCAAATATTACATTTGGGGGATAGCCATTTAAACGTATATCAAGACTTTCTCTGCAACTTCACTCAAGAGATGTTAAGAAAAACATTTAGAGTGACCAGAAGTAAAAATTGTTCGGAAAAAAAGAAAGAGACAATATTTACGGGAGAGAGTGGAAGGTGTAGATCTATCTATCTATATTCTCTCTCTCTCTCTCTCTCTCTCTATATATATATATATATATATATATATAAAGTAGAATCCTTGGTACTTATTAAGGTAAATTCCAAAGCAGATTAAATCTAAAGAGATCTCAATGTTAAGATTTAACAGAGTATTTTAATAAAGAACATAAGTTGGGTGTTTTTAATAACCTATTGGTCATATAATATTTCGCGGCTCTCTTATCGACCGCTCTTCAGACCAAATTCATACAACAATGAATGGGTCAAAATTATCCAGAAAAAGTCAAGTAAAAAAGAAAGAAGAAAAAAGGGAAAAAGAAAGAGAAGAAAAAAAGAGAGGTGAATTTAACAATGTTATTAGCGTCTAAATTATATTTAAACCAAGCGACGGCTTTGGCTTAGATTTACAAAAACAGTATTTAAAGAAGTCAGTGAATCTTAGCTTGAATTTTCGTTGTTTATGTTTAGATGCATGACATTCTAAATTAAAAATTAATGGTTGAATTTCTGCTAGAAAAATCAATTGTTAGTTTTTCTTCTTAATTCTAATCGTAATAATAATATTATATCATTATATAAAACATATTGGTTGTAATAATAACATGATAATAAAGAAACTAATATTTAAAAACCTTAAAGTAATAATAGCAATAAAAATAATAAAAATAATAATCATAAAAATAATAATCATAATAATAATACAGATATTAATAATAAAAACAAAATATAACAATAAATGATAAAAATCACAAAAATACATAATAATAACTCAGAAAACCTATTTAAAAATACACTTCCATAAAAATAATATAAAACTATCAGTAAGAATAAAAATATAAAATAAAATAATGGAAAACAATAATAGTAAAGTACACACGATAACAATAATGATAAAAAATACTTTTACATTAAAATAATACTATTATATAAAAACTATAAATAAAGGTGAAAATAATAATAACAATAATAATGATAATAATAATAAAAACAATAATAGTAAAATACATATGATAACAATAATGTTAAGGGTATAAAGTCTTTAACGGGAAATTCTAGACGTTTGTTTCGAAATCACAAATTAAATTTCGATCTTGTTATGTAATCCTATATCTATTTTCATGTCTACATTTAAAAATTATTTCATTCCTCTGTTCCACACACACACACACACACACACACACACACACACACACATATATATATATATATATATATATACATATATATATATTTCTTAATGGTCAAGTTGGTTTGCTTTCGTTTGTTTTAGTATTTATTACGGCAGTAGCAACAGCAATTGCTCAATAATTCATTGTTATTTCTTTTGGTATATTTTGCTACATTATTAAGTCAGTTTACGAACCGGTAGTATACTTTTACCTAACAATGTTGGTATGTTCTGTATATTAACTATACAGGTGGTCGGAGGAAATTTTTTCCGTGTGAAAGTGGGGGATATCCCCGGAACATTTGGGAACCCCTGAAATAGATTTATGAGAAAAAATACAAAATGCCTTCACAATTTCCATTAGAATTCTAGACATTTTATGCTCTATAATTTTTTAGTTAACCCACTTAACTTCGTTAAAAACGTCAATGAGTCGGCGCTACTTAAGTCTATAAAATCAAACATTTACTTTTTTTTCTCTATTTTTCTTTTTGTTTCAAAAAGATGTAAAAGCTCGTAAATGAAGAAACACGTCGGTATGCATTCGTTTCCCCATGTCGATTTGACTACTGACCTCTTACACACACGTGTATATCAAACACGCTTGTTTTATACGTACACGACAAGCATGTAGTTATAGTGAGTTCAATGTTTTTTCTTTTGATTTCAATTATGTGCCCAAATAATTCTTTGCGTTAATATTAATCATTAATTGTCGCTTGTTTTAAATTCCATGCTTTGTATTTCTTATTTTTACAAGGACACACACGAGTCGAAAAATATCGTTTGCTGGACAAATGTTCCAAGACCCTATCGATATTAACCATAAAACGTCGACAGCCCACAAGCAAAGACGTGAGTTCTGCAACAAGTTAAAAAATAAAGTCACCTAACACAAATATTTAATTGGAAAAGTCATTACATTTTGGCCGATTCTGGTGGAATTAAAGTTGGTATATTTTCTTCACTTGGAAGATTGTCATAAAACTATTTACTTACCTTTATTTTCCTCTATTCAGTTTTGTGGTTGTCATAAATTTGGCCTGGTAAATATCAAGTGAGAAAATAAAACTATTTCTTTTCTAATTTGGTCAAAAATTTTATTGTCTTTCTCATTGTCATCTAAGTGTCTCAAAAGTAAAGTGGATTTATCAAAGAAAAATATTACTGAGTGTACAGGAAATTGTGGAGGACCATGATCATCAAACTTCAGAAGGAATATGGTATTTAGGGAGCAATCGATCTCTCAATCGAGTTCTAAGTTAAATAGGAAAACGTGCAAGTGATTAGAACCAGAAAGAGATAGTTAAATTTCTAGGATATAATGCGGAAAGAAGGCTTGGAGAATCAGACACTCGTAGAACATACTGAGAGCAAGAGGGTCAGAGGGAATCATCGAGAAACCTGTGCAATGAGCTTGTGGAAATAATTAAGAGACCAGAGACTGGGAAGGTTAGTGAAAAAATTATTACTAAGGGTTACAAAGATTAAGAACTATCTCAGTTCGAAGGCTAAATCTGCTGCTAGGAAGGTCAGTTCCCTGTGTAGGGCCAGGAAGTTTCTTCCCGTCTGAATCCATCTTGCACATATATATATATCTACCATCCATCCGTGTATTGAATATTGCTGCCACATCTGGTCGGGTGCCCCTGCTATTCACCTCGGGGTTCTTGACAAAATCCAACGGAGAATATACAATGTGATCTATCCCGACGTGGTGGCTCGGCTGCAGTCACTTTCTCTCTGGCGTAATGTGGCCTCCCTATGTCTCTTCTACAAATACTTTCACGATTTTTCCCGATTAGCTTAGCTCACTGTTGCCTCCTCTGCATGAATTTACACGAGCTATTAGACTAGTAACTAGGTCCCACCCTTTTACAGAGAAACCAATAAAACGCAACGCAACTTCTACTCTAACAGCTTCTTTTCTTGCACTTCCCGCCTGTGGAATCCTCTTCCGTATTCTTCCTTCCTCGATAGATACAATCTCCAAGAATTTAAATGTAAAGTCAGTTGTCATCACATATCTCTCTGGGTCGCATCATTTCCCTCATGTTCTTTTCCCCGTCCGCTCTACTACCATTACACCAGTATGATCATCCTTCTCTTATCCATTCTAGGAAACTTTCTATAAGCTGTTCCTATTTCTCACCACTTACTTTTTTAGTAATCCCCTGCACACCAGTGGCAGTAAAACTTCATTCCATGGGGTGAAATGATTTTAAAAAAAGCTAGGAAGATTTTGCATGACTTGAAAGGTCACTGCAGATATAAGTTCGACGGTTTTAATTCCAGTTAGAATGAGATTTTGCCTATGAAAATTACTAAGTTTAGTTGTGTAGAACACAAAACTAAATGCGCGAGATGGAGCTGGCAGAAAGATTGTGATGCCCCAAATGTAGGAATAGACTGTTTGGATAGAATTCGAGTAGATACTATTAAAGTTGACTACGAGATTAATGATTTTACTGATCTACATTAACGATCTCCCCGATGCTATAAGAATAGCATGTACGCCGACGACACCACAGTTTACTCTCGCCTTGACCAAAAATCGCTGCCGATCTTGAGAAGGAACGTCAATCCGAGGTGGACTGGGCTAAGTAATGGCTCGTAAATTTTAATGCTTCCAAAACGAAGCTGTTATCAATTAACCATCATAGACAATCGCTCCTACCTCCCATTATCATCGAACAAGCTAGCCTCCCTAAGAGTAAAACACTACGCCTCCTTGGCCTCACACTCTCAGCGGACCTCAAGTGGAATGACTATATCGAGTCCATCGCTAAATCCGCTGCTATGAAAGTTGGTTGTCTATGCAGGGCTAGGAATTTTTTTCCGTCTTAGTCCATCCTGCACATATATAAATCTACCATCCGCCCGTGTATTGAATACTGCTACCTCATCTGGTCTGGTGCCCCTGATATTCCCCTCGGAGTTCTTGACAAACGGAGAATCTGTAATTTAATTGATAACGACATGTCGCCGGCTGCAGTCACTCTCTCACCGGCGTGACGTGGCTTCCCTGTGTCTCTTCTATAACTACTTTCATGTCTTTTGCTCCGATGAACTTAGATCACTGGTGTCCACCTAGGTATGAATTTACACAAGGTACTAGATTAGCAGCTAGTTCCCACCCTTTTACAGTGGAACTGATAAAATGTAACCGCAATTTCTACACTAACAGCTTCTTTTCTCGCACTTCCCGTCTGTTAAATTCCCTTCCATATACCTGCTTCCCCGACAGCTACAATCTCTAGGAATTTAAATGTAACGTCAATAGACACCTCCTAACACACTAACTCGCATCCATTCTCTCAAACTCTCTTCCCATCTATCTCACCCTCGTCCTCAGTATTATCATCCGTCTATCACCCTCCTCCCGACATTTCCTATAACTAAACACTCTTTCTCATCAATTTCCTTTATGTAACCCCCTGTGCAACAATGGCAGTGGAATGCCTTGCTTGGGGTGCAATGATTAAAAAAAATACCTTTGTGCATGTAAGTTATTTATGGGATAGTGTTTTTACAAAATACACCCACACACTCTGTTTCTCCAATCGTTGTGGCATACCAGTAACTAGATACAATATTAAGATATTCGGTCATTGGTTAGAACGTGGAAAGGAAGGATTCGTATTTATAAAATAAGTATTATTGCGAAATGAATGTTAACTGGATTTCAACCTCGTTTTACTGATTTAGTGCTTTAACGATAACGCTCTTCTTGATATCCGTTTCCATAGAATATCAATATTCGAATCTTGTTTTGTATCGTAAGCAAAAGCGAAGATTTCGAAAATCGATTTTCTATTCTTGTATCGGTGTAAAACACCAAACTTTTTCTCAGCCACGAGATAGATCATAAGGATGTTATTTTTGTCATTATTCCGGGTTAGCTAATCAATAAAAACTATTCTAGATGTAGTTTTGGAAAGAACCCGTTCCTAAGTGGTCAATCCAAAAGCAGCAGAAAATTTATTTTAGACAAGACATACATTATTTTTTTTTAAATCATTTAACCCAAAGCAAGGCGTGAATGCCACTAGTATGCAGGAGTGTGAAATTAAGAGAAAGACCTGGTATAGTGAGTATTGAGGAAAGGAAAAAAGATGAATGGAATTCAGGAAGATAGAAGTTAGCAATTGACGTTGCATTTATATTTTTTGAAGATTGTAGGGTATCAAAAAGATGGAAGGGAGCTTTACGAGAGATGAAGTACAAGAAAAGAAAATATTGGAGTAGAAATGCCGCTTACACTTAACTATTTCAACGTTTAAAAAAATGGGACGTGGAAGACGATCTAGTCGCACGTTTAAATTTATGTAGTCGGACGACCAGGATAAAAAAAATCTGGTCAGAGCATTTGGCATTAAAATATTTGTGGAAAAGACAAAAGAAATCTCCGTCATGTCAATGAGAAAGTAACTGAACTTGAAATGACAAGTTCTGTTTTATTAGTTACACTTGCATTCATTTATATCCGTTCAAAAATTGATCGTTTGCAAATAAAATAGAATTAAACTATACTTATCTATATATATAAAACACAAGTTGTCTGTCTGTCTGTCTTTCTGTCTTTTATACAAATCTACAATTTTGATCTGATTCTCACCAAACTTCACACAAATATTTTCTAGGCTTCCGGTCAGGTTATGAGATACTTTTTTTTTCCGATTTCGCCACTATATCCGAAATCGATTCTCCGATATCCGATCAGGTCTGATCAAGATCGGGATTTCAGCCCTTTTATCGTGGTTTTTGCTGCAGAATTTGCTCTAACTTGATAAAATTATAGTTTTTAGTCTCAAACATTAATAGATCTTCTCAGACGACTCATTTTCCTCGATATTGGAAATCGATACACCCGATATTCTATCGGATCTGATCAAAAACCGATATCCAGTCATATATATGGCTCATTTTCTCCAATTTTACTCCCGATGGGTACGATAAGTTTTCATGGACTTACTTAGGTTAGTTTACCCTTACTGAAATCATTAGGAATAAATTTAAATAGGGAAAAAAAGAATTATTTCGTCAGTAATTATTACCTTAATTTCTATTCTTGTCCAATCCATTTTCCTCATTTTCAAGTCCCATTTTCTTTTATAGGAAAAATACTTGCAATGTTTTACACTATGCATCCATATACCTAGTCTGTTAGCGCTGCATATTTGCATATTGAACATCTAGGCTCACTGTACAACACAATGTCACAGCTTCAACACGGTAAATTGAGTGGCTGTACTTTCAGTTACAAAAATATGTATGGGATAGTGTTGTTAGACCCAAACTCAACTGGTTAAATTTCTCCAGTTGGTTGTCACCCAAGGCTAGAGATCTCAGTGTTCTCCATGATTTAAACGAGAGCTTGAGGGAGAAGAGATAGAGTCATGTTTTCCCATGTCATGTTTAGGATAGGAAATTTAATAAGCTCAGGAAATTTGCTAAGTTTAGAAAAGGAAATTTAACAAGCTTATGACAGAAAATTTACTTAGCTTCGGACAGGAAATTTGTTAAGCTTAGGTCAGGAAATCTACTAAGCTTACGTTAGGAAATTTACTAAGCTTTGAATAGGAAATTTACTTAGCACAGGAAAGGAATATTACTCACCTTAGGACACGAAATTTATTAGGCTTAGATTAGGAAATTTATTAAGATTAGGACATGAAATTTTATAAGTTTAGGATTGGAAATTTACTAATCTTAGAACAGGAAATTTAATAAACTTAGGACAGGAAATTTGTTAGGATAGGACAAAAAATTTGCTAAGCTTAGGAAAGAAAATTTACTAAGATTAGCATAAGAAATTTACTTAACTTAGGAAAGGAAATTTACATTGCCCAGAAAAGGAATTTTGCTCAACTTCGGACAAGAAAATTATTACGCGTAGGTTAGAAAATTTACTAACCTTAGGGCAGGAAATTTACTAAGGTTAGGATAGGAAATTTACTAAGTTTCTGATAGGAAATTTACTAAATTTAGGAAAGAAAAGTTACTAAGGTTAATGTAATTCGAATACAGCTTACTGGCATGCTAGAAATGATGGGAAACCGGAAGAGAGGTAAAGGAAGTCTCATATAAACAAGTGAAAGGCATTGTGGTTAGGTGGTTAAGGATAAAAGCAACCGGTTACCTGAAGAGAGTGCAGATTATTTCTTTTCTCTTTAGGCGAACACCGGTGAGCGGGAAGAGAAGAAAGTGAAGAGTACATGAACGAGGAATTTAGTGAGGAGTCAGGAATTTGGAAATCACAGTTAAAAAATAAAATTTATTATGTTTACGATTGGAAATTTGCTAAAATTCTTTTGAAATTTATTTAGCTTAGCTGCGTACAGCACAAAGTTAAATGCGCAAATGGAACTAGCAGAAAATCTGTTACGCCAAACCTAAAAATGGACTATCTTGACAGAATTCGATGAGACAATAATAAAGATGACTACGAGTTTATTGCGTTTTTGCTGCAAATGTTTTTAAGTAGTAATATATTTATGGGGGAGTGATTATCCGAAATACTTAAACACCATCGCTCTTCCAACATCCGTTATAAAATGCCAGCATGTGCTACATAAAAATATTTGGTAACAGTGCAGAATTTTGAGATCGAAGTATTAGCAGCTTTAAAAAGAGCATTTTTGCGAAATGAAAACTTGTATCAAAAAACTATTATTATGTATTTTCTCTCGATTTTACTCCCTATAACCCCTTGCGTATTAGTGGCATTCTTGCCTTGTTTTGGGTAAACAATTAAAACAAAAATGTCACAAAAAATATTCTTACAATATAAAAGTATTCAGTGGCTTTAAATAACCTGCAAAGTGTTGATAAACCGTAGAAAATGAAACACTCGTTTCTCTGCAAAATTGGTACAGCTACTAAACCCGCCGTATTTATCTGACATCGAATCTTTGGATTACTACATATTTTCATTCCCACAAAATTATCTAGGAACCTCTGAACCTATTTACACCAGTTCAAGATGCCACGTTCAGCTATGATGGATCTATGAAGCTACCTTATAGATGTCGAAAGAAAGAAAAAAAGCATAGCCTATATGATGCTGATATGGCGTCCCTCGGTGTTTTCTACATCTATTTTGATGACAACTGTTAATAGATTGGCATCATGGTCCCACCCTTTTACCGTCAAAAAGTTAAATGTAACCATCTCTTCTACTCCTACAGATTCTTCCTCGCACCTCTCGTTTGTGGAACTCACTTCCAATTGCTCGCTTCCCAGATAGCTACTATTTCCAAATATTTTAAATGCAATGTCAATTTCCATCTTTTATCGACTTGATTCTTATCCATCTCGTACTTTTTCTTCGACTTCCTCCGTACCTTTTTTTATTTCTTGCTGTAACCCACTGTATCTAAATATTTTCTTTGAAAGTTGCTTTTGAAAGATAAAACGAACTTTGATCTTTTATTGTTTTATAATTTCACAAGAAACAAGGCGTGAATGCCACTAATAATTGGGTGAAAGTGAGAGAAAAGACAGAGAGATTGAGGAAAGGATAAAAGATGAACGGGATTCAAGAAGATAGAAGATAGAAGATGGCGATTACCGTTGCATCTTAATTTTTGAAAATTGCATTTACCATGGAAGTAAGTAAACATAAGAAAGATTCACAGGCAAGAAAATAAATTTTGCGGGTAGAAATAGCTGTTTTATTTAGCTATTTCAACAGTAAACGTGTGTGAGATTGATACCAACCTACTAGCAGGCCTAAAGTATCCGACTACATTGGTATCTAGTTCACACTCGCATTCAGGTATGGTGTAGGTACCAAGGTAGTCGAGTGCCAAAGAAGAAAGCTCGTCAGAACTGTTATGATTAAAATATTTATCTGTCTATTTTTCTGAGATGAGGTTTTGCAACTAATTAGACTATTTACATTGTTTGAACTGTTGTCCTCATCGTTATTGCTATTTTCACGACATTTCGGCTGTTGTACGCTCAAACCTTCTTCAAGTGATATACGTTAAAATTTCGAACCGAACTCTTTATTTTGTCAACATGGATAGATTGATCTAGTTCTATGTGCCATGCCTTTTCCGGATATCTCAATTTTAGTTATTTAACTTTAGTAATTCAATTCTTCTTTTTTTTCACCTCTGTCTTGACCAGGTATTGAACTCGCCACTCTTTGGGTCAATTCATCGGAATAAATCAACAAACGCTTTTATCCACTATACCATGGGATCAAAATTTTAATATATATATCACATGAAGAAGGGTGGAATGTACAACGACCGAAACGTAGTAGATATGACAATAAAAATGAGGACAACAGTCCAAACAATAAAAGTATTAAATGAAAATATTTGTAGAAAAGACAGAGGGAAGTCACGCCACGTCGACGATAAAGTGACTGAATTTGTGATGCCAAGCCAGGATCGATTACATTCTTGCTTCAGTATTTCACCTGATACACGGTACTTAAATCACTTCAGTACTCATTCAGATCAACGAAAAAAAAAGAAAACAGAAATTATGTTACCTTCTTTTCTTGTAAAAGAACTACAGTGAACCCTCTTCTCCTTGGATCGTGCTATTCGAAAAAACATAGCATGGTGATTTGGTCTGGAGAAAAACAAAATTCCGAACCCAGCTGTGCCAATGCTCAACGAAACACTATTCTGCTATGATATACCGTTTCGTCAGCCCCCATTCCCTTGCTGTAAGCCTTAAGCCATTGCCAACCCTCTTTCCACATTTGATAAGTGCGCGCCACCAGTGTCACGCGATGTCGCGCGCCATTTAATTGAAGGCTCAAGAGGCCGCGTGGCGAACGTTTAGTTCATATCGATTGATCAATGAACGATCGATACCAAGCAGAATAGTGATACACGCTCTACAATGAGAAGACTGGGCGGAGATGTGGTAAGGATGACATAAACCTCGGTTTGGGTGGAGTGGACTCGTGATGTTCAGACATTTGTCGACTAATTGGGCAGGCGGTGTGGATAGACAAGATACAGTGGGGTCGTAGGACGGCAGGTGGGTCATCGATGATGAGACTTTGAGAAGGGTTTGCCAATAATTAAGTATATATTTTTAGTAATTCAATACACCAGACGTTGCTTCTACCGACTAGTTTCCATCGATGAAACAACCTTCGTCTTCCTCGTAAAAGACAGACAAATAAAAGTATAGCATCCCAGGAAAAGAGATGGCGTTGGGGATGTAATTTATAAATATGTCTGTTGCGAATAGACTTGGTGATTTCAACTCTTAAAAGAGCGACAGACTTTCGAAACTCATATTGTTTTCCAGAGTAATTAGTTTTATGTTCTTTATTGGTGCTTAATATAATTTTATTTTCTAGGAAAAGAATATTTGTGTCCAACTGTTTCATTTGGATTTAATATAAAGTAACCTTTTCTATTTGAATTTGAAAGTGTAAGTATTTCTGCATTGTCGAATTGTCTGTGAAAATTTTCTCAGTTTAAAACAGTAGTACCAAAAGGGAAGACGTTGAAAGTCAAAGGTGAGGAATATTTTTTATGTGCGTTATGGTGCAGTGGATATCGGTTCGGAACGAGTAGTCGGAGAGTTGAGTTCTAATTCCAGTTGAATTTGGTGCATTCACTTTCACATAAATACCCTTGGGAAAAGGTATTAATCCGTTTTTCTCCCTCCAGCTATGGAGGGTATAGACTCAAATCAGTCCTGCTATTCAAGCAGGACCTATTTGAGTCTATAGCCGCCATAGATTAGAGTCTATAGCCTTGGTTAGAAAATCGTTTACTGCAAAAGTAATGGCAATCTACTGCGCGACAATATTCTGCCCAGTCAGTCATGTCTCTTTCGAGACACGATCGCCTAGCCGTGTATCACATGTGACACTTAACTGACTTACTGGTATACAATATTGTTGACCCTTAAGTAGGCCCAAGATCCACTCCGTCCTATGTATGGCGATAAATAATATCCGGCAGCAAGGCCGCTGATCGGGAGGTTCTGAGAAGCGTTGAACCACCTCTTAAGTATTGTTGTACCCAGGTCGACACTACCCGAAGTGGTTATTTCTGTAAGGGTCCCAGATGTAGACAAATAATTAAACCTCAAAACTGGGATCAAAACACTATGAAAGTAAAAAGTAGAGACTTGTAATAAAAATACTGGCAAAACAGTTTTAAAAAAAATTATCATCAATACATTTCACTTCCGAGAAAATCCTCCTTACAAAAATATGCTGATGAAACCTGATCTACAAACTGATTTCTTACAAATACAATTTCTGTTCATACGAAACTCTCCTAAGAATCTTGTTGGCATTAAATAACCCGCTGAGGTTTATATACCATAAAACAAAATAAAGCAAACTAAGAGCCACTCAAAGTAGGTGGACACAGAATAGGTATAGTATATGAAGATATGTGAAGAACATAACATTACATTGACTGTCGACAAAATCCTCCTTACAAAAATAGGGCGATGGAACCTGATCTACAAATTGATTTCTTAATACAATTTTTGTTCATACGAAACTCTCCTATGAATCTTGTTGGCATTAAATAACCCGCTGAGGTTTATCTATCTAAACTTATTTATAAATGGAACTTTGTGTGTGTGTGTGTGTGTGTGTGTGTGTGTGTGTGTGTGTGTGTGTCTGTGTCTGTTTCTGTGTGTCTGTGTCTGTGTCTTTGTCTGTGTCTGTGTTCGCTACCTATAGACTCCGAAACGGCTGAACCAATTTTCTTGAAAATTTGCACAGTTGTACTATAAGCGTCTGCGAGTGTTCTTAGCTAGGTTTTGTGTCGAGGTACCCCGATAAATATCGAAAATCGATAATCGAAAAAATCGGGTTATAGGAGGCGTGGTCTGATTTTAATCAAATTTGATACACTCATAAACAAAGACATAAGAAACGATATTCAGAAGTTTCAAGGTTGCAATTCTTACAATAGTGCAGAAAATCGATAATATATATATAAGGCAAGATGTTTGTGTGTGTCTGTTTATCTGCCTGTATGTCTGTATTTTTTCAGCTCTTCTATTTTAGTTTTTGCTTCGGGTTTGGCTCTAAGTAGGTATAATTGTATTTCTTAGTCTCAGCTATGATACCATTTACTCAGAGGACTTATTTAGCCTAAAAAAATCAGTTTATGACGAAAAAAATTTATTTGATATCGATACCAGGAAATCAAAATTTGACTTACATCCATTCATTTTTCTTTCAGTCTACTGTTTCGCCTTAACTGGAAACAACTGTTGTATTTTAGTCTTTCGTGCCAACCTCCAAAGAGTCTGAGCTCCAGGAACATGGATTAGTTTTAAAACTTTCATTACACCTGAGCAACGCCGGGCTATACTGCTAGTATACCATAAAACAAAATAAAGCAAACTAAGAGCCACTCAAGGTAACTGGATACAGAATAAGAGGCATAATATATGAAGATATTGTGAGGAAGATAACAGGTAAATCCGAGGCTTGAACAGGTTAGGATTATAGTGATCAGGGAAGCAACCTCTTAGGAGTTAGTTCTACAAAAGAGAGGTTCATTGTAAGAAACTGTTTTCGTGGAACTTTCATCTCACCAATGGATATACGAAGAGAATGAAGGTGGTTAGCAATAAGGTGCGTAGCAAGGCGGATCTTAGCTGTGACGGTTTAGATACAAGATTATTTAATTGTTAGATGCTTTCAATTATAGATCTTGGCCTAAAGTTCACTTATGGCATGGCAATGACAATCAGTCACAGAACACAATTAACAACAAACACATTATTTCTGATATTCTCTAATTTTACTCAATAAACACGGGAAAATTTTAATCATGCTTATGACGGAAAATGCAACACTGAGATTCGAAGGCAAAATAGCATTGTCAAGGATGCATTCCAGAAGCTGAGTAGAGTATTGAGAGACAGGACGATTTCACTGGAAGGAAAGAAGAGAGTACTCGATTGCTGTTCTTCAGTATAGTAGTGAATGCTGGACAATCTCCTCAAAGATGAATAATAATTAAAGCAACCGAAATGTGGTTCTACAGAAGGATGCTGAAGATACCATGGACTGAACATGTGAGTAACCACGAGGTTTAGAGAGGAGGGAAACGAAAAGAAAACTGATACTTAACATCAGGAAAAGACAGCTGAAGTACCTGACACATGTAATGCGGATGGAAGGCTTAGAGAATCTGATACTCACATGTCAGATATAGAGAAAGTGAGACAGGGGCAAGCAACACGTAACATACTTTATGGGCTTGAGTAAATGGATGGTAAGGCGAGGTTTGGGTGGTATTTTTAATCATTTCACCCCAAGCAAGGCATTCTACTGCCACTATAGCGCGAGGGGTTACATAGGGGAAGGTGCTGAGAGAGCGATTGATATAGGAAATGTCAGAAGGAAGGTGGTAGACGATATAACAGGGGAAAGCGTGGTAAGATCCACTAAGGATAGGGAGATGTGGAAGGCCATGATCACCTACGTACTGAAGCGACACGGCACATAGAAAAAGAATTACATACACGCACACAAGTACACACACACACACACACACACACACACACACACACATATATATATATATATATATATATATATATATATATATAAACACAATCGAAGACATTATTATGAAACTATACAGAAATTTACGAAATTAGTATTAACCGACCTATTTATTTTGAATATTTAATTCGGACTATGGTTATTATGGTATCTTCTGTTGTTGATTGGTAAATCACGCCAGACATATTATTACCATCTTCCCGGTGTATGGAAGTATACAGGTTCGTATTCTGCCGGAAGGTAGGTATTTTCGAAACAAAATTTCTCGAATATCTTGGCCGGTGAATAATTAAAACGTACGGTTTAGTTATAGAAGAAAAAAATTAAATACACTATTCAGTCATATACGAGTATCCATTACAAAATGTTTAAACAAATAATTTCAAAATGTATATTTAATACTTCAGAAGTTATCCTGGATACCCGTATTTGAGTACCATGTCCCCGCCTGTGTACTCCATGAAACTAACGAAAACGTGCCTAATATGGCTAATAAGTTATTTTTTTAATATGCAGGCTGGTAGACTAAACAAACTTAAAAAATGAAAAATCTACTCACATACAGTTATCCACTAAAAATAAGGTTTGCAATAATAAAAAATATATTGGATTGATTTTTTATTAATTGATCTGCTCTTTAGAAGTATAAGAAGTAGTTTTTTTTAAAAAAAATACTCGCATGTTGCAGCCTTTATGCGACTTAAGGTTTCATGTAACCCTCGGTTATCTCTCCAAATTTTCATGCAGCTCAAACTGTTTATATAATTTTCTTCTTTTCTGGAGGCGAAATATGTAGAGATTATCCAAATCTTGAGTTTCTCTGGGTGCTTTCAGCTATTATTTTAGTCTTTATCAAGAATTATTTTATCTTTACTTTTAACTAAATAAATAATTTTTTTATGTACGTATCTAGAGTTATAGGGATGTTTTATTTTCCAACATGACCAGTACATTGTGGCGCGTGTTCATAGTTGATTATTGAATGTTGGCTTTTTTGTTTTAATTAATAGTGTTCATTTTATTTAACAGTTTGACATGTGGATGAGGCTATTCTGTTTGTATTATCAACGACTATGTTGTGGATAAAGATGCCAGGTTTCCATGTGTATTTAAATTAAACCTGGTAAGCTGTTTTCAGTTGACTTGTTAAGCATGAGTTTAGATTGGTTAGGAAGACAGTTCCTTCAGGTACATGTGAATTCGTAAATAATAACTCACGTTGAAGATCCAAAATACAGAGAATCAATATTATTAAACAAGTGGGCCCGAGCCGTAACATATGCCGACAAAATATTTATATCGATAAAACGTCTAAAATGGTGGCAAGATATATATTTATATACCTATAATCGACTATCTTACATTCTAAATTAAAGACATACGAAAACAAAAAAACAAAAAACGAAATAACCCAACCCCATGAGAGAAACAGGCCACATGTGTTGGGGTTTTTCTCCGTTATATATATATATATATATATATATATGTACAGGTCAGTGGTGCTTTGTGGATAATCCTTCTAATAGTTATTTTTGCGGGAGTAGTTGATTTATTTGAAAAAAATTATTTTACTTGTTTTTATTTTATATCTACTTATTTTTTTTCGATTTTCAATGTTTTATTTATTTTTTGGGATTTGTTATCTATTTATTATTTTTATTTTATTTTATTTTATCTATTCGAATGATTGTTATGGCGGCAGTGGTTTGTTAATTTGTTTATTATTTGCATAGAATTAATTATTCTTCTTTATTATTATTTATTTATTTATTTATTGTTTTCAGTTTTCGATTTTTAAGTAACGTATTAAAAATTTGTTTTCATGTCTGCATTTAGAGATGAGTTCAGATCGTTTATTTAATAGTTTGTTTTGGTCTGGGAAACTAACTATAGCTATTTTTCCTCCAAGCAAATTCTGAAGGTTTGGGATTGATTGTTGTGGGCTGATGTTCTTTTCCGTATTTTCCATGGCATTTTTAGTGTGATTTGGGTTTTGTTTTTAATTTCCTAGATATACTTAGAAAGCATTGTGCTGTTTGCGTATTTACCATTTGTGAAGAATGTTTTGTGGGTGTAGTTTCTTTGTTTCCAGGGTCCTTCTGTTACTCTTATGTATATTTTCCTTCATTATCGTGTGATTTTACCGTTGCTTGGTATATTACATTGTTTTATAAACCACTAGTGTTTAAAGGATAGTCATACATTTTCTGCAGTTACACGTGGGTTTAATTTGTTGGGGTTGTTTGTTGATAGTTTAACTGGTATGCGTTTTCGTTTTTGTGCCATGATCTCGGTAAAGCTGTAGCTGATTTTCACCGTGTTTTTGTTGAATTTACTATACGGTGTGTTGAAACTTATTATATTTCTCTTGCTGTTGGCATTTTTTGTGCTCTGTGGTAAGTCCATTATCCTTTAGGATATCGATCTCGGTACCCCTCACTTGCTAAGTGAGCGGTCTGCCACTTAAGCTTATTACCCGCTCACTGATGATTCCGCTGATGATTGCATCTAGCATAAAAGTCTGTCTTCTCTGGGGTTTGACTTCAATGTTCACTCTTTTATATTTACATGCGCTCTATCTCTGATAATGAGTACTTTATTCTATAAACATAGCACACCTTAAATCTATATTTATTCATATATATATATATATATATATATATATATATATATATATATATGTGTGTGTGTGTGTGTGTGTGTGTGTGTGTGTGCTTGTGTGTTTCTGTTGAGAATCATACGATAGACAGAGAGCAATCTCTATATTCATTAATATATATTTAACGATAGGCACGTGGTCTCAAAAATGACGGGAAAGTATTTATATCGATATGCAGTCTCAAATGACGGTAACATATATATTGGTATACCTTGTATTAAGTATCTAACATCAAGATCTAAGGAAAACAACAAAATGATCCACAACACACACATCGTGACAGGATGGAAATACATACATATATAGATATATACACACACGTATATGTAAATATATATTCTTCATCACTGGAAGACATAATTATTGCAAAAAATAAAATAATAAGGCAATGTTAAAGAGCAAACATGCGGCAAGAGACTATATAACTGACAGTAAGTGGCTGACGCTGCCTCGCTATTGTCACTCTCTCCGTGTGCGTGACAGGAGGGATATATATATTTATATATATATATATATATATATATATATATATATATACAGTGATATACATTATAATAGAGAGAATAATTTTCTATGAATTTGTCAGTGCTTTCCTATACACTGCGTGATTTTTACAATAGTTTACTTTCCTAGTTCATTATATTTCTCGCTATATTTTAAGAAAATATAACGGCCAAGTGAAAAAATTAAATCAGTTCGTTTATTGCCCGTCAACAAGCGTCATAACCGAAAGCCCTTACATCCTGCCACTCTCAGATATTTCGTTTTAACCCACCCTGTGTGAAGACCATATAGTTTATTTTCCGTGAGTTTTGGGAAATCAATTTTATCTTAAATAGATTTCTCTCTTAATTAATTTTGAACAGTAACTAAGACAAGTTTCATGCAACTATCTCTTGTCAGCTGAACGAAACCTTACTAAAGGCAATTACACTTCTTAGCACATTTCATATAAAAGAACATCTGTAAGTCGAACATTTTTAGATTCGAAAGGTTTTGGGTGTCAGTAGTGAAAACGTTGAAGTGCAAAATGATTGAAGGAATTTTTGACTGGAAAGGATAAAACCCAAGCAAAAGTGGATTTAGAGTTATAAGCCTTCAACTAGTAAGATGAATCGAATAAAAAATTGAAAAACAAGTTTAAAAGTTTACAAAAAATAACGAAATAAATTTACCAACCTAGGATGAATAAAACTAAAACAAGTTAAACGAAAAGTTTTGCTGATACAATGTGTGGAAAAAAAAAGAAAAGTCATGAAAATAAATGGCGAAAACAGTACCAAGACAGTTGGAAATCACTCTGATATATAACTTATATAATTCTTTTTTATTCTAAGAAGGCAAATTAAAAAAAAGTTCTCTACGAAGTTCTAGGCCTTTTTATGCTAAAATATTACAAAACAAAAAGGCTTGAAACATTTAAATCTAATTTGGGTTTATTGATGGCTAGAAGGAAATGAATGAAAACGGACTTTTAGGGAATCCTTCTATTTCTTTCATGGTGCTTCCTTTTGTGCTGACTAAAGTTTACTTCACTGAATATAAGTCGATGGTTTTCTATCCCGGATACATGGCCAAATATATATATATATATATATATATATATATATATATATATATATATATATAGATAGATAGATAGATAGGTGTGAGTTCGTAACCCTGGTTTCACGCTTTTGCGATCGTCAAATAAACTGATTAATTTTTTTAAAAGTTGGTTATATTCGTGGATTTTTGTGGAAGTGGGGGAATCTGTCGTCTCGACAGACGCAGACATATATATATATATATATATATATATACATTTGTACACCTATCAACGCGAGCAAGGACGCGCGTGCGCGCGTGCCCGCGCGTCCGGTCAGTGAGGCTTGCATAAACATACACATGAGAATCGCGCGGGGTTTGGTATATATATGTATATGTGTGCCGTTGCACACATACATACTCTTTCGGTTGGCGTATTCGAATAGTGTAGTGATATCAACGTCAACGCGTGAATAGTTGTTGATTTCTTGTATCTATCACTGATATTGAACGCTTTTAAATAAGTATCACGCATATATAATATGTAAACAATATAATATATATAAAATTGCATATATATATATATATATATATATATATATATATATATATTTATATATATATTCATATTTATAATTATATACTTACACTTTTCACACACACACACACATACACATATATATATATATATATATATATATATATATATATATATATATATATATTAACTTATTTATGAATAGAATTTTGTGTGTGTGTCCATTACCTATAGACTCCGAAACGGCTGAACCGATTTTCTTGAAAATTTATACAGTTGTACTATAAGCGTCTGTGAGTGTTCTTAGCTAGGTTTTGTGTCGAGGTACCTCGATAAATATCGAAAATCGATAATCGAAAAAATCGGGTTATAGGAGGGGTGGTCTGATTTTAATCAAATTTGATATACTCATAGACAAAGACATAAGAAACGATATTCAGAAGTTTCAAGGTTGCAGTTCTTACAATAGTGCAGAAAATCGATAATATATATATATAAAATGCAAGATGTTTGTGTGTGTGTCTGTTTATCTGCCTGTATGTCTGTATTTTTTTCAGCCTTTTTATTTTAGTTTTTGCTTTGGGTTTGGCTCTAAGTAGGTATAATTGTAGTTCTTAGTCTCAGCCATGATACCATTTACTCAGAGGACTTATTTAGCCTTCAAAATTCAGTTTGCGACGAAAAGAACTTATTTGATATCGATACCAGGAAATCAAAATTTGGCTTACATCCATTCATTTTTCTTTCTGTCTACGGTTTCGCTTTAACTGGAAACAACTGTTGTATTTTAGTCTTTCGTGCCAACGCCCAAAGAGTCTGAGCTCCAGGACCATGGATTAGTTTTAAAGCTTTCATTACACCTGAGCAACGCCGGGCTATACTGCTAGTATATATATAGAGTCACCCGCAGAGAGATCTGTTTTGTTGTATCACAGCTCATCAGTACGGTTAGACAGCCGATTGCTTTTTACCCAAGATTTAAAACCGACCCAATTGGTGTCAGTCGACGATTCTACTTCAGAGCTACGAGCTCTCGGTAGAGGGAGGCAGACATTTTAGCGTGTATATTATCATTATACATGCCCAATAGCTGGGAGTGTTATTGCTGATATATTATCTTAATATATAAATAAAGAAAATAACACAATTGAAAGATACTTACTGATATCTTCTGTCGAATGGATCGAATAATTCAAACACAGAAAGGTTTTTCAATAAACTCTGGAGTAGAGCTGCTGAATATCATATCAACCAGTTAATTTACAAATTTTATATTCCTATTAATCCTATATCCTATATATATATATATATATATATATATATATATAACTTATCTTAGCCGAGGTGTTTTGTTCTCTGATAGACTTTATCAAGAAAAAGTTAAGGATTTCATTTTCCAAAAGTATTTACACGAGAAAGTAAAAATAACATTAGTTATTCGGAATTTACTTTTAGAATTAAGAAATAATTCAAGCTAAATGAAAGTCAAGTAATTTTGTTTAATAAGCCGAAGTGAGTAATTGTTGCATTTGTTGATTTTGTAAATATTTTAATTATTATTTAATTCATTTTATCCCGAGAAATCAAGTTATATATTACATATAAGAGATTTTGAATGTAACTCTTTTCTTGTAAAGCTTTGAAATGTTTATAGTCATATATATTGGTTTAGGAAAGGAGTATATCTTTTAGAAAAGGAGGCATTTGAAAAAAAATATTTGTGTTAAAACGATATGGTTATGAATTTTCAGAAACGGTGTTGAAAATATCCAACTGTTAAGCCAATCTAAATCTTAGTGCAAAGAAAACCGGAAGACCATAAGAATATAAAATAGAGACGGATATTGTGAGAGTTTCGTTAGGCAATCCAAATTAACAACCAATACAATGAAGGAAGGATTGCTGTCGTAACAGTGAGGTTTTAGTTGTTATAATACGAGGAGCATTATGAATAGACAGACTGAATGTGCGTCAGTCTGTCAGTTAAAGGCTATAATTGATACAGGCTTGGGCGATAATGTCTTGAAAAAGACATGACTAAGTAGAAGATTTTCCCGCTGTAAGTTGCCATTTATTTCTGCGGTGGAATGGTTGCCAACCAAGGGTATCGACTTCAGTTTGTTCTTCTATTTAACCCATCAATCAGTTAAATACTATACGTGATACACGCTTTGGGCGATCATGTCTCGAAAATTACATGACTGACTGGGTAAACGATTATCCAGCAGTAGGTTGCCATTGCTTTCTGCGGTAGACTGGTTGCCAGGATTACACCATCTACACAGACAGAAATCTGTCCTATTATTTAACTCATAACCGGAGGGAAGAGACGTATTAGTACCTTTCCCAAGGGTATTTGCGCGTAAGTGAATGCGAGGAATTCAACTGGAATTTGTCGTTCTGAGTCAATATCCATTGCGCCACAACGTACGGGCGTATAGCAGTCAAGAAACACTTAAAAAAAGGAAATTGAAATACAAGATTGAAGTTGTCATAGACATATTAAATGAAATGCTGGAAAATAGAAAAATAATTTTTAGTGATTAATTCATGATAGCCTAATATTCGAATGCAAAATATTACGTAAGAAGACCAGTGGAAGAGAATAAACAATGTAAACTGCACTACAAACACGTTGAATTTTGGTCGTGAACACGTAGTAGCGGCAGCTCATCAAAATTGATGGTAGAAGCAAATTGGAAAAAAAATGTGTTGGGGACTGAAAAAACAAATGCTCCAACGAAAAACATGCAATTTTCAACAGTTGGAAAATTTTACAATGTGAAGTCTGGAGCATATTCTATTCAACCCAACGACGAATAGAGATAATTATTCGAGCCAAAGTCAACAACACGAATTGCTATCTCCATAGGTTGTCGTTCGAAAATTTAATTGTTACCAAAGGTAATGAGCTGGAAGACGCTATTTTAACCGGTGGCATGGCATTTTTGCATGCTCCTTTTTCAGTATCATTATGCTTAAGATGCGCTTTCATCCTCTGTACTAAGGAAAATAAATTTGGTTCTTGTTGCGGATCTTCGTCGCCAATTTGTTGTGCAGTTGCGCCGAAGCTTCGCCGCAAAGTTGTAGTGATCGGTTTGTTCAGCAAGTAAGACAGGGAACAAGAAAGTAGGTTCAAAACAGTGTATGAGTATAACAAGAAACACTCCCGATTTTAGGGTAAAGGTAATTACTTTATGAAGGTGACATAATGTTTTGCACGCCAGTGAATACATCGGAGAGTTCGAATTCCAGTCGATTTGGTTTAATTCACGAACGCACAAATACCCTTGGTAAAGGTATTAATCTATCTTTTCTTCCTCCAGTTATAGCTTAAATAAGAGCAAAGATTGGGTTCTTTTGCTTTGGATGGCAAACAGTTTACCATAGAAAGTAATGTCAACTTACTGCGGGAAAATCTTCTGCCTAGTCAGTCATGTCTCTTTCGAGGCATGATCGCCCAAGCGTGTATCACGTACGGCAGTTAACTGACTGAATGTAAAATTATTACCTCCAGCATTTCATGATTAAATGTTGGCATTTGTTCAAGAAAATAACAAATGTCAACATTTAATGTGGACTAAGATTTCCCCGTAAAACGTCTTTTCATGGTTTCGTGGGTGAATCAATAATTCTGTATCTTAATATTTAATCTATAGAATTTTTGGATGTGGAATTATTGATATGACTATATAGAATATTTTTATACATAATAAAGTAAATTTCATGTTTATATAAAAAAAAATGTTTCCTAGCCTCTTACATTCATTTACATACGCACACACGCCCTTGGGAGAGGTATGAATGCATCTCTTCTCTTTTCAGCTATAAGTTAAATAACAAGAGAGATTGGCTTCTTTAGCCTTGGTTGACAATTTTTTTTTTAATCATATCACCCCGAGCAAGGCGGTAACGGCACTGATGTGCAGGGGGCTACATAGGAGTGAAAAGATTGGAAAAGAGAAAAAACCGGAAACCGCATCTTAAACAAAAAACAAGGGATGAGCCTCTTCACCTGTTCAATAGACGTGGATGGAGTGTGAACCGGGCGATAGTTTAGTCTATCTACTCCAATTGAACAAAAAAGTGAGAAAACTGGAAAAGAGAAAAATCCGGAAACCGCATCTTAAACAAGAAACAAGGGATGAGCCTCTTCACCTGTTCAATAGACGTGGATGGAGTGTGAACCGGGCGATAGTTTAGTCTATCTACTCCAATTGGAAAAAAATGTGAGAAGACTGGAAAAGAGAAAAAACCGGAAACCGCATCTTAAACAAGAAACAACGGATGAGCCTCTTCACCTGTTCAATAGACGTGGATGGAGTGTGAACCGGGCGATAGTTTAGTCTATCTACTCCAATTGGAAAAAAATGTGAGAAGACTGGAAAAGAGAAAAAACCGGAAACCGCATCTTAAACAAGAAACAACGGATGAGCCTCTTCACCTGTTCAATAGACGTGGATGGAGTGTGAACCGGGCGATAGTTTAGTCTATCTACTCCAATTGGAAAAAAAAGTGAGATAGTCTATCGCAGAAGAAATGGCAACCTACTGCGAACTGCGAGATAATCGTCTGCTTAGTCACTTATATACGAGACATGATTGCCCAAGGATGTATCCTGTATGACAATTAACTAACTAACTAACTAACTAATACGTATAATATTTCTCTTATTAAACAAAAATTAACTTTGATGTTTGATACAGCTGCACAACTAATAAACGGATTCAGCAACGTAAGATGTATATCTGAAATCCTTTCTGGGCCTGCGAATTGATAATAAGTGGAAAGTGTGATAAAACCGTTGGTTCTGGATACAAATTTAAATTCAAAGATACATCATTTTATCATCGCTTTTTGTAAAAGTTAATTTCCTTCCACCAGTGATAAAAACATGTTTCTCTGCGTTGAACATTAGTTTTGGCTTATCAATAGAGATAACGTACCACATTCGAAATGACACACACGCCTTCTGAATTTGAATTAGTGTCGTTAACGCCTTCTTGAATACGGTCAACTCATCGACATTACAAAATGTCGAGCAGATAAATGAGTATAGCTTTGCACAGTCGGAAAATAAATCCCGTCCCACAAGTAATGTACGCGGTTTTAACTCAAGGGTCTTTTGTTTTTTCGCTATGATTAATATCTATTTTGGCTTTAATACTTAAATGAAATATATGAAATTATCTGAAATTTTTGCTATTATTTACATTCATTTATTCTTTATTTTACCCAAACTTAAACTCATGCTGGTAATATATTTGATAGATTAACATGCCGTAGTAAGAGTATTTCAAATGTTTTTTTGAGTTTCTATTTTACTGTTGTTTTTATTTTATTTTCCTTCTTATTACAAAGTATTGCAATAAAAATAAAAAAAATAAGCTACTAAATGCGCTAAACATAAAATAATAATAATAATAATAATAATAATAATAACAACAACAACAACTCAGGCAAATATTATACATAATGATGTAGATCCAAAATGCAGGTCTGTGATAAACACCAAAAAACAAAAGACCATCTAATCTCAGGATGTTCTGTACTTGCCCCAAATGAATATAAAAATCGTCACGATAGAGTGGGGCAGTATTTACATTGGGCAATGTGCAAATACTATGGAAAATACTTAAACAAACACTGGTATGAACATAACCCAGCACCGGTTACAAAAATGGAAGATGTCACCATTTTATAGGATTATACCATCTACACAGACAGAAAAATTGAAGCAAATAGGCCGGACATTATTGTTAAAAACCAAAAAGAAAAAACTTGCCTATTAATTGATATGGCTTGTCCAGCGGATTGTAACATAGCAATCAAGGAATTCGAAAAACTGTCAAAATATAAAAACCTGGAAATTGAAATAGAAAAAATATGGAAATTGAAAACAAGAATCGTGCCAGTGATAGTAAGTGTGCTTGAATGATAAAAAATGGAACAAAACAACACATTGAAAGAATCCCTGGAAACCCCAGTTTAAGAGATATACAAAAAATTGTCTTGTTAAATACAGTCCACACACTACGGAGAACTTTGTCTATGTAACGCTAGGGATGTTAGGGGAGATAAAAAACATGAAATGGAGCTATAACAACACATCACGACCTGCCTTAGGTCTTTCCGCAGACTTAGTAGGTAGTACGGCCATAGCAGATATCGAAATATGATGAGAAATGACAACATAATAATAAAATTAACATTACCAAAAAGAATAAAACTAATAATTGTCTATATTTCTGAGAGAAGGTATTATAATTATTTACACAATTCACAATGTTCGGACTGCTGTCCTCATCTTTGTTGCCATATTCACAACATTTCGGCGATTGTACACGAGGACCTTCTTCAGGTGAATGGAATTTCGAACTTGACTTCGAGTACTTGACTCAAAGTTTCGTGAGTTCAATACCTAGCTACAGCAGAAGTGAACAAAAAAGATAAAGGGTTGACTTAAAGGGAGGTAACTGGAAGAGCATTGACTCGTGGAACATTTTACCCTTGGGAATAAAATAAGGGGTTCAGTTCGAAATTTCAATCATCTGAAGAAGGTCGGAGCGTACAATGGCCGAAACTTCATGAATATTGCAATAAAGGTGGGGTCAACACTCCGAACAATGTAAATAGGGTAAATAAAATAAAACTAAGAGTTAAATAATCCGATGAAATAAAGCTGGGAAATCATTATACTTTCAGGATTATAACAACGAAATCTAATCAAGATCCTAGGTAAATTATCTTCAGAACTAAAAGTCACTCATTCTATTCACAGAGGAATGGCTATTATCTCCAATACTTTTCGAATTTGTTCGACACACAATGGAGTATAAATATATATTTCATGAAAGGACGCCAAATAATGAGTGTTACGCAAAAGATGTTCATCTATATCAATATCATGTATTGACGTACCTAAGTAATTTATTGAAAATCGATTTTTGAATACTAAAACAGAAACGATGATATTGTTTCATTTAAAAAGTCAAACAATTTAAGATTTTACAGCTCCTACTACTAATAGGAAAATAATAAAATAAAAAGGACTATTTAGGGATGAAATTTTAACTTAAGAAAATTCACTTAGCATGTGACTATTTGCACGATTTTCTAAGTGTCATGCCTCTTAATGATTCCTCACAGCATCATGTCTATATCAAATCTATAGCTCCATCTACTGAAAGGACGGTTGGGTCACTGTATCGGGCGAGAAAGTTTTTTTCTCGTCAGAATCCATTTTTCACATTTTTAAATATATCATTCGTCTGTAAATTAAACACTGTTGGTATTGAATACTGGTACTCTTGCTATTTATCTTGAGGTTCTAGACGAAATACAAAGTGGGATCTGCAATATAATCAATCCCGACCTGGTAGTTCGACTCCAGTCACTTTCTCTGGTTGGGTGCCCCTGCTATTCATCTTGAGGTTCTCGACGAAATACAAAGGAGGATCTGCAATTTAATCAATCCCGACTTGGTAGCTCTTCTCCAGTCACTTTATTTGGTTGGGTGCCCCTGCTATTCATCTTGAGGTTCTCAACGAAATCCAAAGGAGGATCTGCAATGTAATCAATCCCGACTTGGTAGCTCGACTCCAGTCAATTTCTCTGGTTGGGTGCCCCTGCTATTCATCTTGAGGTTCTTGACGAAATCCAAAGGAGGATCTGCAATGTAATCAATCCCGACCTGGTAGCTCGACTCCAGTCAATTTCTCTGGTCGGGTGCCCCTGCTATTCATCTTGAGGTTCTTGACGAAATCCAAAGGAGGATCTGCAATGTAATCAATCCCGACCTGGTAGCTCGACTCCAGTCACTTTCTCTGGTTGGGTGCCCCTGCTATTCATCTTGAGGTTCTCGACGAAATACAAAGGAGGATCTGCAATATAATCAATCCCGATCTGGTAGCTCGGCTCCGGTCACTTTCTCTGGTCGGGTGCCCCTGCTATTCATCTTGAGGTTCTTGACGAAATCCAAAGGAGGATCTGCAATGTAATCAATCCCGACCTGGTAGCTCGATTCCAGTCACTTTCTCTGGTCGGTTGCCACGGCTATTCATCTTGAAGTTCTTGACGAAATCCAAAGGAGGATCTGCAATATAATCAATCCCGACCTGGTAGTTCGACTCCAGTCACTTTCTCTGGTTGGGTGCCCCTGCTATTCATCTTGAGGTTCTCGACGAAATACAAAGGAGGATCTGCAATTTAATCAATCCCGACTTGGTAGCTCTTCTCCAGTCACTTTATTTGGTTGGGTGCCCCTGCTATTCATCTTGAGGTTCTCAACGAAATCCAAAGGAGGATCTGCAATGTAATCAATCCCGACTTGGTAGCTCGACTCCAGTCAATTTCTCTGGTTGGGTGCCCCTGCTATTCATCTTGAGGTTCTTGACGAAATCCAAAGGAGGATCTGCAATGTAATCAATCCCGACCTGGTAGCTCGACTCCAGTCAATTTCTCTGGTCGGGTGCCCCTGCTATTCATCTTGAGGTTCTTGACGAAATCCAAAGGAGGATCTGCAATGTAATCAATCCCGACCTGGTAGCTCGACTCCAGTCACTTTCTCTGGTTGGGTGCCCCTGCTATTCATCTTGAGGTTCTCGACGAAATACAAAGGAGGATCTGCAATATAATCAATCCCGATCTGGTAGCTCGGCTCCGGTCACTTTCTCTGGTCGGGTGCCCCTGCTATTCATCTTGAGGTTCTTGACGAAATCCAAAGGAGGATCTGCAATGTAATCAATCCCGACCTGGTAGCTCGATTCCAGTCACTTTCTCTGGTCGGTTGCCACGGCTATTCATCTTGAAGTTCTTGACGAAATCCAAAGGAGGATCTGCAATGTAATCAATCCCGACATTGTAGCTCGACTCCAGTCACTTTCTCTGGTTGGGTGCCCCTGCTATTCATCTTGAGGTTCTCGACGAAATACAAAGGAGGATCTGCAATATAATCAATTCCGATCTGGTAGCTCGGCTCCGGTCACTTTCTCTGGTCTTGTGACCCTGCTATTTATCTTGAGGTCTGCTATTCATCTTGAGGTTCTCGACGAAATCCAAAGGAGGATCTGCAATGTAATCAATCCCGACCTGATAGCTCGTCTCCAGTCACATTATTTGGTTGGGTGCCCCTGCTATTCATCTTGAGGTTCTCGACGAAATCCAAAGGAGGATCTGCAATGTAATCAATCCCGAACTGGTAGCTCGACTCCAGTCATTTTCTCTGTTCGGGTGTGCCCCGCTATTCATTTTGAGCATCTCGACGAAATCCAAAGGAGGATCTGCAATGTAATCAATCCCGACCTGGTAGCTCGGCTCCGGTCACTTTCTCTGGTCGGGTGCCCCTGCTATTCATCTTGAGGTTCTCGACGAAATCCAAAGGAGGATCTGCAATGTAATCAATCCCGACCTGGTAGCTCGACTCCAGTCACTTTCACTGGTCGGGTGCCCCTGCTATTCATCTTGAGGTTCTCGACGAAATCCAAAGGAGGATCTGCAATGTAATCAATCCTGACCTGGTAGCTCGGCTCCAGTCACTTTCACTGGTCGGGTGCCCCTGCTATTCATCTTGAGGTTCTCGACGAAATACAAAGGAGGATCTGCAATGTAATCAATCCCGTCCTGGTAACTCGACTCCAGTCACTTTCTCTGGTTGGGTGCCCCTGCTATTCATCTTGAGGTTCTCGACGAAATCCAAAGGAGGATCTGCAATGTAATCAATCCCGACCTGGTAGCTCGACTCCAGTCACTTTCACTGGTCGGGTGCCACTGCTATTCATCTTGAGGTTCTCGACGAAATCCAAAGGAGGATCTGCAATGTAATCAATCCTGACCTGGTAGCTCGGCTCCAGTCACTTTCACTGGTCGGGTGCCCCTGCTATTCATCTTGAGGTTCTCGACGAAATCCAAAGGAGGATCTGCAATGTAATCAATCCGGACCTGGTAGCTCGTCTCCAGTCACTTTCACTGGTCGGGTGCCCCTGCTATTCATCTTGAGGTTCTCGACGAAATACAAAGGAGGATCTGCAATGTAATCAATCCCGTCCTGGTAACTCGACTCCAGTCACTTTCTCTGGTCGGGTGCCCCTGCTATTCATCTTGAGGTTCTCGACGAAATCCAAAGGAGGATCTGCAATGTAATCAATCCCGACCTGGTAGCTCGACTCCAGTCACTTTCACTGGTCGGGTGCCCCTGCTATTCATCTTGAGGTTTTCGACGAAATCCAAAGGAGGATCTGCAATGTAATCAATCCTGACCTGGTAGCTCGGCTCCAGTCACTTTCACTGGTCGGGTGCCCCTGCTATTCATCTTGAGGTTCTCGACGAAATCCAAAGGAGGATCTGCAATGTAATCAATCCCGACCTGGTAGCTCGTCTCCAGTCACTTTATTTGGTTGGGTGCTCCTGCTATTCATCTTGAGGTTCTCGATGAAATCCAAAGGAGGATCTGCAATATAATCAATCCCGACCTGGTAGCTCGACTCCAGTCACTTTCTCTGGTTGGGTGCACCTGCTATTCATATTGAGGTTCTCGACGAAATATAAAGGAGGATCTGCAATGTAATCAATCCCGTCCAGGTAGCTCGACTCCATTCACTTTCTCTGGTCGGGTGCCCCTGCTATTCATCTTGAGGTTATCAACAAAATCAAAACGGAGGATCTGCAATATAATCGATGCGAACTTAGCAGCTCGCCTTCAGTCATTTTCTTACCGACGTGATGTGGCTTGTCTTTGTATTTTCTACAAGTACTTTCATGGTAACTGCTCTGACGAGCTATTTCACCTGCTTCACCGATCACATGTATTTACTCAGGATCTTAGATTGGCATCGAGGTCCCACTCTTTTCCCGTCAAAATAGTTAAATTCAATCTACTATTCTTGTCTAACATTTTTTTCGCACTTCCCGTTTGTGGAACTTCCTACTGCCTGCTTACTTCCCTGATAGCTACAATCTCCAAAAATTTAAATGCAACGTCAATTGCTATTTTGTACTTGATTCCCATCCATATCTTATTTTTCTCTAACACTCCCTTTTTTTCTTTCCCGATAGCCCCTCTGCGCGCCAATCGCCGTCCTGCCATGCTTGAGGGGGAATGATAAAAAAAAATCTAAGTCTTGTTCATTTTGTTGCCTCATCCATTCCATGTTCTGACATCCATTTGCACAAGATGTTTAGTCACTCTTTCTCTCTGTCACTCTTGCTTTCAGTATATTCTATGAGTGTCAAATCTTCCAAGCCTTCTTTCCTCGTTATATTTTCATAGAATTTCAGCAGTCTCATTTTGTTTTCATTCTTATTAAATATTCCTCTTTGCTTATATTCTCCTTTCATTGTATTATCAGTATTCGTCTCTAGAACAGCGGTCCTGTTGTCTTTTGTCTTATATTCATCGGTGAAAAGATGCCCAGAATTCACTACTATACAGGAGTATTGCTATTACATAGCAGTTCATCACTCGTCTTTGTTCCGAAAGAAAATTCCCTATTCCTTAATACTTTGTTTAGCTATTGAAAAGCATTTTTTTTTAATCCTTTCACCCCGAGCAAGGCAGAAACGCCACTGATGTGCAGGGGGTTACATAAATGTAAAAAGATTAATTAGAAAAGAGTGAGGAGTACAAGCTAGTTAGAAAGGAACAATAGAAAGCTGAGAAAGCAGGTGCGATGACAGATACATAGGTGGAGAGAAAGGGAAGGTTATACAGGGGAGGGGAGAGAGTAGAGGCCAGTGGTTAGTAGATGAGTATTAACTTTGCATTTAAATTTCTGGAGGTTGTAGCCGTCAGGAAAGCAAGAATACGGGAGTGAGTTCCACAGGCGGGAAGTGCGAGAGAGGATGATTATGTGAAAATTGTTAAAAAATAATTCCCCTAAAACAATTATTCGCAAAACATTTATTCGAATAGTAAATTTCTTGAATGAAATTTAATCGAATAGACAATTATACTAAAACATCATTATTCGAAATGCAAACTCTTCATTCCTTTTGTATTCCATTGGCAAGAAGGAAATTCAATTCGGACAATTTCTTCCCAAGAATGTCTGTTTTGTGGAACAGACCCCCGAGTAAATACTTTCATGATAACTACAATCTTAAATTCTTGAATTCTCGTGTTAACCATTATTTAAGGTTGTGTGAAGTTTGTTCGAAAAACATTTATTCGAATTGTAAATTTCTTGAATGAAAATTAATTGAAAGGACAATTATAGTAAATCATAATTATTCGAAAGGCAAAATTCTTTATTGCAATAAAAATTAAAAGAAATACGTAAACGGTAATTATTATTTAAAAAATATAAAACAATTTAGTAAGAAAAAAATCTTTATAAATTTAATTTATATGAAACTGCACTCAAATTGTCAACTACTGAAGAGTGCTTGTTAAAGGATGCGACTAATTTTTTTGTTTTCCGTTTACTTTGCAGGACTCACTAAAGGAAGAGCTTTTGACATCAGCAAACAACATTGTCCCAAAGGAAATCAGACGCAGAAGAAAAAACAAAAGAATGACTGAAGAGATTCTCGACATGATGCAAAGGAGAAAAAAATATGCCAAGATATGGAATTGAACACAGGAAACTACACACTGAAATAAGGAGCAAATGCAGACAGGCTAAAGAGGAATGGCTCAACAACAAATGTGCAAAAGTAGAGAGATTGAGTAGGACTAATAAAGCAGACATGAATAAAGAAATAAGAGAACAGGCGAGACAAAAACCTGCTCCTCAATAAGACGCATAAAATACAAGAATGGAACGATCATATCGGAGTTGAAGGAAATACTCCGTAGATAGGAAAAGTATCTAAAAAATCTTTTCCACGACAAGAGAAAGCAAGCAATAATACACAAAGATGTTCATAGCACTGCCTAAGAAGCCAGGTGCAAACGTCTGCGAACTCCACCGAACAATAAGTTTAATGAGCCACATTACAAAACTAATCGTCCGAATCCTGATGAATAGAGCGAGAAGCAGAATCAGAGATAGAACAAGAACAGTGCGGGTTCGTCAAAGATACTGGAACAAGGAACGCCATTTTAATGATTAGTATGCTCTCTAAAAAGACTACACAAATGAAGAAGGACGGGTAACTATGTTTTATTGATTATGCAAAGGCGTTCGACAAAATACGCTACAAAGAATTGATGGAGACGCGCAGCAACCTCGCCATATTTGGGAAAGACATAAGAGTAATCAAGAATCTCTACTAGCAGCAAACCACCTGCATACGGACAGGTAACGAATTAAGCAGATATACAAAGATAGGAAAGAGCGCAAGACTAAGATGTGTCATTTCACCGGATTTATTCAACTTGTGCAGGGAAACTATTCTGAGAACCCGAGATGTTATGCCTGGATTTGTCATCGGAGGCCACAATTTGAACATAAGGTACGAAGATGATACCGTGCTGATAGCAGACACGGAAAGGAAACTACAAAACCTTCTACAGAAGGCGGCTGAAGAGTGTGACAAGAAAGAACTAAAATAAACTACAAGAAAACCGAATGCATGGTCATCAGCAAAAAGAGCAGCTGAAAATTCTAAAATACAGTTGGGGGATACTAAAATCAAGCAGGTACAACAATTGAAATACCTGGGAAGTGTTTTAACAGAAAACGGAATGTACGACAAAGAGATCCGAAGGTGATTTGGCATGGCAAAGGACGCATTCCAGTTGCGTAGATTATTAAGAGACAGGAAAATTTTGCTAGAAACAAAGAAGAGAGTACTGCATTGTTATGCGATGTAATTCTTTAATATACTGGACAATATCATCGAAGATGAAGGAAAAACTTGAAGCAACTGAAATGTGATTTTAAAGAAGGATGCTGCGAATATCATGGACCAAGCATGTGAGCAATGATGAGGTCTTGCAAATGCTGGAAATGAAAAGGAAATTAATACTGATAATCAGGAAGAGGCAGCTAAAGTTCCTGGGACATGCAATGAGGAAGGGGGGCTTTGAGAACCTGATACTAACAGGCCAGATAATTGGGAGGAGAGACAGGGTAAACAGTGTGTAAAGTACTTGACTAGCCTGAGCGGGTAGATGGCAGAACGGGGGTTGCGAGATGTTACAGGAGAAGGCGTGCTAATAGTCACCTGGGATAGGAAGACGTGGAAGGCCATGATCGACTACGTTCTGAAAGGAAAAGGCACATAGAATGAAAATTCTTGCCGCTTTTCATATTTTGACAACCTTCTCTTACTTCTGCAATATGAATTTCATACGAGTTCCGTTCTCTTTTAAGAGCGTCTAAGAATTTCCTTATTTGGAAATGATGCCCTATGCCATCCTCCAGGGGCGTTATTTGTTCTACGTAAATCAGCATTGATTCTCTCAAAGCGAGACCACATACGTATTTCAAACATTGGTATTTCGAATAATTATCATTTAGTAAAATTGTCCTTTCGATTAATTTTTATTCAAACAATTTATAATTCGAATAAATGTTTATCGAATAACCGCTTTTGTACAATTATTTTCGAACAATTTCTCCCATACGGCATATTTTCTGTTCCAATACCCCTTGGTATCACATAAGTTTTGAAGTTTTATCGTTACTCGTTTTTTTTAAACCAAGTTTAGTAAATATCAGCAACTCCCCTCATTAGAATCACCATTATGAGAACATAGGCCTTCTTTAAACTGGAAGTAAGCTATTTTTATATGCAAGTGGAATATATGAAAAAAAAAGATTTAGATTCTTGTATATTTTTGAAAATATCTAAGTTCTAATACGATTTCGGCGGCAACTTAACCATTTTGTTTTTTTTTTACCTTTGTTAAATATCTAGAAATAGTTCATTACGTCTTATTGACATTCGTACAGTCTTAGCTGTATTTTTTAACTGTTTTTTTTTTCAGAAAAGGAAAGACGAATAACATGGCTCATCATATAAAACATCGGTCCTATAATGAAGTGTATTGATAATAAATTTTTGCTCCTCATTTGACCTTACGAATGACCATTTTCTGATTAAAAAATTTCCCCACCTAACATCCGCCAAGGTCAGGTAATTGGTAAATTGAAAAAAAAAATAACATCTTTGGGTTAAAAAAAAAAATCCCTATTTTGGCATCACTCCTTTCTAGATTCATGACAATTGAACATAATTTCTGTCTGAATTTCTAGAATGAGGAGTTATCAATATTTACATTATTTACATTCAGATTAATATCACGATCTTTGTTTTTATAATCACCTGAGTATCAGCAGTTTGAATATCTGGAATGGAAAGTTATTATTTACATTTTCTGACTTATATCTTCACCATTGTTGTTATTATCACAAAGTTTTGCTAGATATTTACACTATTTACAATCAGTCTATTATCCCCATCTTTGTTGTTAGTATCGCAATGTTTCGGTTATTGTGAACTCCGGCCTTCTTCAAGTGTCTGTTGATTCGCTTAACATGCAGAGAATTCCAAACTTTATCTTTAATTTAATCTGACCGTTCTTGTTTCACTGCCCGTGTCTAGGAACATCTTTAGTTCTTATTTTTAGTACCGCTCTTTTATTGCTCGTCCTGTTTCTAATGAATCCAGGCACGCACTACTGGGCCCAAGGATTGAACTCACAATTACCATATCTCCAAATTCTCTCACAACACTAAGGTTGTTCGTAGTTCCCTAGCTCTTTTTAGGTGATCCGTGTAACCATCAGAAGATTCTGAAATTCTTTCAGAATGCAAAGGCCAGGGCCCAAAGGATCAGTGATTGGCTGGAGTGCATCGTGGTGGTGGAAGCATTCTGGCAGTGATGGATTACCTTTGTCGGAATTCTGAATACAAGTTCAAAACGGAACGAATTCAAGAATGGGTCTCAAGAATTCTGAATCGACGATATGCCCCCTGCACCCAGTTTCCCGACCAGCTAATACCACTCGTGAAGAGACGCTGAGGCAAAGTGAGAAATGCTTTCCTGTGACCTCATTCTTCCTACTGCCTGTTAGATTCAATTTATTATTCTTAAGAACACGAATACTAAAAATAAGTGACCTTTTTGTTGATACCGTTTTATGTATTAGTGCAGGAATCCAGAGACGACACACAGCGGAACACTTTATTTATCTACGAGATTCATCATTCCCTTTCCCCTGTCCATGGCTAGAGGTATCATATCTTGGAAGTTTTAGTACCCCTCACGCTGGATAGTTTCCCCGGAAGTGAAAAGGTGATAGCATAGTAATGATGAGTTCAATCCATAGACTCAGCGAAAAGAATGCGACTAAATACCTGTAATATCGGAAAAAGATTTTCTTTCCCAAGAGGTACAACTTTGTAAACAAACGTTCGCATTCTTACTGCTCTAAATCAACGCCTTCATGGGTCAATCGTTATTAATCCTCTTTATTCTCATAGTTTCCCTTTTTGCCACCTTGTAACCCTCGACGTTGGGTAGATCTCATTCCTTTTAGTAGCTGAACATTGTTATGGGAAAAACCTGAACAGTACCAAAAAGATCAGGGCAAACTATCCCTAGATATAGGCCGTGAGATAAGAAGAATCTGACCACGTAGTTTAAATGAAGACTTGGAGGGCTCGTGGCACAATGGTCGAACTGTTGTGCTAATTTCAACAACGATAATGTCATTAGTCTGAAAGGTAATTATGGACATCATTGTTCATCGCAAAAGTACAAATTCCTCGTAGATAGAACTATCTATCGCCCGGTTCACACTCCACCCACGTCTATAGAACAGGTTAAGAGGCTCATCGCTAGTTCCCTGTTTAGGATGTGGTTTCTGGCTTTCTCTTTTCCAATCTTTTCACTCTTACGTAGCCCCCTGCACATTAGTGGCGTTACCGCCTTGCTCGGGGTGATACGATTATAAAAAAACAAAAAAATTATCTTAGAGTTCGAAAGGAACATTTTTAAGGATATCACTAGATTGCCTGAAGAAGCCCGCAGAAAACAGAGAAGGAAGTAGATACAAATATTCGAATAAAATAAGGCCTTTATCTTCGTTGTAATCGAATTTACATGAAATAGAAAAGCCATTAATAATTAATACACAAGGAGTTACGAAGCATGAAAGAATTAAAAAATACAAGAACATAACTAACGAGCGAGAACAATAGAAGAGTGATCAGGAAAACAGTAGATGATGATTGACATTGCATTTAAATTTTTAATAATCAAAGTTGAACAGAAAGCGTGAAGCTGGAAGAGAGATGTGCCAGAACAGAAATTGTTAGCAGGGAAGATGCAGTTACATCTAGTCAATTCAACTGTACATTAATTAGACCGTGTTGCTAATGCAGTCAGTCAGTCAATTAAGGGCCATTCGTGATACACGCTTTGGGCGAACATGTCTCGAAAGAGACACGACTGACTGAGCAGAAGATTATCCCGCAGTAGGTTGCCATTGCTTTCTGCGGTAGACTGGTTACCAGCCAAAGCTATAGAACCCTATTTCTTCTGTTACTTAACCCATAACTGGAAGGAAGTGACGGATTAATACCTTTCCCAAGGGTATTCGTGCGTAAATGAATGCAATGAAATCAACCGGAATTCGAACTCGGCACCCCGATTTGTCGTTCCGAGTCGATATTCACTACACCACAACTGCACTAATGCAGTACTGCGCTTAAATTCGTAAAGTTTGCGTACCATAGTAAAGTACTCATTGGCATAGGGAAGCAGCTTTACAGCAGTGGGAAAGTGACTAAAGCCGAGACGCCAGATCAGGACCAATAACATTGCTGAATAAATTTTATCAAGAATCTCTAAATAAATGGCAGGAGCACCGGACCACTTTTAAGTTATGCTCTAAGCATGTGTGATGGATAGACTTAGAGATATTAGATAATTAGATTATAGATGTATTCTGGAGAATAAAAAAAAATCTAATCACGACAGTGAAACATTTTTCGGTAAACTTTCGTTTTAGGTCGCGAAGGCTTTTCCCCCATTCAAATTTATCCAAAATAGGATTATTTCTGTGCAAATGTATATGTTGAACTCAAATCAACAATTAGTTATTGAAGAGATTTACCTTTATTGATCTGAACGACCAGAAAAAAAATCAACCTTCATCTCCCACTCTTTGTCTCCCGTAACTCACGAAGTCATGTAATTAACGGCAGAATGACTTTCGGCGTAGGCAACAAATTTTGGCCAATTTACTTCCTATACTTTGTCTATACTTTTTTAAAACGTTTTCTCACTTTAAAGAACGTGTTTACATATGAACCGTTAGATGACTGCTAACATAACAAATACTGTCTCTACGAGTGAATGAATATTGCTAACATATTTTGTAGTCTTTAATTTGTTACATATTTATGAGCTGCTGCGTAATTTCGCAAAGAAGTGTATTTTTATGAAACAGCAAAAATATGAAAACTGGTTACCAAAAGAACAATTTTTAATTGTTCAAAGTTAAAGAATACATGAAAAATTCCCCATATCAGGAAAATATTTGATAATGTGGGCCCCGAAGCGTTTGTAAACAATTGGACTAAAAAATGACGCTTATGACGGGGAGCCGAATTCGAATTCCAATTGAATCCATTGTATTCACACACGCGCAAATGCCCTTGGGAAAGGTATTAATCCGTTTCTTCCTTCCAGTTATGGGTTAAATAACAGGACAGATTGGGTTCTATAGTCTTGGTCGCTTATATAAGAGACAGATTAGTCGTAGGAAAAAGAGAGTGGGTCATTAATTGAGAACAAAACACAGACCAAGAAACAGACAGAAAGAACGGCGGAGGAATCCGTCGTCTCTACCTGGCTTGATGCGTGTGTGTAGACCCCTCTGATCCTATCTCCTACTCCACAGCCACGTTACGTGAAAAGTAAATAAAGGAAATGTTGTATGCTTTTATTTATGTTACGTGTTACGGTCGTCATATTATTAAGTGAGAATATCGTCATCTTATCAGCGTGAAAAATAACGCTGATTTTATAAGAGAGAAGATAACAAGTTTTGAAACCCCTCGTCATCGAATTAATAATCATTGTTCTATCGAAGGGTATAGAACATATACACTACCGGCCATAATTATCAAGCCACTCCAGTGTTTCAAAGGAAATTACATATTTCATACTATTTTTAGTATTTATTGCCAAGTGAATAATTCTAAACGAAAATAGAATAGTTCTTTTGTTATTATTACTTTGCAAAATTTTACAAGGCAGCCAGAAAGCCTTTGCTTTGGAGAGCCAATAAGAAAAAGAAACATGGGGAAGAGACAAAAAAAACTGAACACCAGAGCAGTTCATTTCATGCACATGTTATTGTACAATATTACAAAGAACCATTCTATTTTCATTTAGAATTATCCACATGACAATAATTACTAAAAATTGTATGAAATACATCATTTCATTAAAAAAAAACTGGGGTGGCCTAATAATTGTGGCCGGTAGTGTATGTTGTTTTGGTCGAAGTTTTATTTTCATCTTGTTATAGAGTGTGGTGATACCGAGCAAAAGCGAGGGACAGGATGTTTGCTCTATAACGACCAGAAAGCAAATAAAAAAAAAATCGTCTCTGCGCAGATGTATTCGCGCAGATGTTCCGGTTGAAAATTAAAAATTAATCAAATATCAAATTTCCAGCCTACGCGAATTTTATTTACCAGCCAATGGGAAGCCCAGAAACAAATACAAGTATGAAATTTCAAACGAGCTGTTTTGATCCTAAATGCAGATATAAAAAGTGGATACAGACAAGACCCTAGCAGACAGACAGACGGGCAGAGACCAAGGAGAAGAATGTAATTAATATCCCCTTGACTTAAGTCGAGCGGCTACTACATTCGCCTCTCTTCACCTCGCATCACTTCTTCACTGTCTCAAAAGTACTTACTGACCTCAGGAACGACCACATTCCTAAGCCTATTATCTCTTTCAGCTCATTATTTGTCATGAACATTCTAACCTCCGTTGAACCTTTATATTCAAGTATTGCTTTAATTGTAAAACATTAATTGATACATGTATATATATAAATGTTATTTTCAACTCAATTTGCTTTTCTTGATTTTATAATCATTTTATGACTTATAGTGAGCTATCTACCGCAAGGCCAAATTCCGTCAACCTGCAACCTTCGCTAGAACGGGATCCTACCACTAACGGAAAAAGAATAAATAAGAAGCCACTATAAGAGAATACAACAAATATACACTCTTTGTATTCATGTTCCTTTCTTACTTTGCAGTTGCAGAAATTTTGCACCTTTTTTAATTTTATCATATGACTACGAGCAGGATAAAATTAACTCCAGGTGGCTGGTTCTATAATATGTTTACGGAGATAGTATCGTAGAGACGCCGAAAGGACAATCTTCTTTTTTACAGAATGAATTTACATTCGAGAAGGCGGTGAATTACGAAGTTTGTGAGTGTTGACAGCCAGTAGGCAACCATGCACAGTTGATGTGTCAGTCAGTTAAGTGCCATACGTGAAACACGCTTGGGCGATCATGTCTCGAAAGAGACATGACTGACTGGGCAGAAGATTATCCCGCAGTAGGTTGCCATTGCTTTCTGCGGTAGACTGGTTGCCGATCAAGGCTACAGAACCCAATCTGTCCTGTTATTTAACCCATAACTGGAAGGAAGAGACGGATTAATACCTTTCCCAAGGGCATTTTCGCGTAAGTGAATACAATGGATTCAACTGTAATTTTCTTGTTCCGAGCCGATATCCACTGTACCACAACCCACGCATATTATAGCAAGCGATATTTAAGACAACGAAAGCCATGCAATATAAATAAAGAACAAACTTATATAACTTGAGCTGGTCATGTCAGTCCCTGTTTCATTACAAGTAATAACTTTTCATTTACTACATTTACATTGTTCAAACTGTTGTCACCATCTTTGTTGCTATTTATAGGCTTCGACCTTTTTCAGGTAATTGGAATTTCGAATTGAACCCTTTACTTTGTTCGCTAACATATGGACACATGACTCAGTGGATAAAATCGGGGGTTGGAGTCACCGACTTGACCCAAGGATTTGAGGCTAGGGCAGAGGTGTACAAATAAAACCGTTGAGTTCAAGTGAGATAACTTATATTGAGACATCTGAAAAAGCATGACACGTGGAACTAGAACAATCTACCCCGGTGAACTAAATAAAGGATTCAGGTTGTAATTCCAATCAGCTGAAAAAGGTCGGAGTGTAAAACAGTTGAGGGATCGTTAGAATAGCAACAAAGATGGGGACAGTAGCGCAAACAATGTAAATTGTGAAACTCATTGCAATATCTCATGTCAGAAATATAAACTAATCTTCATATTCATTGTCTATTCCGATAGTAGATTTTTTTTTCATAGATCCTATATTTTCGCTGTATTCGAGAGTTGTGTTTATTAACTGAGATATATTTATTTATAGCGTATGTGTATACGATAATTGTCGCTGTCTGAAGTGCTAATGGTCCAAAGTAAGAGAGGTTCAAGGGGGTTCTTTTGTTTGTCCCAGTCTTGTGTTTGTTCGAGTTCATTATTTTTGTCTCAGAAGTATAGGGAAGGGGCAGTTTCTTTCTTAAAGATTGAGTTTTTTTTTAATAAACTTCTTTTGGTCTTTGCCTAAATAGCCAGAGCATACAAGATAGCAGGTGGATGGAGTTTTCAAGGATTGTTTGAAGTTTTCCTTCTCCCGAACGTCTTGACAACCAAGGCTATAGTAATATTTTCCTATGAGGTGTAAGAGATGCATTCATAACTTTTCAAATGGTATTAACACGTATGTAAATTCAATGAACTCAACTGGAATCCGAACTCGGCCCTCCGATTTCTCAATCCGAATTGCTGTTCTTTATACCACTGTGCCTCCGTGTATAATGCACTACTGCATACAAAATATTTTCATGAACAACTTATCGTTGGAATTCATTTTTATCAGACATGCTAGTCTTCCCTTGATTACGAAATATACTTGCTAGTCCTTTCTTCACTTGGATAAATATTTTAAAGAAAGATATGAAAGAAAGACATAAAAATAGCACCATATTTTAAAACTACCTATGTGAGTTAGAAATAAAAATGTATACATCAGTAGTAGAAGTGCTCGGGCACACTTGGCTTGGGTCAATCGTGGTATGGTTTTCAGGCACTTACCACAGGTGCCGCACGCTGGGATCGGATCTTCCATACATCAAGAAGTCACCTTCCTGACAAATCAACCATTGTGAGTTTCGAACCCGGGCTTCATTGTCAGAAATCGAACGTTGAAACTCTTCGGCAACGCGCCCATATATACAATGGCTGATCACTCGTATACGAGGATACTTGTCTAACAGGGCGGTTAGCTAATCCCCATTGCAGACGTCTGCTCAGGCACATTTGACGTTATTAAACTCTCAGACAGCCTACCTGTGGTTTATACTGCAACTATGCTGAGCGGACCTAAGTTACAGTTTCTGGAAGAGAGCATGTAATATAGTGTGAACATTAAACGGTCACGATGACTTGTGACTTCGAGCTAGTACAACCATTAAAAGGAGGCGTCTAACCAGTTTCACTCACAAGGCTTTGGTCAACCCGTGGTATAGTTTCAGACACTTTTCCACGGTACCGCACGCTAGGATCACCTCTTCCAAACGGATAGCATCAAGAAGTCACCTTCCTGTCAAATCGACCACGCTGAGATTCTAACACGGGCTTTATGGTCAGAAAGCTAATGTTCTAGCCACTCGGCCACGCACCCATATATATACATATAAACATACATACATGCATACATACATACATATGTATAAATATATACATATTTATAAATATATCACAATGTATATATTACCATATCATATATATGCATATATACATATATATTATATGGTAATATATATATATATATATATATATATTACCACAGAAAAAATATATATTACCACAGAAAATTGCAGCACTTCCTAGAAGATTGATCAAAATTTTACACGACTAAATACGAATCGCACTTAATCTCTAAAAACATATGTTAACAAACTTATAGCTTTTGATAATGCTGTTTTTAGGATCCTTGAAAACTAACAAAATTAATGGCGATTATGAACCCGATTACTTATATGGTAAAGTTAAAATACCCAAATCCAGATACCCCTTAAGACCTATAATTTCTTAGATCACTACCCGCATATACGAAATGGTTAAAATTCCTGAATGATACTATCACCCCATAAATTATATCGGTACCTCCACTAAATCGTCGAACACACAGAAGAAAAAATGCTACAAACCCAACAAAAACGAAGTCTTTCCACCAAAATATCAATGCTACCACTAAGTTAAAAGAACAAAACACCTTTTAACTACACTTTAAAACCGCACAATCTCCTCCAGCAAAAAATCCTGCTCTGATTTTCACCAGCAGGTAACCAAATCATTACAAAAGTTTACTATGGATAATACAACACTACGTAAGCCATTTTCTTCGGCGAAAAAACGCATCAACTTCGAAACTTCTGCAAAACATTTTTCATGGCATTTATTTATTTTCTTTTAAAATGTTGTACCACGTTCCCTGCTACAAGGCAATATTTGATTTTAAACTGCAATATAGTCGTAAGTACTAGAACTGTAATATAGTTCGTACGTACTAGAACAACCTTTGAACAATTTTTATACAAATATAATTCCGAAAATTAAAAGTATAATCAGAAAATATGAAAAAATTCAAAAGAAAATATATAACCATATGTTGTCTCTATCATTTAACACAACTTGTTTAATATATATATATATATATATATTAATGAGATGAAGTAGAGTAGTGTATATATATATATATATATTTTAATTCAGATACTTCAATCCAAAGGAAAAAAGCAGGAAGGTAAATTCCAAAAAACCCGATCCTTTTTAAGTAAAGGCTTTTTTTAATACTTCAACGTTTTGGGGAAATTAGATTTTTGAATTTGTCCAGCGTCTGTAATATTTAAAAAAAATTTTTTTCTTTAGTTTCTTTCTTTTTCCCTCCCTTCCTTCTTTTATCTCTCTTACCAACTTTTTTCCGTGTTGCTTTAAATGATTCAACACGGGGTCTGTTAATTTTTAGTTACATTCTCCCCTTTTTTTTGCAAACCCAGACGATGTCAATTTTTTTTTCTTTTCTTATTTATTTGATTTTATTCTATCCTTTTCTTTTTCTTTTTCCTTTTCTTTTTCTTTCCCTTTATTTTTATTTTTATTTTATTTTATTTTATTATTATTTATTTTTTAATTTCTTTGCAATCTATTTAAAAAGGAAAAGTAGACTAATTTTTCTCCAGTTTCTGAAAGGTTTTTTTCTGTTGCTGAGGTGATGTGTCGCTCCCCGTGGGGATCGTCATATCGAAATGGCCATTCAACATCTTTGAATTAATCCTTTTTTAATATATATATATATATATATATATATATATATATATATATATATATATATATATATCACTCTGTTTCTTATTAAAAATTTGATTGATTGATACTTTTTCCATGGCTTATCAAACTCTTTGCACTTTTTAGATTTTCTTTTTAGATAAGAATGATTTAGTGATACACGTCTTATTAAATAATTCATAGCTGATGGGAAGTCATATCTTTCCTAAGTGTATTTGTGCGAAAGTGAATATAATGAACTCAACTAGAACTTGAACTCGCTCTCCAATTAACAATTACGTGCTATTATAGATTACATCACCCATACATCCAAGTTTACAACACATAGTATTCCTAAACTTCGCCCCTCTAAGTACTGACCAGGCTAGACGTTACTTAACTTCGTTAATCGTAGGAAAGCATTTGATAAGCTCATCTAGAAAATCTAATTTTTTTTGCGTATTTTAACTTAAATGACAAGGAAGTAGGGAATTTTAATTCTAATCAACTTGTTAGCAACCAATATTTTCGAGTACTTATTCTATTCAGATCAAATCATTCATATCCATCTGCTTAGATCTCCAAATTTTCACCGGATCTTTGAACTCCTGGCTGTCAGCAAAACTAAATAAAAAAATCAAAGAAGATTTTGGGAGAGTTCGTCGACAACACTGTTCAGACCAAATAAAATAAAAGAGAGAAAACGATTGATCGGCTAATCCTTATTAATTGCTGGTCTGTCTGGCTGTTTGCTGAGGTGTCACCGCCAACCACGAGTGTGTGTAAAACTCCCAAGCTTAGCGATAAACGGGTCGAACTTGTCTGCCCTTCCTCAAAATGTCAACTACCATCGACTAGCAATGGGTCAATAAGACCGTGCCGAAACGTTCTTAGACCGACCGTGTTCCCATACCTTGACAACCAAACCACCATTGCTTAATCCCTTATTGGTTGTTTCGAAAAATTTTCAGCACCTCATCATACATTTGATTTTATCTTGTAATTAATCACCTCGTAAGGAAGGTAATTTTCTTTTCAAAAATATTTGATTTCAGTGGAATTAAATTAGTAGTGTAATGGATAGCTACTCGGAATGAGAATCTGGGAGACGTGTTCGAATTCTAGTCCGGTTCACTACATTCACTTACGCACAATCGCACTTGAGAAAGGTCTATGAATCTATTTTCCCCATATGTGGGTTAAAGAGTAAGACAGACTTGATGGCAAATAGTCTACCAAAGAATGAAACGGCAGGTTACTGAGGGAGATATTCAACTTCGTCAATCATGTACAGAAAGAAATATGATATCACAAGCATTTATCATGTAAGGAACTTAACTGACTGACTGATTGGGAGGCAATCCATTTTTGATAACCACGAGAACATCATTGAAATGATCGCTCATACAACTGAATAATCGACAGCTGCCATGGACAATTCTTAGACCATATTTAGTAATGGTCAGAATTTTAAAACTTACTAAATATCGTCTAAGCTTTTCAGTATTTTCACAACGATGTTTTTTATTGTTTTCTTCTTAATTTATGGGTGCAAAACTCGTTCACAATTTTCTAAATAACCATCTATACAAAACCGTTTTCTCAAATCAATAATATTCATCTGATCTTATAAACTAGCGCTATAGAATCACAAAGAACTTTACCAAATAACAAATAGAACACGTGATTTATTACTTCCAACAGCAGCAACAACTAAAGTGGATAGCACATGTAATTAAAAAAGAAAACGATATAATCAAGATGTTGTCTTTATTTTGAACAAAAGGTTTGGCGGGAAACTGTCAGGAAAACTAGAAATAGTGATATATTTCTATATTTTTGAGATAAGGTATTATAATTATTTACATTATTTACACTGTTCAGACTATTGCCTTCGTCTTTGCTGCCATATTCACGCCGTTTGTACGCTCCAACCTTTTTTCAGATGACTAAAATTTTCAACTGAAGTATGGAATGAGAAAATTCTATCCTAGTGAACCAAGTAAAGGGTTCGGTTCGAAACTCCAATCAACTGAAGAAGGTCGGGGCGTGCAACGGCCGAAACGTCGTGAATATGGCAGATAGATGAGGACAACAGTTCGAATAATGTAAATAATCTAAATGATGACAGTAATTTCGAAAACGCTTTAACAGAATGGCTTTATCAATTAGAATCAACAGCAATGTTATGTCTTCGGTAATGAATGTCGAATGCTTCCTTATAAAGAAACGGTTATATTACAACTACCACTACCACAACATTTTTGTGTTTTTTACTCTCAGTGTATATTTATATTATGAGTTATAATTTGTAATGATTCATTTAAATTTATTAGGTCCTGGGCATGATAGTAAACTGCATCTGGCAGCACGGCCTCTGGTTGGGAGGTTGGGAAGAGCATGAAACCACTTCTTAATTGCTGTTGTTCTCGGGTCTACCCATATCCGGAGTGGTAGCTCCCGTTAGGGTCCCAGCTATGAGCAGATAGTTACCCCCCAAACTGGGATCAAAACACGATGAAAGTATAGAATACACTTTTATAGAAATATATACATAAAAATAGACATTTATAGAAAAATATACATTTTTTAAGGAAAAATATTACCATCAATACATTTTTTTTTTAAAATATTGCCATAATACATTTTTGAATGAAAAAATTATTATCAGCAAAACATTTTCGAATACAAAATAGATGACATTTTCAGTTTTCTAAAATAAAACAGAATAAAAACAAAATAAATCATTAAAATCTGACTGAATCAACCTTCTCACTATAACCGAACATTAAAAAATACCTTAAAACCCCACCTTTTTGGCATTAAATAACACAGAGAGATTGAAATGCTGTTAAACAAAACTGAAACTCAAATAAATTTCTGAATATAAAAATTAAATTGATTTACTAAGAATAAGATAGCATGAACCAAACACGTGAGCAACGATGAGGTTTTGGAGAGGATGGAAACGAAAAGAAAACTTATTTTCAACATCAGGAGGAGTCAGCTGCAATTTCTGGAACACGTAATGTGGAAGGAGGGCTAAGCAGAAAACAAGAAAGAAACAACTGTTACTGTTCTAAAAATTGAGGAATAGCATAAACCCTAGCGATAGGTTGGCCTATTAATTCCTATTAGTGGCAAAGACAAAAATAAATGATGAAATATAAGTTCAAGCAGAGATGTTAGAAGTATCGAATTGAAGTAGACTAACAAACGGTAGCCCAGTCCTAAAAACAAGGGTTAAACCTCTACTATTGTTGAAAAAGCTGAGAAGAAGTGTGAACATGGTGGCAGGAGAGCCTATATACACCTATTGGGGCGGTAGTGATAAACACAAGAAAAATAGTTCCGGCGATGACGTTAGAAGTATTGATTTAAATCAGGAGGAGGAATCGGATAATAGACCAATCTACTTATTCCTATTTGGAAAGGGAGAAGAGAAAAAATAGTAATTAAAAAATAAAATATAGACGTTCAGGCAGAGACACTAGAAATATAGAGTTGGAAGTAAACTTTAGTATGGATAAATACTTTTAGATTTTCTATAATGTTATATAGCCTTATAGCAGAGGAACAATCGGCGTATTTTACAACCCCCAGTTGAGAGGCAGGTATTTCCGTCGAGAAACTTGCAACAAATGTGAAAGACGCACCAAATTTTCTAATAATGAAACCAAAGTAACGGCTATGAAACTAGTCACTGCATTATGTTGAGCTTCTGATATTAGATTATTCGTAAACTCGCAATGCAGTGACTATCGAGGGCCAAACACATTGAAGTTTTCAACCGCCTGCATACGGATAAAAAAGAATTCAGTAAATACACAAAAATAAAGAGGGAAATAAGTAAGTAAGGCAAGGTTACGTCTTCTCACCGGACTTATTCAAACTCTACAGTGAAGCAATCCTTAGAGAATGAGATGGATTCATTATTGGTGACCAGAGACTAAACAACATAAGATATGCAGATAAAATTGTGTAGGTAGCAGACACTGAAATTAAATTTATAGAAACTCTAGAAAATTATTAAATGAAATCGAAAAGAAAGGAGTAAAGATCAACTGTAAGAAAACAGACTGTATGTTTATCATCAAAAGGATTATCCCAGGATATGAACTATGATTTGGAGACATCATAATCAGACAGGTCGAAAAATTTGAATATATATCAAGTGTTTTAACAGACGACGTCAAAATTTAAAAGTCAACTGAAAAAGCAAAATATAGCTCTTAAAATGTAAGTAATTAAAAGAAAATATTTGTTAGAAACAATTTTAAAGAGTTCTGTGTACTGGACACTTATAATGGTTCACCAATGCCACTGTGAATGCTGAACAATCTCCTCACAACAGAAACAAGGATGCTGAGAATACCATGTGAGAAACGACGAAAATGGAAACAAAAAGGATCTTTGTATATAACATCAGAAAGAGACAGTTGAAATATCTAAGGTCCATAATAAAAACAGTGGTTTTGATGGAATTCACACTTACATAAAATGTTGAAGTTATAAAAGGTGTTGAAAAGCAGCAAATAATCTACCTAACCAACTTGTGTTAGCTAAATAAGCATTGCGTAGCATAGCAAAAAGAAAATATTAAGAACTACAAAGGACAGAAAGTTGTGGAGAGTAATGATCGCGATGTCCTGAAAGCACATAGATGAAGAAAATGAGCTTGATAAACAAGGTTTCAGTTCGGATGGAAATTATAAAATAAAATCATAATAAACTATCTGATAACAGGAAATATCTATAGGCATTCTGCATCATAGCCATTTGTGATCTCTAGTCACTTTCCAATTTCTAACCAAAAATTCAGAAATCTCCTTGAAAGGTTTCGAAAGAAACAAATTAAATATCCCCTATTAAATACATTTCAATATATTACCTAATGTAAATAATTCATGAAAATGGAGAGACGTTTATCCTATTGTCGATACAAAACAGAGATTACCAAAGACGGTTTTAGATGTAATTAGGGTGCGTTGAAGTTTTTATCAGCAAATATATTATTCATTATTATGATTAGTCCCATGACCCGGTGTACGTGCGGGGCCTCTTTGCAGCTGATCACCTGCGCGGTTTCATCAACATATCTGGTTTTTAAAAAAGTTAGGTATTAAAATTCATCTGTAGTGCCTCTTAGTTTATCACTATTTAGGTCAAACCACAATGAAAATAGAAAAGCATCAAATAAAAAGCTGGCCCTGGTCGCGCCTAAAAATAAGCCCCCCTTGAAAATGTCTATATAAATGAACAAAAACGCATGCGAACAATTTTTGCATTCTTTTATTCCACTAAACAGAGAAATGTAAAAATGACGGAAATTTTTTTAAAAAATAATCAAATGCTCCTTGTCTCTCATATTCAATGAAACATGTCTAAATTAAACGTTTTTCTCCCCACACACACACACACATACACACAGATATATATATATATATATATATATATATATATATATATATATACTCTTGAAAAATGTTTGGATATTCTACATTCCATGGGTAACATATTTAGCAGTTAAGCAGCTGCTTCTCATTGATTTGTGTCTGAGAAAATATTTATTACCCATGGTTTTCTAGAATATACAAATTTTTTTCAAAATTATATTACTCTGACAAATTTTATAAAAAATCAACATTGAATCCTTTTGAGTTTGTCTCTATTTGAATTTACCTCACAAAAACACCAAATATTCTACGTGTTATATATATATATATATATATATATATATATATATATATATATTATAAGAAATTTGTGAATGGGGATTTTTCCTTTTCATTATTTAGCCTTGATAGTGTTCAAAACTGCTAACGCAGATATTGAAAAAGGATATATTTCCTCTGTATTCCAAATGTCTTGAAAAAGTTCCGACCAGACAGCTTTTTCCAAACATCCGACTGTAGAAAAAACTCCTGTGGCGATGCTTTCCTTAACATTACGTTGTTATTCTTATCAAATTAAAGATCAGTCGTTCTACTCTGAATGCTCGCCTTCAAACCACTTCTTTTATTTTCATCACATGCCTCATTCATTATTATCATTTTAGCAGTAATCAACTAATTTGACTGACTCTCGAGCCTTGCTTTTAAATAGATTTTAATATGTAAACAGCCATGAAAGAGACACAAATTATTCTGTCACTGTAAAGGTTTTCAGCATGTTCAGAAAATATATAAATATCATATTTAAATATAAATACCTGTTAATATATAAGAATAGCTAAAATGACTAGCGTACTAAACTAGTTACAGCCGGAATCTAAGGTGAGAACGCTTTTTCTTACGAATCCTTGAATGATAACAATACTTTACTTCTAAAACCTCGAATAATAGTTACGTCAATTTACTTGTATTCAAAGGTCAATAAATATTAAAAGCTCAATAAGCGTTTCAAGAGGAAAGAGATTATGAAATGAAATGTTTCGAAATGATAATTGTCTTTCATTCAACTTCAAAAGAAATTCTAGCACAGAAATTATATATAAGCAACGGGGTCTACACTAAGCGGCCGCGTGCCAGTGTTTGCAAGAAGAGAAAGAATTATTGCCAACTTTAACACAGATGGTGGGAGTGTCCGGTTTCTAAGCCGGGAAAAATAATCTCTTAGATCTAAAAGAGGATCAATATGCCAGAATAATTTGTCGTTAGTCTTCTTTGTTTATCCAACATTAAGTTCTTGGCAAGGATTCAGAGGTTTGTGAAAAGCACAGACATCTTAGCGGAGTTTTCAATCGTCATATCTAAGAGCTGCTCCCCACGCGCGTGCCACTACCATCACCGAAAATATCTATTCTCGTATGGAAAAGCGGTAGTAGTGTCTACTTCTTTTTAGATCTTTAAATATTGAGTTTTAAAAGCGCTTAGCAAAAGGTTGAGGAAGCAAAAATAATTATTTAAAAGCTATGGAACAAGAAGACAATATTTTTTCTCATTTTTATTTCTATTTATTTATTTTTTTTATTTTATTTATTTTTTGCTAATATTAGTTTGGCAAATTCAAATGAATATATTCTGCTATTTAACCCGTTTAGTTTATTCGATAAAGAACGCCTGAATTAAACCCAAACACAAATATGTGCAAACTCATAAAAATATACTCCTAAGTTCCTAATAGAAGAGGTGGACGCTTAATTTTTGAGGAAATGTTCCGACCTATCCGAGCTTATCCCCGTTTATTCATTTCACACTTTTTAATACGTTGAAATATTTTCCGATCCTCTTCTCCCGTTTGTCGTGTTCCTTCGAGACGTAGGCGATAATGCTATTCCACATCTCCTTATACTCTGTCGCACTTAACGCGCTTTCTCTTGCTACCTCTCCAAACCTTTCATGACATCCATTTGCACAAGTCTATCAAGTATGTCTTGAGTTGCTTTTCACCTGTTTTTCTTTCCCTCTAGCTTTCCTGTGGTGTATCAAATTCTCCAGGGTCTTCTTCCTCATGACATATCCCAGAAACTTCAGACCTCTTTCCATGATGTTAACTACCAGTCTCCTTTCCGTTTCCATACTCTCTAAAACCTCGTCCCCGCTAATATGTTCTACCCATGGTATCCTCAGCACCCTTCTGTAGAACCACATTACAAATGAATATATTCTGCTATTTAACCTGTCTTTCTTTCATAATTCTTAATAATTTTCTCCTGTTTATTGCATATTGATATTATTCATGAACCAAAATCTCCCTTAAAGTAGTCCCCTAAACCTATATTTTACAGGCTGTGTTTTCTAAATACTTCACAAAAGCTTTCTTGGAACCACTTGCAAAACTTAATATATTTGGGAAGGATATTAAAATAATCCAAAACTTGTACTGGGATCAAACCATCTGCACACGGATAGAAAATGAATTCAATAAATACATTAAACAGAAAAAGGAAGTGTCTTCTCTCCAGACTTATTCAAGAGATAATTAGAAAGTCATACTAGGATTTATTATTAGAACCACAATCTTTATTAAATAAGATATGCAGATGACAGTGTTGGCGACAGACACCGAAATTATAGGAAATCCTATAGAATGAAGTGAATGAAAGTGAAAGTGAAAAAAGGATTAAATATTAATTGCAAAAGGACAGAATGAGTGGTTGTCAACAAAAAGGAATTGCCCAATATGCATATTACAAATAGAAGACACCAAAATGAAGCAAGAACCAAATTTTTAATTTACGGAAAGTGTTTTAAGAGGCGACAGAAAGTATGAAGAGGCGACAGAAAGTATGACACCGGAATCCGAAGGAGTATTGTGATAGCAAAAGTCTCTTTCCAAAAGCTAAGCAAAGTATTAAAAAAATTTTTAAATCGTTAAAAAAATAATACTGTACTTAACAGTTGTGTTATATTGGTCCTCCCTTATGGCAGTCAGTACTGGAGTATCTCATCATAGATGTAGATTCAAGGAAACCGAATATGGTTATACAGAAGGATGCTGAGAATACCATGAACTGAACATGTGATTATTATAGAAAATTGAAACAAAAAGGATAATTATACTTAAAATCAGAATGACAGTCGAAATTTCTAAGGTATATGAGGAAAGAATTCTTGGAGAATATGACCTTCATAGGACATGTTCAAAGCGCGAGAAAAACAGCGTATAAAAGCCAGTTATCCTCTTTAATATTATGAATGAATTGATTGATTCATGATAGGTAATCCTGGGTAATTGTCTATAAGAAAGATAATACTATTGCAGTGTTTGTTTGAGTATTGAATACTACCATCACAACTGTCTCTGTCGAGTTAAGTATTGTATTTTAACAGACCCCATGTCACAACACTACCACACGAGCTTGTGTAATAAATGGAAGGACAGGTTTTAGAGGAGAAAGCAAAAAAATAAAATTTAATAAGAGATACAACGGACAGGAAGTTATGGAGAGTCATCATCACCAGATTTCTGAAAGGACAGGATACAAAACTTTTTAATTCCTTTTCAAACCAACATATATTCGAAAGAACGCCGAAAGCTTCAAAATAATTGTTTTTCGTCTTTGAAATACGAGAATACACTAGGTATTTTGTGGGCGAAAATATTTAACCTTCATTATTTACATTATTCGGACTGTTGTCCTTATCTTTATTGCCACGTTTACGACGTTTCGGCCGCTGTATGCTCCAGGCTTCTTCAAGTGCCAGATATCTTCGAACGAACCCTTTATTCGATCAGTGGGGTATATCATTCTCATTCCATGTTATCTCCCTTTAATTCAAATCATGTGTTCGCCACTGCTGCAGCTTGGTATTGAACTCACAAGATTTTTTTTTTTTGTCTAGTCATTGGATTTAAACATCGCCTGAACCCATGTGAAATGGCCGAAATGTTGTAAACATGGCAATAAAGGTGAGGACAACCGCCGGAACACAATAAATAATGTAAATACTACCTCATCTCAGAAGTATAGACAGACAGGTGACCTTGATTAAAAGCAAAGAGAAGCTGTTGAGCATGCACAGTCTTGTCTACTTTAGCCTTTCTATCTCAGAGAAATGTCTACTCTGAAATAAAAATGTCAATAATGTTAGAGAATTGATTCATGGGATGGCCAGAGTTGCTAAAAAGCAAATAAATCTACGAAAGATTATTCTTCAAGACCATTCCCTGTACATAAGGAAAAATGAATGAATATATGTAATAACCTAATATAGTAGAAGTTCTCATATCCGAATTTCAGAATGGTTCGGATATAAGGACGTCTTCGGATATAATATAACATGTGTAATATAATTATAATTTAACAATGCACAAGAGCTTATCGCAATATATGAAAATGCAAAGAGTCTGTGAGTTCGAACTGTCCCTCCTTGAAACGGGAAAAACATTTCTGTGCTATTCCATCGGTAATGATGTCATCTCCGTATAGAGCACAAACATAACAGGTTTGGCAGCTTTGTGACCTTAATTAAAAGCAAGGAGATGTCGAAGTTTTGTCTACTTCCATCTCAGATATTTGTTTAATTTGAAATAAATATATCAATAATGATATACAATAGGTTTACAGGATGACCAGAGTTACTAAGAAGCAAAAGAAGAAAAATTATTCTTCGAGTATATTTGCAAAGCATCAAAAACTAAAAACAAAAAATGAGGATATGTAACAACCCAATATAGAAAAATTATAAAAAAAAGATTAAGACAAACGGTAGAAACTGCAAACTATGTATGGGAAAAGACTGTACATAATAGGAATTAGTAGAATTAAAATAAATGAATAAATAAAACAAATGAATAAACAAAAGAAATCAATATCTGTAAGCTAATATTCTACTTTCGTAAAACGTGGAAAAGAACTGTGGATCTCGACAGCACCCCCCCACAAAAAAAAAAAAACAACAACATCCTGTTTGAAAATCCGTCAGCGTGAAACTACTTTAAATGACTAAATAATTAAACCGGTCAGGTTTTTTTTTCAGATGAATTACTTTCTGAGCCGGTTTAGTTGTTCAACGTAGAATTTTGCATTGACCTTTTGTTTGTTTTTAAGCATTTCATATCATTCTTTAGGTAATTAAACCATCTCTGCACACAGTACAAATATCTCGAGTATATTTGGCAGCTTTTTGACCTTGATTTTAAAGATAAGATGTCGGACATACTCATTCTTGTCTACTTGGCATTCCATCTCAAAGCGGTGTCTAATCTGAAATGAAATTTCAATAACGACAGACAACAGATTCACGGGATGACTTGAGTTACTAAGAAGAAAAATCGCTACGAATGATTATTCTTTGAGATCATTTGTAGAACATCAGAAAAACGCAAATGAATATATATAAATAGGTATGGGGCCATGTTGGCGTAAGGAGTACAAAAAGATGTTGAACATGCACATTCCTGTCAACTTGGCATTCAGTTCAAAGAGGTGTCTAATGTAAAAAAAAAATTCGATAACGTTAGACAACAATTTCTTAGGATGACCAGAGTTATTAAGAACCAAATGATGCTACGGAAGATTATTCTTTAAGATCAATCACAGAACATCAGAAAATAAAATCAACGAATATATAAAACAACTTAATATAAGTAAGGATAGAGCCATGTTTTTTCCAAGCTTAGTAACTTGTTTTTCCTTAATGTTTGTGTAAGTGTTGGTTATGATATGTAACGTATGTTTTTATTATCACGCAGAGCGAAATCGGCAAACCCATTTCAAACAGACACATTGTTGCTGGTTTTGGCTTCGGAAACAAGTCTAAAAAAGGTGTCCCATTTTTGGTGCTGCAAGTCCATTGACGCGACCAATACAGGACAGACAGGCCTCGCTAGTGAGGTTATGACAGAAAGTTTGAATAATGCAAAGATGAAGATTTTCAATTGAAACTTGCTTTTCTAAATTTGTGTTTTTCTCTTTTTCTCGACAAAAGAGAAATCTTTACAAAAGAGAAACCACCCCCCCCCAAAATTATTTTCCCATGTTTACTCTCAGAAGCTGATTTTATTTGTTATCTCTAGACGATGCGACAAAAGCGATATACTATTTAAGCAATCATTTTAAATCTTTGGGTCGGGTCTTTCTTCCTCAAATCTGATGGCAATTTACCAAACAGTAAGATCATTGGGTGAAGACAGCAGTCCGTCCTTGGCAGATGGCGCTCACTCTGCGTAGACAATATCTCGAAGAGCATGCTTTTTATGCTTCCCAGTCTCACAATCTTCAATTTGGCAGTATACTTTGATCTTAATATACAAGGTAGTTTAAAATTAGATAGAATTTTAATGGATCAAGCTGTTCCACAGTTAACACTACGGCCTAATACACATTACCTTTATTTCCAGCAAGATAGTGCCCCTCCACATTATCCAAGAGCAGTCCACGAATATCTTGATGAAACATTTCCTTAGAAATGTATTCGTCGAAGAGGTCTAATCAATTAGCCAACACGTTCATCTGACTTGACCCCAATGGATTTCATATATTAGAAAGTACTCAAAGATAAAATTTATAGTCGAAAATTAAGAAGTGTTGCTGATTTGAATAATTACATAAGAGATGCATATTAAAAAATTAATGCACAAAGAGCCTTGTGCAAAAATGTTTGTTGAAACGTGAGGGATAGACATCAAAACTCTGTAAATTGTAATGAAAGGTAGTTTGAGCACCTGCGTTGATAAAATTTAAGTGCTTTTCTGTTATTGTACATCATAAAACTTTCCATGAAATAATTGTATTACTAAATATGAATACAAATGTAATCATAAAATAAATGTGATCATTTACTTCCAACCTACTTTTGGACCATTATATATATATATATATATATATATATATATATATATATATATATATATATTTGTAGAGGGGAGAACTTTCTCTTCTCAGTGTGTATTTACTGTGGACTCACGTTTGGGAACTGCTTATTTCTCGTAATATATTAGGAACTTTAATAAGTTCTCTCTGTAAATGGCTTTCCCAGAACTGCTTGTGTGCAGTTTCAGATGGTAACGCATCTATAAGGAAGTACTAAGTTGTTTACACTTGGATGAATGACGTAAACTGAATTTTAAGTTTGCTCAAGGGCAAGTTTGAACCTCAGTGTATGTCATTCGCCGAAGTGTAAACAACTTCGTTTTTCATAGCGTTGAACATGTCGGAATTCGTCCCAGAGGAAACGTATTTGAGGGGAATTTTACTGCATTACTTTATTTAAAAAAATCTGCAGCTGAAGCGCACAGAATTTTTGTTGAGACTTATGCTTAATCTCAACTTTGTAAACTTATCGTTAATACAATTCATTGTTTGTTTTTGCAAGCGTCTATCATTATCCTATTTCTAACTTCAATGAGAACGATCTGTAAATATAAACCGTAAAGGACCTAAATATCCGTTACATATCTAACGATCTTGTGTACATAGATGGCAGAACGGATCTTAAGAGAGATAGCAAAAAGAATTTAAGAGCTACAAAAGAACAGAAATTGTGGAGATCCTTGATCGCCAACATCGGGAGGAAAATATATTACCAGTATTGAACAATCAGTCTTCTTATAAAGTGGCTCTTTCCTTGGAGACTAAGCGAAAATAACGTTTTTATTTAATTCCCGTAATATTATTTTGTTTTTATTTTGATATTAAGGCATTTTCTTATTATTAGGCTCTCACTGTATGTATTTATTTATATATTTATCCCGATTAAACTAGTTTAGATTCTTCTGTCGTTTGTCAACTGCTCGAAAAATATCAATTTACTGGGTGCAAGTTGAGGATCCAATTCTGATTTGAGTACAAACAATTTTTGCAATATCTTTAGAATATATTTATTAAACATTCAGGTGTCTCATTGATGAGAAGCTACACAGAAGTTAATATCCTTCGGAAAAGCTTTCTGCGTTTCTCGATGCTATTATGTAAAATCACGAGAAATTAATTACGTTTCCAAAATGAAATTTAAAGCACATTACATATAGTAAATAACATGAGAACAAACAGTAATAATTTGGCTCTTAATCGAAGTCTATCATTTGGTCTATTAAATAATGTCGGAGACCTATTTAAATATGTCCGATTGGGAGCAAAAGAGGTGCTATTTCTGGGAAACGTCGAGTCGCCAATTTATAGTGGCAATGAAATGATGAAGAGAGTAATTATAAAGCTTAGGAATTTGAGAGCGTGTAAGTAAGGAATGTCTTTGATGTATACGCTCCTTATGTCAGTAAGTAGTTTTGAGGCAGGAAAGAAGAAAAGAGGTAAGGAAGACTTGGTCAAAGGAGATACTAATTACTCTCGTCTCTCGAGTAGGTCTGCCTGGCTGCGTCGGCCTGTCTCGGCTTTTTATATCTTCTTTTTGGATCACAGCAGATCATTTGGGATTTCACACTTCTATTTGATTCTGGGCTTCCCACTGGCCGATAAATAAAATTCGCGTAGGCTCGCGAATTGGAAATTTAATATTTAATTAATTTTTAGATTTTAACCTGAACATCTGCGCGGTGCACGAACAACTTTTGGTCATTTGCTTTTTGGTTGTGAGAGCGCAAACATCCATTCCACCGCTCATGCTCGGTATCACTGCATATTAAGCCCTTAATCAAGTCTGTTGTTTTTGCATTCAACTGAAAATATCACTGCTTTAAATTTATCACATTAATTTCTTCAGTGAAATATGTTGCTTCTTTATCTTTCTGTTCGTTGTTATTTTCATTTTCAACACATAAAACGCAAGCTACCATCACTGGAGGTCAAGTGAAAGTACATCTTATTAGATTTACTCTAGCCTTTGTCACTCTGGTCTATTTCAACAATGATGTAGTCTGTTGAGTGAGTGTCAGTATTCTTTTAGGTTGTTATTTAAATTCATTCGTTGTTATAATGTATTTTAATACTTATCTATATTATAATTCTGCGTGTTTCTTCCTTAGTTCCTCCGTCCGTTACACTTCACTCTCTTCACGAGGTTTTCCTTCCCCTCTATCTTTTTACTCTCGTCAGCCTTTCGATCACCTTTGCCAAACTAAAGGGTAATAAAGAGTGAGAGACTAAGAGGAGAGAGTTTATAGCATTATCGTATCATTAGCAGCTTAAGCTTGTGGTTGTAGAGTAATTGTGTGTGCATATGTGCGTGTACTGTACAATATAGTAAAGATAGGTAGGTTTGTTGTTGTATCCCGTGACTTAATAACGAAATTTATGGCCTCTGCATCCTTGGCCATTACTCAGTTGGTCTTTTCTGTTTACAATAGACACAGGTGCTTTTAAAGGAACATTAATTATTTTTTAAAAATTTTTAATCCCCTCTAACATTTTTGAAATTAGGTCAGAAAGTTTTGTTTTGATTTGAGTTAGTGGCTAAAGAAACGTTACGACTGTTTTCCAATGAAAACGTAATGATTGCATCACACGTGTTTTCGGTGACAAACACATTAATTTCGAAATTCTTGCAAAAATCAAACAAATTTCGAATTTTAATGAAACTATTAGTATTCATTAACAAATGAATGAAATTATTTTTAAATTATTATTTCTTAAAAATCTTGATAAAAATGTTCACAATGGACACAGGAGCCATGATTTTTCAGTAATAAAAATAAACATTTTCTCTTTCAAAGTCTCTCACAGTAAAGTAACTTCTTTTATAGATATTTTAATAAAATAACACTCTGTGTTATCGTTATTTTATTATCTAATACCTTTATGTTTGAAGACGTTACTATCATTTTTAGTATGACAAAGTAAAATTTTTCCAGGAAATCATAATTATCCTTCCGTGGAAATTCCACGGGTTCCGCTAGTTATTTATTAATAATTCTGATTAATCATTTAACAATGTATTTTTCTTTACTTTCTACGACAGCCTACCAACAATCCACAAACTGTTCAATGCCTTGATTGACAGAAATCACTAGAATTCATCAACCCACGTTTCAAGTTCCACACTGTTGTTGAACGAAACACCCGTTAAATTGATAAAAAGCAACCGAAATGCTCTATAGCCTCATGGTGCTAAATCAAGAGAATATGATGAGTAAGACAGAACCTTTCTACTGAGCCCTTTTCTTTGTATCTACATATAATTTTGTGTTCATCGAGTAAACTGATGGCAATGAAGGCGCGCCGGGGTGTTTCTCTCGATCAATGCGTATGGCACCCATGCGCCGTGTTTCTGAACGTTACCCATCTAGTGAAAATAACGATCGAAAGTAAGATGTGAGCTTCCCATCTTCTGAGCTGATTTCCTAGTGGCCTGACACGGTTCTGTTTTAATCAGTTTGTTCAAGTGGTTCTCATTAAATAGAATAGATTGGTCATAACGTGCGTTCGAACTTGCTCTCTTTGATGCGGGAAAACCTTTTCTATGCCATTCTATCTGTAATTAAGTCAATCCCGTGTGCAACACAATGTGCTAAGCAGCTTTGGAAGCTTTAATTAAAAGCAAAGAAAACGTGCTCTTTCTTGTCTACATGGTATTCCTTCTAATGTCTAATCAGAAATTAAAAAAATCAATAGCGTTAGACAAAAGTTTCAAAGAATGACCAGAGTTTAGTAAAAAGCAAAGAACATCAGAGAAAACAAACGAATATATTTAAAAGCCTAATATATTTTTGATGTTCCCATTATTGGATAGCTATTGGTCATCACTGAAAATCAATTAATAACAAGTTTAGTTGTATTGTTTTTATTATATGCCAGAACCTTTCAAGTCATATGCAATAATGGCTATCCACAACTTCCTTTCCTTTATAGCTTTAATCTTATTATACCTTGCTGTATGTATACTTTGTTTAGTCTACAGGAATATATTCTTCTTGTTCTTATTCAATACAACTCAATTGATTACGCTGTTTCGTTTAAACAAACGGATCTATTACTCGGCCCAGTGTTTTAATTAACAATTACTAAAGGATTGAGTAATAAAGGCTTCAATTCAAAATATATTGAAAGTTAAATGAATTGGCAAATATAAGAAGAAAGTGGCAGTATACAACAACGAAAGTTTAGTAATGATAACAAAAAAGATGCTGATACTAGTCTGAATGATGTAATTTATGACAACCCCCCTCATACTCGAACTTCTAGGAAAAATTAAATCTATCCATATTATCTGCAAGTACTAACCTTAAGTTCATTTTGTACTAAGTTCATTCCCAATTTCTTTCAGGACTAACTTAATTCTAGCGATTTTGAGCAGTAACTAATACAAGTAGGCTCGTCGCCGTCTAAAATGACGGTAACATCTATATTTATGTATCTACTCTTGATTATCTTGCATTAAGACACTACAAAAAAAATTAATAATCCAAACCCCTGAACGTGACAGAAGGGAAATACATTATATATATATTCCTTCCTCTAACGTCTCCATCCCTGGTTATCTCCCCCTCTTAAGGAAGGATTCCACTGTCCACAGACATGGGCGGGGGGGGTCTACGTTAGTGAACACCTCTCTATAGCAAGGGTGACATCACTCGAATCTCCTGACCACCAATATGTATGTTTCCGTCTGTCACTTCTCAGTTCGGTTTGCTACCTTTTCTTTCTTTACCGTTCTCCTTCCTCTCCTGACTGCTTCCTTTCTAGATAGCTTTTCTGACAACATATATAAGGCTATTTCCTACCACCCATTTGCTCACATATTTGTATTCGGAGATCTTAACGCCCATCATTTTGTGTGGCTTAAAGACTTTGTTACTGATTCAGTGGGCATCCAAGCCATGAACTTTGCTATTTCCCAATCCCTTACGCAAGTGGTGGACTTCCCCACACGCTTTCCAAGCACTCCCTCTGGACACTCCTCTCTACTAGATATATGCTTTACCTCTGCACCTGACTCTTGTCAAGTCTCGCAGATTGCCCTCTAGGTAACTCCGAACATGCTGTTGTCTCTCTCAATATTTCTTTCCACTCTCACTCCCCCTAGAGGTCCCCTATCTATAGGACTTTCTACTGCTACCAAAAAGCTGACTGGGACGCTTTTCGCGATTTCCTATGCAACGTCCCTTGGGGAAAAGTGTTCGATCTCCCAGTTGATGACTGTGCCTCTGAGGTTTCGTCCTGGGTGAAAGCTGGCATTGATGCCTTCATACCTACCATGAAGTATTGTCTAAAATCTCATTCCACCCCTTGGTTCTCTCCTGTTCAGCCGCCATTCCTCACAGGAACCACTACTTCCGGAGACAGTCATCTGATCACAATAGGCGCCTATTCACGTCTGCTCGTAATGAGTGTAAGAGAATCCTAAATGACGCCAAGCGGTTGTTTGCTGAGAGAATAAGACAGCGCATAGCGGATCGCAAGTTCGGCTCCAGGGACTATTGGCGGTTATGCAAACGGGCACTGAACAATAGGCAAATCCTCAATCTATCCTTTAATCAATGAATTTGAGGTTCTCACGTCATCTGCGGACAAAGCTGAGTGATTTGCTCGCAGATTCTCATCCAACTCCACAGTTGACTCATCTGGAGTACCCTCACACGACTTCCCGATTATAACTGAGGCTAAACTGTACGACGTATATATTACCCCGACAGTAGTATCCAGAGTAATTTAAAAACTTTTCCCCCATAAGGCGAGCGGTGGCGATGGAATCCCGGTGATAGTCCTTCAGAAATGTGTTCCTGAACGCTCCCCTGTCCTCTCTAAACTGTATAACTACTGCCTTTATACTTCCTGTTTTCCTGCATGCTGGAAGTTCTCTTCAGTCGTTCCTGTATTTAAGAACTGTGGTGAACTCTCGGACCCATCCAATTATCGCCCTATCAGACTTCTCCCAATTTTCGGGAAAGTGTTCGAGGCCATAATTAATGCTGAAATAGTTCAACATCTTACTGCCCACAAACTCTACTCTAACAAGCAGTATGGCTTCCTCTTTGCCAGGTCCACGGCCGACATGCTAACAACCGTAACGGAGTACATGCTCCAGGCTCTTGATGAGTCAGGCGAGGTTCGTGCTGTTGCACTGGGCATCTCCAAGGATTTTGACAGAGTTTGGCACTCTGGCCTTCTATGCAAGCTACGGGTTTACGGTATTACCGGACGCTTGCTTGATCTAATCCAATCCTTTTTTAAATAACCTCAAAATAAAGGTTGTTTTGAATGGGCATGCCTCTACATTCTACATGAGATCAAGAGCCAAGTAGGCATCTACGCAGATGACACCACAATTTACTCCAGTATCATTTAGAAACCCGTAGTGGCGGACAAACATAATCTCGCTACTGACCTTGAACGAGATCTACACTCTGTGGTGAATTGGGGCAAGAAATGGCTTGTCAATTTCAATGCGTCTAAGACCAAGCTGTTGTCTATCATTCATCACTGGCAAGCGTGTCTCCCTGAGAGCAATACACTGCGCCTCCTCGGCCTTTAACCTCTCTTCTGATCTCAAATGGAACCACTACATTGAGTCCATAGCTAAATCCACTGCTAAGAAGGTTGGGTCACTGAGTCGGGCCAGGATGATTTTTCCCAGCTGAATCCATCCTGCTTGTATAAAAATCAACCATTCGTCCGTACATAGAATACTACTGCCATATATGGTCAGGCGCCCCTGCTGTTCATCTCAGTGTTCTCGAAAGGCTCTAAAGGAGAATCAGTAATGTGATAGGTACCGACTTGGCGGCTCGACTACAGCCACTTCCCCACCGACGAGATGTGGACTCCCTTTGTCTGTTCTATAAATACTTTCATGGCTTCTGCTCCAACGAACTTAAGTCACTGGTGCCTCTGCAACAGGTGTTTACTCGTGATACCAGATTGGCAACTGGGTCCCACCCATTCGCAGATTAACCAAATGCAGACGACAATTCTACTTCTGCAGCTTCTTCTCTCGCACTTCCCGCCTATGGAACTCGCTTCCATATTCTTGCTTTCCTGACGGCTAAATTCCTCCAGGAATTTAAATACAATGTCATTACTCGTCTATTAACCACTTGTCTCTAGTTCTTTCACCACTCCGTATATCCTTTCCTTTCTCTTTACCTTTCCAAGTGTCATCACACCTGTATTCCCATCCTTCTCTTGCTCCTTTCTAACTGGTTCGTCTTCCTCTTCACTCTCTTCTTATTAATCTTTTTACTCTTATGTAGCCCCATGCACATTAGTGACATTACCGCCTTGCTCGGGGTGAGACGATTAAAAAAAATGTCGGGTTTCAATCCTGGCTAAAAGCAATCGAATGTCTAACCGTAATCATTAGCTGCGATTCAGCGAAACAGATCGGTCTGCCAATGACTATTCTACGCTCTCACATCCTGACTGAGAACTCTGGAAGAAATGTGAGACTTTGAAAAACTAGCATCTACGCAACGTTCATTTCAGTTACTGGCGTGTGTTCACATGGTATATCACGTACTAAAAGTCAGCCTTCTTCTATCAAGCGCTCACAGCTCTGATGTAAATTCGGTCGGGTTTCAGTCCTGGTTAAAACCAATCGGATGTCTAACCTTACTGATGAGCTGTGATACAGCAAAACAGATCTGTCTGCGGATGACTATATATATACATATATGCAAAAGATTAAGAACGATATATTTAGAACGGTTCATGATTAAACATAATAGACATTCATTGTCTCTTATATTTAACAGTATATGTTTAGAAAATTATCTGCTGCCTCGATACATTATATATATATATATATATATATATATATATATATATATATATATATATATATTCTTCACTACCGGACGATATAATTATTGCAAAAAAAATAATTAATAATAAGGTAATGTTTAAGAGTAAACACGAGGCAAGACATTTGATAACTGGTAGTAAAAATTAATAACTAGTAGTAAAGAAAATGAAATGAGCCGACGCTACTTTGATATTGTCTCTCTAATCTCTAATTAACAGAACCAATGTTGCCTCACTATTATCTCTCTCTATGAGCGTAACAGGAGTGATATATATATATATATATATATATATATATATATAACAGAAGGGATATATATATATATATATATATATATATATATATATATATATTGATCTGAAGATGTAAGCGCTTACTGGCTTGTTGAAATATATGAAGATCGCTTTAGTTATGTGCTGATTTATTTTCTGTGCATCATATTGCTCTGGATAATATCCACTGAGCTCTCCATATTATTTTGTCTCTCTAATATGTTATATTAATTAATTTGGTTATTTTCCTGTCCGTTTTACGGATTTTACATAATTCCATACTGATATATATATATATATATATATATATATGTGTGTGTGTGTGTGTGTGTGTGTGTGTGTGGTGCGTTTATGTTTGTGTGTGTGTGTGAAAATTAAGACAGACACGTTATTCCATGGTTAAGCGGAAGTTACAGGTGTAACTTCTTCTGTACAATAAAGACGGCAGCCGATAATGGTTCGCCTGAAATAGGCCCACACCCCCGCTTAACCATGGAATTACGTGTCTGTCTTAATATTTATATATAATTGCTCTATATGTATTTATATACATATATATTTAAAGCTCTCCTAAAGAGTCATCCTACCACTCAATGTACAGGACACTCCTTTGGATTCACTCTATATCTACACCTCATGTTTATATATATATTCCTATTTTTGAAACACTAACTTTATTCTCGTGTTCTCTAATTTATACCAGCTTGTTTAGTTGGTCTTGCTACTTATCTTTCAGATTCATTTTTACTTTTCTATCAGCCAGTATTGTTCTATCCATCCTTTTTCACAGTTCCTTATCTTTGTCTATAATAATTAATACTGACTTACGCACTTGGACTGGACGGCTTATTTAAATATCAATATCCAAATGTATTTGCTTCTCTTATTTTCCCTTTATTTCTTCTCGGTGTTTAGTTTTATTTCAGTTAACCTTTCGTAGAAATTACCTCAGTATCGATGAACGTCTTTTCTCAATTCTCGCGCAATCATTTCAATATTATTAGTGGTTTCAGCAATGATGTCATCTGAATGACTCTTCTTCGGATTTCGAATTCTTTAAATGACTTCTCCACAGACATTCGGTATTACATTCGTCACTCTCATATTCATTCCCTTAGTTTTTTTCTTTCCATTTAATTTGATCCTGGGCATGACGGTAAACTGCATCCGGCAGCAAGGCCTCTGATTAGGAGGTTGTGAGGAGCATGAAACCACCTCTTAATTGCTGTTGTTGTCAGGTCCACCCTGACCCGGAGTGGAGGCACCTGTTAGTGTCTCAGCTATGGGCAAATAGTTGACCCCCGAAAATGTGGTTAAAACAGTATGAAAGTATGAAAATAGACGTATAGAAAGATATACATAAAATAGACTTTTATAGAAAGATATACATTTTTGAAGTAAAAATATTAACAACAATACATTTTTGAACAAAAAATTATTACTATAACACATTTTTGAAAGAAAAACAAATTATTCTCAGCAAAACATTTTTTAATACAAAACTAGAAGACATTTTCAGTTTTCCAAAATAAAAAAGAATAAAAACAAAAAATTTTCACTAAAACCTGATTAAGTCAAGCTTCTCACTATAATCAAACATTAAAAAATACTTTAAAACTCCGCCTTTTTGGCATTAAATAAGCCACAGAGTTTGATATGCCGTTAATCAAAACTCAAACAAAACTCAAATTCTATTTCATTTTGCAGAACTCCAATAAAAAGAGAAACAGCTCCCAATAAAATGAAATTTTAAAATATCTATATTTTTAATTAAAGACTTTTGTTCTTATTAAAAGCAACGAATATCATGATTTTATGTGTTTTCTAGAATAAATGTGATCTAATCTTCTAGTCTATCCCTCTTCAACTGGTGTAGACTTTTATGCTTTTTTCTCATTAGTTTATGACATTAGTTCAATTGTAAATGATTGACATTTTTTACGGTTTATCAACCTTTTGCAGCCAGAAAACATTTTTAGATTTTCAAGAGATTTTGGAAGTTAATAAAAATTTACTGATTCAAATTTCTACTAAATAACCCATTCCGAGGAGAAGAAGAGACAGATTCATACTTTTCTCAATGTTATGTAAGTGACTATAAAGATTTCGACTAGAATTAAAACTCGGCTCTCTTATTTCCAATCCCGAGTCGTTATCAATTACACCATTCACGCATCCAAGCTTCCAACACTGGGTCATACAGGTCGCCACCTAACGTGACCCTGACCAGGCACAACGTTGCGCAACTTCGGTGATCGTACGAGAATCAGTTTTATTGCCATAATCCATACCAATCGCACATTCAAGCTTACAGTACTTGATATTACCAAGCTGTCAACCGTGAAGATACTAACCAGGATCGACGTTGCTTAACTTCAGTGACCGTACGAGAACCGGTTTTTTTAATGTGATATAGCCGTACTCCATAATAACCGCACATCCAAGCTTACAATACTTAGTATTCCGAAGCTGTCATCCATGAAGGTACTGATCGGGTTTGACGTTGGTTAACTTCGGGAGCAGATGTTTCAACAGGACATGGTTGTAAATCTCAATTATAATTGATTCAACAGTAACCATATTTTAAATTTCTTTACTGCATTCGATTATTAATATTATTATCATATTTTTTTTTCTTAGATCCTTTGCTAGCACGTAAGTTGCATAATAGCATTGCCTCGGATAAACAATGGTACATTCCGGTTTAAATGTGAAGATAAACGGAAGAAAATATATACTAAGGGTGTTGTTTGGTTTTAAGGGAGAGAAAAAAATGACAGAAAGAGGGAAATAAAGAATGGAAAATGTCGAAGATGAGTTAACATTCGAATGTGTTTAACGTTTGCTTCTGGAAAATGTAGAACCTTATAAATCTTGAATATTTTTATTTGTACCATTTTACCTCTTTACTTATTGACTTGCATTGATATCTCCGACTGTTATTGTAATATTTTGTTAAGATTGTTAAGCTCGAATATTCAACGTAAGAAATCAGGGAATTATATAGTAGTCAGTATTCCAAAGGTCTTATTCATTCATTAAGCTAAGAATTAAGAGTTACGTGAAAATTAAAATAGGAAAAGCCATAAAATGTTTCCAGATATTTTTAGCTGTTATCTTTATTGTTACAACAGTCACTTTCGTTTTCATTATTGTGATAATCTACTAATTCTTAGCTTCTAACATCAACGATCTTATCCTTCGAATTACCTTATTTTCATTTAAAACATAAAAAATGAAACATAAAGCTTTCACTGATCTTAACATCAAGTTAAATGCAAGGGAAATAAGCAACAATTAAATAAATACATTGAAACATTATGATTGAAATTTTTTTTTTTAAGTCATCTCACCCCAAGCAAGGCATTCAACTGCCACTATTGCGCATGGGACTACATAGGGGAAGGTAAAGAGAAGGAGTGGTTAGACATAGGGAATGTCAGGAGGAAGGTGACAGATGAGTAAGGATAACGAGGATGAGGGCTGGGCAGATGGGAAGAGTGCTTGATAAAATGGGAGCAGGTTAGTGTGTTAGGAGGTGTCTATTGACCTTACATTTAAACTCCTGGAGATTGTAGCCGTCGGGGAAGCAATCGTATGGAAGAGAATTCCACAGTCGGGAAGTGCGAGGAAAGAAACTGTTGGAGTAGAAGTTGCGGTTGCATTTTATCGGTTTCACTGTAAAAGGGTGGGATCTAGTTGCTAATCTAGTATCTCGTGCAAATTCGTATTTAGGGGGCACCAATGATCTAAGTTCATCGGAGCAGAAGCCGTGAAAGTATTTACAGAATTAGTACAATGATTTAAATATCTGGAAAGTGTTTTAACAGAGAACAAATAATGCGACACCAAAATACGAACAGGCATTAAACTCGCAAAAGATTCACTCCAAAATCCAAAGAAAGTGCTAAGAAACAGAAAAAAAATCCGTTAAAATCGAAAAAAATAATGTTAAATTGTCATGTGATATCCATAAACTTATATGGCAGTGAATGCTGGATAATCTCCCCACGGATGAAGTAAAGAGTAGAGTTTTATTCAGCAATTAAATCTTGACATTTGCAAGTCTATAATTAACTGCCTATCGTTTCAAACATCTTACTATTCCTTATGTTAATACAATTTCACACAGTAATCTATTGTCTTAAGTGGCTCTTGAGAATTTATTGGGTGAAAGTTAGGAAATAAATAATATCTGATCGTTCTTTATTTTTTGTTAAAACTACAACTTTTCTGCTGTAAAAAGAAGCGTTTCTGCAATATTCACAATAAATATTTTTAAGAATTTTCAAAGAATTGGGTAGGTTGAAAAAGTTAAGAGAGATTTTTTTCATTATTTTATTGTTAGCTTAGCTAGTCGTTTTTACACATTCTTCATTGTATCTTCAACCATAACGGCATATCCAAGATGGAATCTTTCAAGTTGAAATCATGAAAATGTCACGGATTCTCTATGAAAAATCTTACTCAATCCATGTTTACAATTGTATATGGAGGAGGAATAAAAATAGCAATTCGTTCATATTCATCTCTTTAATTTTTTTTACCCGATGACTTAAAGTAGACAATATATGTATTTTTTAAAATGTGTTCGTATAAAAAGAAACATGAAAAAAAATAATCTAATCGAAAAATGATTAAAGGAAAATGCTGCTAAAGTAAGAAAATTAAGAGAAAAATATTAAATGAAATATTCCCACATCGTTGGACAACTTGACTTTTTGTCATTTATCGTGTGAGGTCGATACTGAACGACGTCAAGTATCTTCCACTGCCGTCCTTTAGACTATAGAAGTGAAACGTTTCCACGAGACCGACCACAAGCCAAAGGAGGTACCTCGATTTAGATCCAAAACATCATCTCATTTAATCTGATTTTTTCGGCAAGTATGACAATCCCAAAATTGTATATTACAAGAGTGGAGAATGGCGTCGGCATGAGCAGATTACCTAACAGTAGGGTTGACGCCATATATCGTAATTCTCTACAGAACTGAGTGCATTCTCAATTTTTACGGGAAAGAGGTCAATCGCAAATACTTACAGAATGGGTAAAAGCAGCCAAATTTGACAAACAAATCTGGACAACATGGAAATCAGTTGAATGACAAAATGGGAAAAGTATTCTATGTAACACATTTCGTGCCCAAAAAAACTTTTTATAAGATATAGCATATGGTTGATATTAAGTATACATATACATACATACACACATACACACACATATATAGCCCGGACGAGTGAGAACATCATAACGATGACCTCACCAAACTTCGAAGTCGGAATGGACCTGCTCAAATAAAGTGACAAACTTTTCGTGCATGCATATATATATATATATATATATATGCATGCACGAAAAGTGTGTCACTTTATATATATGCATATATATATATATATATATATATATATGGGGGGTGACAGATTAAATGAATTTAAGTTTTTTAATGAATATTGCCTCGAGGATATACACTCCCGATCAAAAATTTAAGACCACTTAAAAATCTTTAAAAATAAATTATTTTATGGATAGATTTTAAACTCCTCCCACTTAAGGTTACCAATACTACAATCTAAAAGGTTATGGAAACAAAAAGCTACATTCCAAACATTTTATTTAGAAATTTACATTTTTATAAAATGAGGCGATTTACACATGATCAGAATTATAAGACCAGGGACAAAAATTCCTCGCTTTCCAATGCTACCTTCTGTAGGAGGTCTTGTATTTTCCTTTCTGTGTTTTCTATCAACACTGTGCCATCTGCGTATCTTATATTGTTGCTTTTTTGTCACTTTTGTTTTAAACATTTTAAACATTTATCTAATCTAAACTTATTTATAAATGGAACTTTGTGTATGTGTGTCCGTTACCTATAGACTCCGAAATGGCTGAACCGATTTTCTTAAAAATTTACATAGTTGTACTATAAGCGTCTGCGAGTGTTCTTAGCTAGGTTTTGTGCTGAGGTACCCCGATAAATATCGAAAATCGATAGTCGAAAAAATCGGGTTATAGAAGGAGTGATCCGATTTTAATCAAATTTGATACACTCATAGACAAAGACATAAGAAACGATATTCAGAAGTTTCAAGGTTGCAGTTCTTACAATAGTGCAGAAAATCGATAATATATATATAAAAGCTTTCATTACACCTGAGCAACGCCGGGCTATACTGATAGTTTTAATATGTTAAAATTTTATATTTTTAAATCGTTTGACAGCTGTTAAAATCGCTGGTTAATATTGTTTTAGAATCGTTTGTTAACGTTGTTTTACTGTTGTTTTAAATCGTTTTAATGGTGTTTAAACACTTATTTCTCCACGAGGTATTTGTTGAATAACAGGAATAATTGGATTCTGTAGCCTTGTTTGGCAATATGTCTACCGCAGCAAGAAATGGCAGTCTACTGGGTGAAAATCTCCTGCTTATTCAATCATAAATCTAAAGAGACATGATCACCCAGGCGTGTATCAAATATGGCTCTAAAATGATTGACTGAGCCTTGGTTGCTAACTAGTCTGCTGCAGGGTGAAGCGGTAATTTACAGCTGGAGAAATTTCTGCGTAGTCAGTCATAAGTCGAAAGAGGGACGATCGCACTAGCGTGATTTTCTAAGCACAGCTTAGATGTGGCACAAGGCCAAAAGTATGGAACACTCAGTGAGAATCGAAGTCACTACTCAATCCTAATGTTGCTAGCGAGACAAGCTTGCTACCCATTATACAATCTCGAAGTGCCCATGATCGCTCTAGCGTGTATCATGTATGGCCCATAACAAACTGAGTGATAGTGAATATATGTTATGATTTTGATATTTTATTGCTGCCGTTTATCAATTTGCTTTTTAAACATGGATTTTTCGATCGTATGCCATTCACTTCGATATATTGTCCAAAAGTAGCATAGAGTTGACATGTATTGAATTTCCATGCCCTGTCACACTAGGTTTAAATTTATCCGAACTCTGACTACCCTACCACCCGAATGAATTCCGTTAAGAAATCATAGACGACCTAAGAATCCTAAATAGACATTTTTACCTAAATCAGGATTCATATAGCCAGAAAGATACACTGTATGTGTACCATTTTTATCTAAGGCAATTTTAATCATTTCGCATTATCCATTCGACATTTATCAACTAAATCATGTCCGCCGATAAATCCTCCAGAAATTTAAATCCAAAACACCCTAGGTTTAAATCGAGATCAAAAACGGCATATCAATCATTCGTTAACACTATTTGCATCAACCTGATCAGTTCACCACAAGTGATACCCAATTCATTTCTATAAGCGATTGCATAAAAACCCAGTGAAACGAAACCATGTTCTGCTATGGTAGCATCCAGTATACACAGTCTGCTTGACTTAACCTTCGGGGGAAAGCAAATATGTCACCTAAAAAGTGCGATTTATCAATAAAAAAAACTATCTATCAAAATATACTGAGTAAAGAAGAAACATTTTACCAAAAGCTTCTCGTACTTGCTTGCAATTAGGGCTGCTTACTGATAACAATATAAGAATACTATATGTTTCACCTCTGCGCCTGACGCCTGTCAAGTCTCGCAGCTTTGCCCTCTCGGCAACTCCGACCACGCTATAGTCTCTCTCAGTATTTCTTTCCAATCTCACTTCCCCCAGGAGCCTCCTACCTATAGGACCTCCTAACTCTACCAAAAAGCTGACTGGGATGCCTTTCGCGATTTCCTCTGCGACGTCCCTTGGGGAAAAGTGTTCAACCTATCAGTTGATGACTGTGCCTCTGAGGTCTCGTCATGGGTGAAAGCTGGCATTGATGCCTTCATACCCACCAGGAAGTATTGCTTAAAACCTCATTCCTCTCCGTGGTTCTCTCCGGCCTGCTCAGCTGCCATTGCCAACAGGAACCATTACTTCCGTCTATTCCGGAGACAGTCAACTGATCACAATAGGCACCTGTTCATATCTACTCGCAATGAGTGCAAGAGAACCCTAAATGACGCCAAACAGTTGTTCGCTGAGAGAATGCAACAGCACATAGCTGACCGCAAGTTCGGCTTCAAGGACTACTGGAGGATTTGTAAACGAGTGCTCAACAATAGGAAATCCTCAATAGCTCCTTTAGTCCATGGATTTGAGGTTCTCGCGTCATCTGAGGACAAAGCTGAGTGCTTTACCCACAGATTCTCATCCAACTCCACATTCGACTCGTCCGGAATACACCCACCCGACTTCCCTATTAGAACTGAGGCCAAACTGCACGACGTATATATTACCCCGACAGTAGTATCCAGAGTAATTTCAAAACTCTACCCCCATAAGGCGTGTGGAGACGATGGAATCCCGGTGATAGTCCTTAAGAGGTGTACTCCTGAACTTTCTCCTGTCCTCTCTAAACTATTTAACTACTGCCTTTCTGCTTCCTGTTTTCCTGCATGCTGGAAGTTCTCTTCAGTCGTTCCTGTATTTAAGAATTGTGGTGAACTCTCGGACCCATCCAACTATCGCCCTATCAGTCTTCTACCGATATTCGGGAAAGTATTCGAGGCTATAATCAATGCTGAAATAGTTCATCATCTCACCGCCCACAAACTCTTCTCCGACAGGCAATATGGATTTCGCTTTGCCAGGTCCACGGCCGACCTGCTAACAACTGTAACGGAGTACATGCTACAGGCCCTTGATGAGTCTGACGAGGCTCGCGCGGTTGCTCTGGACATCTCCAAGACTTTCGACAGGGTTTGGCACTCTGGCCTCCTATGCAAACTACGCGGTTATGGTATTACCGGTCGCCTGCTTGACCTAATCCAATCTTTCTTAAATAACCGCAAAATGAAGGTCGTTCTGAATGGGCGTGCCTCTTCGTCCTACAGCACCCTGTCTTCAGACCTCAAATGGAACCACTATGTTGAATTCATAGCAAAATCTACTGCTAAGAAGGTTGGGTCACTATGTCGATCCAAGATGTTTTTTCTACCTGAATCCATCCTGCATATATACAAGTCAACCATCCGTCCGTGCATGGAGTACTGCTGCCATTTATGGTCAGGTGCCTCTGCCGTTCTCCTCAGTGTTCTTGACAGGTTCCAAAGGAGAGTCTGTAATGTGATAGGTACTGATCTGGCGGCTCGACTGCAGCCACTTCCCCATCGTCGAAATGTGGCCTCCCTTTGTCTGTTCTATAAATACTTTCATGGCTTCTGCTCGGACGAACTTAAGTCACTGATGCCTCCTCAACAGGTGTTTACTCGTGCAACCAGACTGGCAACTGGGTCCCACCCATTCACAGTCAGGTTAGCCAAATGCAGACGACAATTCTACTCCTGCAGCTTCTTCTCTCGCACTTCCCACCTGTGGAACTCGCTCCCGTATTCTTGCTTTCCTGACGGCTACAACCTCCAGAAATTTAAATGCAAAGTCAATACTCATCTACTAACCACTGGACTCTAGCTCTCTCCCCACTGCCGTATAACCTTCCCTTTCTCTCTGCCCATGTATCTGTCATCGCACCTACTTTCTCAGCTTTCTATTGTTCCTTTCTAACTAGTTTGTACTCCTCACTCTTTTCTAATTAATCTTTTTACATTTATGTAGCCCCCTGCACATCAGTGGCGTTTCCGCCTTGCTCGGGGTGAAACGATTAAAAAAAAAACTGAGGAGCTAGAATGTCGAAAAGGAATATCGACTTCTATACCAGATTTCAGTCATTTAAAGTATCTAACAAAAGAAACAATATAAAATACACAGATGACGCCAAAACAAGCAAAAAGAAAGGATCAAAATCTCAGAGTAAAGGGAAGTGAGAAAGGAAGAAAGAACTAATTACACCGGTCGACATTTTTTTTTTTTTTACCCAAGTGTTTTTGGGAAATGAGCACATGCTTTTTCGGTTACTTTTTAAAAGCAGATTTTAAAATCAAGTCCGTTTTCCCCCATTACATCAGGTTTTCCTTATACGCATTAGACCTTTTTGGCACAAAATAAGCCCAAGTATCTAATTTCACTGTAAAGTGCCAAATCATGATAATGCAAGTAAGCTACTTGAAACGTTTTATTTTAGGCTCAATTAACTTATCATGCAAGAAAAACGTTCTAATAACCTTCTAAGTGTATTTTCCGCAATTTCGATCTCTATTTCCTAGCCTAAAAATACTTCCTTTTCTATGGATTTATTACCTGACGCCAAGGATCCAAATTTTCTGATCTAAAATAGTTGGTTTTCCGTGCTTTTGGTTTAGAATTAAGACCCTTCTGTTTTATAACAATTTAATTGGGCATTCCGGGGTATATAACACAGATCAATATGTTGCATAAAAATAAGTAATATATCAATCCATATTAAAAGCCCAAGACGAAATAAAATTTAATTAATCTCATGCGTCAACAATTTATGAAAGAAGTGTGAACAGAACAAAGATACAAACAAAGTTTGAGCCTATAAGAACCTATGCCATGCAAAGTTTTTCATTTTAGTTCACTCAAAGGGATTTTATAAAGGAAAAAAACGAGGCATTTGGAATAGAGGGGACGAATAAGGGAATAGAGAAGGAAATTCGTCACAGGCAGTAGAGAAAAAGAGAAAATATATTAATCCGTCTATTCCCTCCAAATAACAGGCTAGTTTGGCTTCTATACTCTTGGTTATGAATTTGTTCATGACAGAAAGTAATGTCAACCAATTGCAGAAAAATCTTCTGCCCAATCAGTCATATTTCTTTCAACACATGATCGCCCAGGCACCCTAACTGGCTGACAGTTAACAATAGGAAGAAACAGATGAAATTTCTGATCCATATAATGCGGACTGGAGGCTTGCAGAATCTGATACTGAATCTGATGACAGAATGAAGCTATGAGGAACATAGGAAGATAATGCATGATATACTTGATGAACTTGAGTAATGGATGGCAGAATAGAGTTTAGCATAAATAAAGAAAAATCGAAATTTATTAAGCACTACAGAAAAAAGGAACTGTACAGGAAAAGGAGAGTCATTATTGTCGACAGCCTGAGGCGATACGGCACATAAATCAGATATGAATAAAATAAAATAAAAAACAATAGGTGCGTATTATTTCCAGTTAATCCAGGTTCTTTAACTTTCACTTTCCAATCTTAATAGAATTCAAGATCTTCTCCGCGGGCGCCTTGTGAGTGATGCATTGTTGTCCACCCTAACGCCTCTTTCCTGCAAAAGAAATTGTCTCAAGTCTCTGTATACTCCAGCGTTATTTCCATGGCAAATGTTCTGACTTGCTACATTCATTTTATTTATTTTCATGGCTACGGCTCTTCATGCCATGTACACTAATCCTCTTCATATTTAATTAGTAAGAAAGAAGTTCCACTCGAATAACTGCTTCCCACAAATCGTTTTTCTGTGAAACCAACGCTAATAAAATCTCATTAATGGAACACGAAGGGAATCTACACTGCTATTTTCCTACCAGAATTAAAGATGGAGGAAAGGGACCTAAAACATTAAGAAGAATGTATATACTAATCGAAAATTCATAATTAATAAATCCTGTGCTAATAAAACAACAATATTTAGAAAAAAAATTACTTTATTCATCAGCATAGTCTTTTTCTATGGTGATACACTGATTCCAACGCTTCTTTAACAATTCGATGCCTTTTTATAGAAGGATTTGACTTTAGCCTCAAAATACACCTCAGTTTCTGATATTACTTTTTCATTGGAGGCAAATTTCTTTCCTTGGGGCATTCTTTTGAGGTCTGCAAACAGCCAGTAGTTGCTGAGGGCCAGATCTGGAGAATAGGGTGGATGCGGAAGCAATTCAAATTGCAGTTCATGTAGTCTTACCATCGTTGCGATCGACTTGTGACACGGTGCCGATTTGACTCCGGAGTGAAGTGGTGGATCCATGTTTCATCAGAGGCAATGGCTTTCAATTCACTGAAGAAAAAGAAACAGATTTGTAATCTGTGAATAAGCCTCTGTGCATTTTGTCAGCTTAAAGACTATAGTGTCCAGAATAGGGAAGAAAGTTTCCATCTTGAATTTTCAGTTTTACTGAGAAATACCTTTCCTGCCGATCAATCATGTCTATTAAAATACTTCGTTTTCGTTCCTGTTTTTTTTCATCATTGTAATCTATACAATTTGATGTCTTTTTTGTAGAACTATTTATCTTTGGCTTCAAAATACGCCTCAGTTTCTGATATCATTTCTTCATTGGAGCCAAATTTCCTTCTCCGGAGCATTCTTTTGAGGTCTGCAAACAACCAGCAGTCGCTAAGGGCCAGATCTGGAGAATAGGGTTGAAGCGGAAGCAATTCAAAATGCAATTCATGTAGTTTTGCCATCATAGAGATCGACTTGTGACACGGTTCATTGTCTTGGTGAAAGATCACTTTTTCTTCTTTATCTGTGGCCATTTTCGGCGATTTCTTTCTTTAAATGCACCAAATAATTCTATATATTTGTTATTGATGTATCTTCCTTTCTCAAGATAATCGATGAACAAAATTCTTTGCGAATTCCAAAATACGGAGGAAAAACATTACCTGCTTCACTGTTTCACCTGCTGTTGTCTACTCAGCTGAATGCCGATTTGACTCCGCAAAGAAGTGGTAAACCAATGTTTTATCCATTGTCCCATATTTTACCCCAAAAAACTCTTTTTTGCGTTGAACAATTGCAAACAACACTCACAAATCGTCGACGCGTTGTTGTTTTTGATCGACTATGAGCAAACACAGCACCCACATTAAAAACAGCTTTACAATTGACAATTGTTCATGAAAAACGATGAATACACTGCCTTCTGGTAAATTCAACTCCTCCGATATCTCACGCAACTTCAATTTACGATCATCTGAAACGACTTTGTGAATTTTTTGGTTGTTTTCAGGCACAACTGCCGATTTTACGCGTTCAGCATCATTTGTGTCTGTACGGCCGCATTTACAGTCAGGATACCCACACTTAACTGTTGTTTTCGAGGGAGGAGAGTATGAATAGCACTTATTAAACCATTGCATTGCTTGAACACTATTTTCTTAATAAAAAGCAGTGCTTTATCAAAAAAGGAAATTCAGATTTTTCCATTCTTTTGAGAATTTGCAACAGTATCTTCACTTAAACAACTAATTTCACTTAAATAACTAATTTGTAAACTAATAATTGCGATTGGGCCCAAATTTTGTTAAGTTTCAATTGAAGTTTAGTACTTCATAAAAATCATATGGATTTTTTTTTATTGCTGGTGCCATCTATATATCGGGCCCGGGACTTATTAAGTGATGTGTTTTAAATTTTAGCCCTGTTATTTAACATCGACCATCGAGTCACGGTGCAGTAATAGATTGCAGCTCGGATGGAAGAATAGGGAAGCCTAGTTCGAATTCCAGTCGAATTCCTGACACACACATACGTGCTGGTAACCTTGGGAAAGGTATGAGTCCATCTCAATAACAGAACAGTCTAGGTCATGTAATCTTAGGTTTTAACCACTCTAAGAGAAGGGAAACTGAATTCAAACGACCCTGGAGGGATGGGCTCTGTCAGGTTATCTTACCCAAGACACACTACTCCTACTGCATTAGTACATGTGGTTCCATTCAGTCAGTTAAGTGCCATACGTGATACACGCTTGGGCGATCATGTCTCGAAAGAGACATAACTGACTGGGCAGAAGATTATCCCGCAGAAGGTTGCCATTGCATTCTGCGGTAGACTGCTGGCCGACCAAGGCTATAGAACCCAATCTGTTCTGCTATTTAACCCATAACTGGAAGGAAGAGACGGATTAATAGCTTTCCCAAGGGTATTTGCGCGTAAGAGAATACAATGGATTTAACTGGAATTCGAACTCGGTACGGGACTATATATATATATATATATATATATATATAGCTAGATAGATAGATAGATAGATAGATAGATAAATATCAATATATATACATTATACACACAAGTACACGTACATAAATAAATATTTTCTGCTCTTAATTAAACGTTGCTCAATGTAATATAACAGAACTATTAAGTATATTTATAACCAAGTTCAAAATAACCATGTATAATTATTATGTATATATATATATATATATATATATATATATATATATATATATATATATACGTGTGTGTGTGTGTGTGTGTGTGTGTGTGCTTAGACAGCATATCCTCATTTCAGCATGTTTCACTGAATAAATTCTACTTGTTATATCTATTTATTTCCACCGTAATCCTATAGTAATTGGGAATAAATTATTTGTATGGTGAATATAATTAGCAAGAAAAGCGCTATATTTGCTTTTATTCGTTATATTTTTCCAAGTACTTTCAATCTTAGTTAAGATCATCTTCATGTAGTTTGGGTGATTGTTAAAAAATATTAATATAGTTGTCCGTTACGAATTCCTTGTGGTTCAATGTTACGAACTATGGACACAAATACAGGATGTAACACCGATTTCAAATTTTTGTGTGTATGGGAGGTAAATCAATTTTTTATTTGAAACGTTTTTATAAAAATTACAGTTTACGTATTTTAACTATTCTGTTTTAACTGTAATTCTTCCAATATATATATATATATATATATATATATATATATATATATATATATATGTGTGTGTGTGTCATTTAGCATTCGCATTTTATTTCATGTTTCTCTCCCTTCGTCCTCCTTTTATTTTTGTTCCATTCTTCTCTGGCTTCTATCATTGACCACGGCAGGATATCAATCACAACTCCCATTCTCCACCTCTTGTCAGCCTTCAGACACGCGACGCTGGGCGATAATATTTTGAGAAAAAACAGTTGTGTTCTAGTGACGGACTGACCGCATCTGATGGCAGTTGTTTATCGAATGGTAGCGATAATAGCCGACGAAAAAGAAAGGCAAATACGAAGAACAAATATAACTAAATGAAAATAAGGAAATAAGACACTGAAACAACAGCAAGTAAAGATTTCTCTCACTTTCTTTCTATCATGTTGATTCTAATTTATCCGGCAATATTTTTCAAATGTTTCACCACATCTCTGTGTATGTATTCGCCTGCACGATTGGAAAGAGTACGTGATTTTGTAGCGAGAGGCTACTTTATAAAATGGAATATTTACAGGCTGCAATAGATAAATTGTCGTCTAAATTACAAAAAAAGTAAATAATACTTCCATTCTCATTTTAACAGATATATTTGCCAAAACTGTACAGAAATATCTAAAAATACTAAAGAGTAGATTTATCCAATAGCATCGCCATTGACTTCATACACGGCTTCTAAAATATTTTGGAAATTTATGCAACTTTTCTGAGTGGTCTCTTTAAGTTGGTGAATTTTGCCATAATACTTAAATTCGGTTCAAGTTACATTTTGTTACAAGGAATTTTGTTAGTTTCTCGCTTAACTGCGCCGACTAACATAATCAAGGATTTTGCAGTCTGAGGAGTTAGATTTTTTTTAATCATTTCAACTCATGCAAGGCATTCCACTGCCACTATAGCGCAAGGAGTTACATAGGGGAAGGTGTTGAGAGAGTGATTGGATATAGGAAATGTCAGAAGGAGGGTGATAGACGAGTAAGGAGGTACATAGGAAGAGTGTTTGAGAAAATGGGGGCGAGTTACTGTGTTAGGATGTGTCTATTGACCTTACATTTCAACTCTTGGAGATTGTAGCTGTCTGAGAAGCAAGAATGCGGAAGGGAATTCCACAGGCGGGAAGAGCGAGTAAAGAAGCTATTGGAGTAGAAATTGCGGTTACATTTTATCGATTTCACTGTAAAAGGGTGGGACCTTAGTTGCTAATCTAGTATTTCGTGTAAATTCGTACCTACGGGGCACCAGTGATCTAAGTTCATCGGAGCAGAAGCCGTGAAAGTATTTATAGAAAAGCACGTCACGCCGTTGAGAGAGTGACTGCAGGCGGTCAGCCAAGTCGGTATCGATCACATTACAGATTCTCTGTTGTATTTTGTCAAGAACCCCGAGGAGAATAGCAAGGGCACCCGACCAGATGTGGCAGCAGTATTCAATACACGGGTGGATGGTAAATTTATATATGTGCAGGATTGATTCAGACGGAAAAGACTTCCGGTCCATGCAGAGAGAACCGACTTTCATAACAGCGTATTTAGCAATGGATTCGATGTAGTCATCCCACTTGAGGTCCGCTGAGAGTGTGATGACAAGCAGGCGTAGTGTTTTACTCTCTGGGAGGCAAGCCTGTTCCATGCTAATGGGAGGTAGGTGCGGTTGTCTGTGGTTGTTAATTGATAGCAGCTTCAGGTTGCCAGATATAAAAGGGGGATATGGTCGTAGAAATTGTCAGACAGCCATGACTGTGTTCTTTTGCTTGTGTAACATGCTGCAGAGTTCTTTAGTAAAACAAAGGGTCTTCCAGCAGCGACCCTCTTGACTTAGGAGAGCGATACCTTTTCAAGGTACTTGATATAGGCATCCGTGTTGAGTGAGGCCCTCTACGAAGGTAATGCAATTATAACATTGACATCAGGAATGATCACTTCAAACACGTATTTAATTATCATTAGATTCATCAACTATTTTCGAATCCTCTGAACTGTCCTCAGATTGACACCCAAACACTCTGAAATGCTCGTATTCGGACGTCGGATGAGAATGCCAATGTAGTACAGAATGCCGTTTCTTCTTCTCACAGAGGATGCCCACCTGACAAAACCAAAGGATGCGCCTACGCGAAAGTAAAAATAAAAATGACGAAAATTTACCAATGATTGCACACTCAGTATATATATATATATATAGATAAATAGATAGAGAGAGAGACAGAGAGACAGAGAGAGAGAGCGAGCACTGGCTCTTGGACGGGTATAATGATAATATATACGCTAAAAAGTCTACCTTCTTCTACCGAACGCCCATAGCCCAGAGGTAGAATCGCCGACTGACACCAATTCGGCCGGGTTTCAATTTTGGGTTAAAAGCAATCGGAGTCTAACCGTACTGATGAGCTGTGATACAGCGAAACAGATCTGTCTGCGGATGACAATATATATATATAGGTAATGATGTCAAGTCCATGAATGGCAATGGCAAGGATAATCCAATAAGGTTTCTTCTATATGCCCTGTCCTTTCAGGCCGTAGGCGATCATGGCTTTTCACGTCTCCCTATCTCTGGTGGCTCTTGGCACGCCTTCTTATGTTACACCATGCAACCCTTGTTCCATCATCCACCAGATTAGGTTCTTCAGATGTGTTATCCGCTGCTTTATCCTGTCTCTTTTCCATCTATCAGGCCTGTTAGAATCAGGTTCTCCAAGCCCTCCTTCCTCATTGCATGCCCTAGGAACTTTAGCTGTCTCTTCTTGATGCTCAGTATTAATTTCCTTTTCGTTTTCGTCTTTTCTAAAACCTCATCATTACTCAATTGCTCGATTCATGATACTCGAAGCATTCATCAATTTTTTCCTTCATCTTAGATGATATTTTCCAGCATTCACTGCCATATTAAAGAACTGATATCACATAGCAGTCCAGTACTCACTTCTTTGATTCTAGCGAAATTGCCCTGTTTCCTAATACTTTACTCAACTTTTGGAATGTTTCCTTCGCCATGTCAATTCGCCTTCGGATCTCTGTGTCACACTTTCCGTCCTCAGTTATAACACTTCTCAGGTATTTAAACTTTTGTACCTGCTTGGTTCTAGTATCCCCGACATGTATTTGGCATTTTTGGCTGCCCTTTTTACTGATGACCATGCATTCAGTTTTCTCGCAGTTTATTTGTAGTGGTTTCTTGTCACTCTCTTCAGCTACCTTCTGTAGGAGGTCTTGTAGTTTCCTTTCTGTGTCTGCTATCAGCCCTCTATCATTCTTAGGTTGTTTAAATTGTGGCTCCGATGACGAATACACGCATAACTTCTAGGGTCTTTAAAATATTCTCCCTGTACAAGTTGAACAGATCCGGTGAAAAGACACATCCTTGTATTACGCCCCTTTCTATTTTATATATCTACTGAATTCGTTACCTGTCCGTATACAAGCGATTTGCTGTCAGAAAAATTCTCGATTACTTTTAAGTCTTTCCCAAATATGTTGAGGTTGCCGAGAATCTCCATCAATTATTTGTGGCGTATTTTGTCAAACGCCTTCGCATAATCAATAAAGGACAGGTATAAGTCCTTCTTCATTTGTATAGCCCTTTCAGAGAGCACCTTAATCTTAAATATGGCGTTCCTTGTTCCAGTGTCTTTGACGAAACCACACTGTTCTTGTCTTATCTTTGGCGTGATTCTGCTTTAATGCTCTATTCATCAGGATTCGAACGATCAGTTTTGTTACATGGCTCATTAAACTGATGGTTCTGTGGAGTTCGCACTCGTTTGCTTCTGGCTTTTTAGGCAGTGCTATGAAGATCGACTTGCTGAGGTCATCTGGTATTACACCACTGTTATAAGTTTAATTTATTATTTCTGTAATTTTCTCCATACCAAATTCTTCCAGGGCTATCAGCAGCTCTATGACTATGCCGTCTGGTTCTTTGTTTCTATTCAGTTTGGCTATTGCAGATGACACTTCAGACTTTAATATTTCCGGTTCGTGTTCAGCTTTGTGTATTATCGGTTACTCTCTCTTGTCGTGAGAAAGATCTTTTATACTTAGATTTTATACATCCTGTTGAAGAGTAGGTTTTTGTCCAGCCAGTGCTTTTATTTTTGTCCAGTCAGTTCTTTTATTTCTTTATGCATGTCTGCTTTATTATTCCTCTACTTCTGCACAGTTTTCATTGAGCCATTCCTCCTTAGCCTGTCTGCATTTTCTTGTTATTTCCTTGTGTAGTTCCCTGTACTCCATTCCATGTCTTGATATCATTTTCTGCCTCGTTTGCATCATGTCAAGAATCTCTTCAGTCATCCGCTCATGTTTTCTTCTGCGCCTGATATAAAATATTAAGTGTTAGATCTATGTAGACAGCTCAGTGGATGTTATCCAGAGCAATATGATATTTATAAAGGAAAACTCAATACATCATTTAGAGTTGTTATAAATTTTAAATCATTATAAATTATAATTCATTTCTATGAACTAAATTAGCTCATTTTATCAGACAATACTATATTCGTTTCATTCGGTACAAATTATTTTCCTGAAAAATAATAATTATATTATTATTATTATATAAATTATAACCACTCTGAAACATGTACTGAGTTTTTCTTGATATATATATATATATATATATATATATATATATGTGTGTGTGTGTGTGTGTGTGTGTGTGTGTGTGTGTGTGTGTGTGGAGATAGTTGATTGACTTGAGGCCTGGAAAGACAAAAAGTTGAGAACAGTTCGAATTTCACCTGAAGTCGTTACGCTCACTTTCACATGAGTACATTTGGGTAATGGGAGGACTCAAACTGGTTTTGGCCCTTTGACTTGAATTAAATATCAAGTTAGGCTGGATGGTTTAGCCCTGCTTATTGGCAGGGGATTAGCTAGTAAAGTAGTCGTTATCCAGAAGCCGGTGCTACCGATGGGAGTTAAGCGGCCGGGAAAAAATTACACAATGATTAAAATTCTCAAGTCAAATGATCTGCTCAATTTAACACAGTCCATCATGCATAGGGGACAAAGAATAACGCCAAGACACGGAGGAGAGTACAAGAAGCTTCACAGCGAGATATAGAACAAATGCAGACAGGCTAAAGAGGAATGGCTCAACAACAAATGCGCAGAAGTAGAGACTGAGCAGGATCAATAAAGCAGATATGCATAAAGAGATAAGAGAACTGAACGGACAAAAAACCTGCTCCTCAACAGAATGCATAAAATCCAAGGATATTGGAGAAAGAGGAAATACTCCAGTGAAGGGATGAGTATATAAAGGATTTTTTTTTTTTGCTACAGGAGAGAACAACCGAGAATACACAAGGAGGTGGATGGACTGGACATACTAAAATCCGAAGTAGAAGCTGCAATGGCCAAAGTGAACAGAAACAAAGCAGCTGGTCCTGTCGGCGTCGTGATAGAGCTGCTGATAGCCCTGAAAGAATATGGGATAGAATAATTACCGACAGAATAAACGAAATTTATAGTAGTGGAATAATACCAGACGACCTATGCAAGTCGATATTTATAGCACTGCCGAAGAAACCAGGTGCAAACGAGTGCGAACTACACAGAACTATCAGCTTAATGAGTCACATTACAAAACTGATTGTCAGAATCCTGATGAATAGAGTGAGAAGCAGAATCAGGCCAGAGATAGGACACGAACAGTGCGGGTTCGTCAAGGACACTGGAACAAGGAACGCTATATGTATGATTAGGATGCTCTCTGAAAGAGCAATACAAATGAAGAAAGACTTGTACCTATGTTTCATTGATTATGCGAAGGCATTCGACAAGATACGACACAAAGAATTGATGGAGATGCCCGGCAGTTTCGACATTTTTTGGAAAGACATCAGAGAAATCAAGAATCTCTACTGGCAGCAAACGGCCTGCATAAGAGGCGTAAGACAAGGAGTGTGTCTTTTCATCGGATCTGTTCAACTTGTACAGCGAGAATATATTAAGGACCCTAGATGACTCGCCAGGATTTGTTATTGAAGGCCACAACTTGAACAACATAAGGTATGCAGATGATACAGTGCTGATTGCAGATACGGAAAGGAAACTAGAAGACCTCCTACAGAAGGTATCGGTGGAGAGTGACAAAAAAGGACTACAAATAAACTTTAAGAAAACTGAATGCATGGTCATCAGCAAAAGGTGCAACCTAAAATGCGAAATACAGGTGGGTGATACAAGAATCAAGCAAGGACAAAAATTTAAATACCTAAGAAATGTTCTAACAGGAGATGGAAAATGCGACACAGAGTTCCGAAGGCGAATTGGCATGGCAAAAGACGCGTTTCAGAAGCTGAGTAAAGTACTAAAACACAGGAAAATTTCACTAGAAACAAAGAAAAGAGTGTTGGATTGCGATGTGATGTCAGTTCTTCAATACGGCAGTGAATGTTGGACAATATCATCGAAAATGAGGACAAAACTGGAAGCAGCGGAAATGTGGTTCTACAGAAGGATGCTGCGGATATCGTAGACTGTGCATGCAAGCAACGATGAAGTGCTGGTAAGAATGGCAACAAAATGGAAATTAATACTGAGCATCAGGAAGAGACAACTGAAATTCCTGGGACATGCAATGAGGAAGAAGAGCTTGGAGAACCTGATAATGACTGGCCAGATAGAAGGAAAGAGAGACAGAGGAAGGCAGCGGATAACATATTTGCAGGGACTGATCAGGTGGATGACGGAACGGGGGTTGCCAGGAGTAACAGGAGCAAACATACGTAAAGCCACAAGGGATAGGGAGATGTGGAGAACCATGATTGCCTAAGTACTGAAGGGACAGGGCACATAGAAGAAGAGTTAATGTTTTCCACCTAACTTCCCACACACAGATATATATATATATATATATATATATATATATATATATATATATATATATATATAAATGTATCATACTTATAGTGCTAGTGTTAATAAATCATTGCGTGATAATAGACTTATTAAGTCTATATTAATAAATATACATTATTAACCCTCACTCGGAGTTTCATACCCAACGTAATCTTTAGGTGCTGATAGTTACGTAATTTAAATTTTGATAAAATGTTCATTGAAATGTTTGCGTAGTTATATATTATGCGTCATAACACATATGACTTTAGGCAATACATAATACATAAAACTCTGCTCTCTCATAACATTTTCGGCAATTAAAGAATGGTCAAAATACCCCAATTTTACATGGGATAGTGTTGCTAAAACCAATTCTTACAATGGGGGAATCAATAGATGCAATTTATGCTTTCTTGAAAAATTAGTTATCTTAAAACCCTTAAATAACACCATCTTATTAAACAAAAGATATGAATTGGTGGTTACGTGTTGGCATCAAATAAATATTTACTGAAATTCGTTGATCCAGATTAATTTTGAATGTCAATTATAGTTGGTTTGATTTTTTTAAGAACCACTACTCTTCCTTTTATGCTTAATATAAAAAATCATATTCACAACTCTCATATATACTGTTTATATTGTTTTTTTTTTCTTTCAAACAAGCTATTGACGCATTGTTCTTGTTCTTGGTTTGTTTCTTTTTTTCTTCCCCTTTATTTAACCTACGAGGGGTCCCCGTTGGGTTATTGACGATTTAATTTACTCATAGGTTAGCATTGGTTTTTCGGACATTAGTCTATAATAATTAGTGCTGCTTTATTGTAATTACGTATAATTATATAATTATATAATTACGTATATATATATATATATATATATATATATATATATATATATATATATATATATATATATATATATATATATAGTATATCGAGGCAGCAAGTAATTTTCTAAACATATGCTATTAAATATAAGAGACAATGAATGTCTATTATGTTTAATCATGAGCCGTTCTAAACGAAAATAAAGACAAAAATTCTCCAACATTTGGATAATTATTTATTGTTTTTCTTTTAAGCTTTCGGCTCACATGACCCATCTTCCTGAGAGGTTGTTTAAACTGAAATATTATAAAATCCACCATCACCGACGATTTTATTTTGTGTTGACATAAAACTCCGCTTGGCAACGGCAATAGTTACCAAAAATAATAAACGCAGTTCTTAAGTTTGCGATACGGTTTTATGACGTCACACCGCGGGATAGCGCGAAATGACAACAAAACCATGTAGTCAAATGCAATGTAATAAGTTATTTCCTATTTTAAAGTTGATTTTATTGAGTGTTGGTTGTTTTGATTTGATGTACATGGCCTCCAATATCTGCAGGTTCCTCTTACTGTGTGTATGAGTAAGGATCACCGTATTGTTGACCAAAATCTGTCTGATATTACCTACATGTTTATGTTTTTCAGAGAAATGTTGTTTAATAGAAACATTTATACATATATTAATCCGCATACATCCTGTTTTGCTTTATTACAGCTCACCAGTACAGTTATGCATCCTATTGTTTCTAGAATGATGTCAGAGATTCTACTTCTAAACTATCGGCGGATTCTAGCGTGTTATATCCACAATGTAAACAAACACCAGTAGCCGAGAGTGTTCAATTGATTGCTGAAGACGATTTTAGATAGCAGTGAGTTGCTACTGTTTTTAATCTCTTATATTACACAAGAGTGCTCAATCGATGAACGAGAGCATATTTATATATATATATATATATATATATATATATATATATATATATATATAGTTCTTGTATATATATATAAAATAGTTCTTGTCCGAAAATTTTTCACAGTATATATATATATATATATACTGTGAAAAATTTTCGGACAAGAACTATTTTATCTATTATGAAGCCTATTGACAGAAAATAAACAATCTAATTAAAATAATTTTATTTTCTTTACTTAACAAATTATTTAACAAGGAAAAATACTTGTTACAAAATAAATTTAATCTTTAGTATAATAGCCTTTTGCTCTGACCAGAGCCTTCATTCTGTCAGGCATCACAAGCTTCTTCAATGTATTTAATGGTATCTCCTACCATGCGGCTTGTATTTGTTCCCAAAGTGTGTCTTGCGAAGTAACATTAGATTCATTAATTCGGGAGTGGAGAATAAGAAAAAGGTCAGTCATTTCCAAGTATAATAAAATAATGAGTAGTTTCAAAATAACTTGTTTAATAGAAAATAAAAAAAATTAAATATAACATTTTTGAATATATTTCTTTTCACCTAATTTTAAATAATCAGTATTTATAAACAATTTACTTAGCTTTTCACCCTGTATTTGAATTTCAGTGTGGTTTTGAGGAAAATCACCCCTGTGCTAATAATTTTGCACATAACTGGTAGTGTGCAAAAGTGTTAGGACAGGGGTGATTTTAAACTTTATTTTGATGCTTCATAAATGATAAAATTTTTCCTGTCCTAATACTTTTGCACAGTACTATATATATATATATATATATATATATATATATATATATATATATATATTATAAATTATGTTTTAGAACATATACATAATTTCTTCTATATATGTCCTCTTCCCTACAATCATATGTTTGTTTCAGTGTTTGGATTTAAACACTTCCTCAGGGGAAATAAATGTTTGGAATCATTCTCTGTTTATATTTGGTTCGTTGTTGTCATGGGGGTTGGTTGGGGTTATTGGTAATTAAGTGAATGTCTCGTTTTGACCGTTAGACTTTTGAGGAATTTGGTGTGTAAGTGTGAAATTGTTGATTAATGGTATTATCTGATGGAATGTATGTTTTATCTTTTTATCGGTTCGGTATATCTTTTGGTTAGGATTTCTAAGAGGGCACTGTTGAGTGGTCATTTTTATGGTTGGCTATCATTTAATTGGTTGATGTCTGCTGTTAGTGGACCTAATTCATGTATTTACTTTGATCCTGTGTCTAGGTTTTCATAGATGTGATAGGGGTGGGGTGTTTTTTCTTTCTAATTTAGATTTTTTCGGTAAAAAAAAATATATATATATATATATACCCCCTTTCTCCTCTTTCTTCCTTCTTTTTCTTTCTCTTCTCCTTCTTTTCCCCTTTTTTTCTTCTTTTTCCTTTTATTCAAGTTTGAAGTACAATTATATTTAGGCGAAGTTATTTAAAGAAATCTAAATTTGTATTTTTTGGGAAGTAAATGCGAATTAGCTTTTTATCAGTTTTTTGTATAAAGTTGTATGTTTAATCTTAATTTTAAGTTTAGAGGGTCAGTTTTTTTGTAATTTTTTTTTCCTTTTTTTCTTTTTTCCTCCTTTTTTCCTTTTCTCCTTTTTATCTTCTTTTTTCTATAAATTATCGTTTGGAATCTTATTTATTTCTTTTAATTTTTTATATATTTTATTTATTTAGATATTTTCCCGGGCATTAGATCTTATTTTAAGGATTTATTACATCGATTTTTCTGTAGCATTTTTTATCTTTTATAATAATAAAAATATTTATTCCAATTCCCAGTATTTTTTTTTGTGTGGGTGATTGTAGGGTTAGATCTTACGTGTGCTTACAGTTTATTTTTGTGTATGATATAATTATTCTGAAGTAGTATATTTAATCTTGATTTTGAATGCATGAATTTTGATTGTTTTTCAAGTTTGGGAGCCATTTATTTAATTTTGATTTTTCTAGTACGGAATATTTTTGTATTTAAGTAAGGTTATTGTGTTAAGTAAGGTTATTGGTGTAGGCTTTAGTGATAGACCTTCCTTTAAGGAGTTATTAGATCGATTTTTTCTATAGCATTTGTTATCTTTTATAATGAGGATATCAATCGAACTCTTTGTATTTCTTAACATGGTTGTAGGGTTAAGTCCCTAATGTGCTTGCAGTTTACTGTGGTTTCGTGTCTCTGATTTAAGAGCTTGTTACTATTTATATATTTAAGGATCTTTATTTATTTTTTTTTTAAGGCAAAGAAAGCATGGTTCTTTTATAGATTTTGCTGTTCTTGCTTTTTTGAGAATTTTCCATTTGACCTTAGGTGTTTTATTTTCGTTTTTTAATTTCCAAAAGTGTTTGGAGAGAGATGTCATGTTTTGTTTTTCTTTGTTATTGAAGGATAAGAGGTGATTGTAAAAGCGCTTTTTAAATACGTTCATAGTATTCCCAATATATATTTTATCATCCTTAAGCTTTTCTACGGATGAAATCGAACACATATATATCAGAGATTTCGTTAGACACTTATTGGCTATGGGGCATTGGTTGGCGTTTCTACAGTTACAGAGATTGCTGTCATGGGACGGACTTGTATTAGTGTTGGATTTATTTTTGCTGTGTATTTTCAATATTTTTGTGTTATGCATTTTGATTATTTTTTCTAGATTATTAGAACAGCTATAGCTTAATTTTATGGTATTTTTATTAAAGATTTTGCTTAGGGGGTTATTTTTGGGAAAGTGCTTCTCTATTAATTTAAGAAATTTATGTCCCAGCTTGAAATTAACTGATTGGTTGAATGGAGGGTTATACCATCTTATTTTCCTGCTTCTATTTCTGCTTTTTGGACTTTTGAATTTTTTCACAAAACTGATTTTTGATGAATTATACCCGCTTTCATTAAGTATTCTATTATAAATTACCTTGTGCTTATCAAATATCTCTTTATATATATATATATATATATATATATGTGTGTGTGTGTGTGTGTGTGTGTGTGTGTGTGTGTGTGTGTGCTCCCGACAAAACCCAAATATATTTTTTCAAATGAAGAAAAAACTTCTGTAAAATATATGACTGCGCCAACATTTCGGTAAACAGGTATTCTTATTAAAATTTAAATTACGTAGACATAGAAATAACCATTATAATAGCTTGTTGACAGGAAAATGTCTTCGAGAAAATAATAAATGATTTACGTACTATATTAATTTACTAATTTTATTAAAATATTACTTCGGAAGTGGAGGGATAAGAAACAAGTCAGTCATAATAATGAATGATTTAAGTATTATATTAATTAACTAATTTTATTAAAATATTACTTCACTTACTATAAATGAAATGAGTCTGTAATAGTTGAATATAAGTCATAGGTTAGTAAGCAATATTTTATTTCACTCTATATATATCATATTCGTCTACGTGCCGTGTCTCTTCAGAACGTAGAGGATCATGGCCCTCCACATCTCTCTATCCTTTGTAGTTCTTAACAGACTTCCTGTTTTTATCTCTCGTAAAACCTGCACTACCATCGATTTGCTCAATCCCATCAAGTATGTCGCACATTGCTTTCATTTGAATTCCTTTCCCTCTCGTTGTCCTGTGAGTATCAGATTCACCACTCGCCCTTCCTCATTACGTCACCCATAAACTTCAGCTGTCTTTTCCAGATGTTAAGTATAAGTTTCCTTTTTGTTTCCATCCTCTGCAAAACCTCTTTGTTGATCCCATATTCGGTCAATTGTATTTTGTAGAATCACATTCCAGTCGCTTCAAGGCTTTCCTTTATCTTTGATGAGATTGTCCAGCATTCGCTGTCATATTGAAGAACAGACATCACGTAACAATCCAATACGCTCTTCTTTTTCGCTAGTGAAAATTTTCTGTATCACATTACTTTACTCAGCTTCTGAAAGGCAACTTTAGCCATGACAGTACACCTTTGAATCTCAGTTTTGCACTTTCTGTCCTCTGTTCGAACGCTATGAAGCTAGATTAAATTAATTTTAAATAATGAGTTTCAGTATCTGATGTCTTCTGTAGAGGTGTACGTGTATGTGTGTGTGTGATAGTATGTGAGTGAGAGCGTGTGTGCGTACACGTATTTGTATATGTGCCAGAAAAGGAAGCATTTCGTAACGTCTTCCTCAAATTCGAACGACAAACAGAATGGGGATTTTGCCTCTAGGTAACAAATGCATTTCAGTTACAAGAAAACATGAAAACAAACAGTACACCTCCAACGACAATCAACATTTACTTCCTTCTACATTGTTTGTTAGCATAAATATTAACGGGAAGAGTTTCTTGCCGAAAATGAATAAACAATCAGGTCTACAGGAACCATGTCAGCGGATAAATTTATGTAGAGTGCGTGATCGATGTGAAAATAGGAAACAAATCCCAAGTTTCTTGTATAGAAAGAACTTCAGACTAATAATGGTTTTGTAGATGAAGTAGGCTTATATTTAAGCTGGTGGAAAAGGTTCCGGCTTTAACTTTGCATCGACAACTTAAAGGATACAGGGAGGCTTAGTTTCAAATATAAATTTTGACGTCCGGTGAATCTAGATGTTTAATTTAGTCTATCTCATTTGACGTACGGCTTATTGTGAAATGTGGGTTTTTTGGAGTTTTTTTTTTTTTTTTCGTCGCTGCCGTTTTTAATTGTCTTAGATTTTAACACTAGTTCTATGGAGAAAAAATGTGTTGCATGACGTCAAAAATATATAAAGATAAACGTCACTGCATCTTTAACGTTTAAATTAATACTGGTTATTATATTTGTCGATAAATTTTTTGTGCCTCTATCAATCAACCATTATTGGACTGCATAAATTCTTTCTAGTGGGTGGAGATGAAAGATGTTAGTACAAATTTCTTTCATTATATATATATATATATATATATATATATATTCATACACACATATATATGTTCACATACACACATATAAGTATTCACACACACATCTATATGAGAAGAGGTTTAACCCATTAATTTACACTACATTTTAGACAGACTCAGTATATATATATATATATATATATATATATATAAGTTAATACTCATCTACTAACTACTAACCACTGGCCTCTATCTCTCTCCCCTCCCCTGTATAACCTTCCCTTTCTCTCCACCTATGTATCTGTCATCGGACCTTCTTTCTCAGCTTTCTATTGTACCTTTCTAACTAGCTTGTACTCCTCACTCTTTTCTAATTAATCTTTTTACATTTATGTAACCCCCTGCACATCAGTGGCGTTTACGCCTTGCTCGGGGTGAAATGATTAAAAAAAAAATATATATATATATATGTGTGTGTGTGTGTGTGTGTGTGTGTGTGTGTGTGTGTGTGTGTGTTTCGAGTCCTGAAACTAATTAGAGATGTAGGGTCAGCACAGGCAAGGCAGCCGCATCAGAAAGAGTATCTCTTGCGTAAAATAGTCTGACGAACGCTGGTTGAATTTGGAATTTTCCTTCTCCTAAACCGGTTGCCACCCACGCTTATAGAAGTCAGTCTATTTTGTTATTCACATATATTTGCGGGAGAAGAGATGGATTAATAGCTGTCCTAATGCTATTACTATTTAAGGGAAAGTAATGAACTCGACAGTAATTTGAACTCACAATATATATATATATATATATATACTTTAAATTTCAAAGTTTAATATTTACTTTTTATAGAAAGTATCCATATAAAAGTACAGCAATTATAGATTTATAGTTATTACCATAAATTATATTATTATCATAAAAGTATATTGAAACTCAGAAGCTATCATGTTTTGGTGTTTAATACTCCAGAGCCAATATTTTATAGGAAAATACAGATTTAAGGTGAACAATCTTAACTCACTTTAACTCACGGTTTCACTATGGAATATCCTGGCCTTACAGATGTGGAAAGAAATATCATATTATACTCTAAACATTCGCTTCTCATCCACAACACTGAACAGGAGACAAAGTCTAATTCCAAGGACTTATTCGACATTCCTATGGGATCAATGAATTCTGCTGAATCATCCTTCTATTTATTTTGTACAATCCAACTTCACATCGTGATGTTGATATAGCTGACATTGGCTTATATAGAGACCATGGTCTCATGATTGTCCACAATTCTAAAAAATTAAAGTAGATAGTATTCGTAAATTAATACATAGCATAATAAATATAACTTAAGTTTTAAAATAATAATACAAACTAACCTATAACAAAAGTTAACTCTCAGGATGTTACTTTAAGTTTAGTTAATAACGCATACTTACCCTTTGTAAAATATAATGCTAACCCTATTTACATACATCGTAAATCATATCACCCACCAACTATTATTAAACACATACTATATTCTGTTGCATCGGAGCTACCCCTTTTAGTTAATTATATATACCTTAAATCTAACCTTTATTAACTGATACATTGCTGTGTACGCTTACTTTCACTATTAGTCATCCCTAAAATGAAGTAATTCTATCTTTAAAATTTAACTGTATAGCTCCACATCTATTTCCTTACCTTAAAATTGTTTTTAAATTAACAAAACCCTTTTTGAGACATACATTTTATTTTTCATCGTTGTTGTTTTTCATTTTCATTCTCGTCGGATGTAAAAATAATACAATAGCCATAATTTTGTTCCAATCTTATTTAAAACATTGACGCTTCCTGTATAGTATATATCTCCACACTTTTTCACAATTTTCATTATTCTACACCCACAATTCTTTTAAACTATAATAACATCCTACACCATTACAATCATCTAATACTGTAGCATTTTTATTTTTAACTTTTTTTAGTGTTTTTCTTCTTTTTTTTTTTCTCAATATATATATGACCCGGCATCTAAACCACATTTTACTGCCTGATGATTGTGCATTGAGTTCCGAAACATGATAGCTTTTGAGTTGTAGTATGCTACTATGATAACAATAATAATAACTTTATATATATATATATATTTTATATATATATATATATATATATATATATATATATATATATATATATATATTGTAATAGTTGTTGAAATGGTTTATAAAAGCATAGTATCACAACACAAATATTTTCATGTTTCAGATCTCAACCGCTCCTCTTCGGGTGATATGTGGAACTGAAAATAAATGGTGGAAACGATTTATTTTTGGGAATGTGATATATAGGTGATGTGGGGGATGAGAATTTAGTATGTCTAAGCTGGTCCGACGGAGGTTGTAACAATAGAGATACAGATTTGAGTTAGGAGATGGGGGACATGTCACTCTTTAGTATTGTCTGGGTAAATCGCTTAGTGGGACTTTAGATTTTTTAAATGGGTAGACAATTTTTATTTGACTACTATCGATGTGTGGATGAAATAGAGTGAATTTTTAGTATTGTATGGGTTTATTTTATTTTATTAATATAATATTCATTTTTTGTAGATGAAACATGGATATTAATTAACTTTTGGAGAGGATTATTTTATCTGAGGCAGGTATCTAGTAGGAAGGTATCTAGTAGGGCCACATAATACTTCAAATAGGTAAATAATTTTAACTGTAAGTTGATTTTTTTTAATTTTTGTTAGAGCACGTGTTATAACTGACACATTTTGATTAATTAGATTTTAACAAAAAATATTTTCGATGTTTACATAACACTGTTAATTCACCCCTACAGTTCAATAGTTCATATAGGCCAGTAACTGAGGTGAACGTTGCGTAGATGCGAGAATAGCTACTGTTTTTTTCAAATTCTACCATTCCTCCAGATTTCTCAAGCACGGTGTGAGAGCGTAGAATAGTCATCTGAAGACAGATCTGTTTAGCTGTATCACAGCTCATCAGTACGATTAGACATCCGATTGCTTTTTAGCCAGGATTGAAACCCGGCCTAATTGGGGTCAGTCGGCGATTCTACCTCTGAGCTATGGGCGCTCGATAGAAGGTGGCAGACTTTTTAGCGTGTCCATTATCATTATGCACACGCCCAATAGCTGAGAGTGTTCTAATTCATTGCTGAATGAATGATGCGTAGATGCTCTAGTAGCTACTGTTTTTGAAAGTCTACCATATATAACATTTTTAGTTATTTACCTTATTAACTAATGCATTTTTGTGCGATCTTCAACGTGGGCTTTTGTTATCGTTTGATAACAGGGGTAACAAACGCTCTCTTTGAAAGTAAAGTAAAGCTGGGGAACATCCATGGATAATAAACGCTAATTTTAAAAACGACATTGATTGTTTTTTTAATAATCGATTCACCTCAAGCAAGGTATTAGAGCCACTGGTGCTCAGGGGGTTACAATAAGAAGAGAAAAAATTACAGAAAAGAAAACAGTCCTGATAATAGAGAGGTGGGTGTCAAGGGGATAGAAGATAGCAATTGAAGTTGCATTTAAACTTTTGGGGGTTATAGCTAGCAGGGAAGTAAGTATAGGGAAGGGATTTCCACAGGTGGTAAGTGCAATAAAAGAAAGTAATAAAGAAAAAGATGGCGGTTATATTTGCCTATTTTGACGGCAAAATAGTGATACCTAGTTGCCAATCTAGCTGCTCGAGTAAATGATGAGGGTAGGGCACCATGAAATAAAGCTAGTCAGATCAGAATCCGTAAAAAATACATGTAGAAAAAGACAGAGAGACGCTACATTCCGTCGGTGAGAAAGTGACTGAAGGTGAGCTGCTAAATTCACATCGTTGAGGCACCAGGGAAAAAATCTCAGAGCAGTTGCCATGAAAATGTTTGTAGAAAAGAAGGAGGGAGGCCATACCATGTCGGTGAGAAAGTCACTGAAGCTGAGGCTCCACGTCAGGATCAATTACATTACAGTTCCTTATTTGTATTTAAAGTAATGGATTTATTTAAGCCAAATATTATTTCTTATTACTATAATTAGTATTGGCGATATTTCAGTTACTCGATACTAATATAAACAATATGAATATCACACATCCGTAGCACGTGTAGTGAAAAAAGGTAAAGTTACATGGCAATAACAAATAGGCATTTAATAAAACACAAACAAGTAACAATAGATTAAAAATGTTTAAGTCCCAAAACAAGAAGAATGTTCATGTTGTCCAAATGGACGAGAATGTTTTTAGCAAGACTAGATAAGAAACGACATACCGTTGGGCCAGCAATTGTTCTTCATGGCTATCCCATTCAAGCCGGGAAGGGTACTAAACCCAGATAAAAAAAAATTCCTCAAAAGGGAAGACAATTGTTGTTCCCTTTAAGGGAAAACAACTATTGTCTCCCTACACTATAAATGTTGTATTTAATGTGTATACGTGCGTAAGTAGCAATCCTTGTTTTTTTTTTTTTTTTTTGTTTTGTTTTTTTTTGTTTTTTTTTGTTTTTGTTTTTTTTTTTGCGGGGAGGGAAGTTACAGTGAAATTATTGTCTCCAGAACTAGAGGTCAAAAGTCTTATTACAGAAAATGTAACTTCTGACTGAACTTACGCGCAAATAGCATTGAAAAAGTATACGTCCACACTCCAAGAACGCTAAATTTTCAGTTCTTTACTTTAAGCACTCTTCCTTTATAAATATACCATATTTTTAACTGCACTCCCACACACACACACAAACACACACACACACACATACATATATATATATATATATATATGTGTGTGTGTGTGTGTGTGTGTGGAGGTGCAGATAGATAGATAGATAGAAGCAGACGCGATGTTCACACATTTTATAACGCCAGACATTCAATCCTTTACATAAAGTAGTCTTCCTTTATAAATATAGCATATCTGCATATATGTCTAAAGAAAGAGATAGCTAGCTAGCTAGCTAGATAGATAGATAGATGCAGACACGACATTCACACACCCTATAATGTTAAATATTCAATTATTTATTTTAAGCACTCTTCCTTCATAGACATTCAATATTTCTAAATGTACACACATACACACACATATGTATACGTATATGCAGATAGATAGATAGATAGATAGATAGAGAGAGAGAGAGAGAGAGAGAGAGAGAGAGAGAGAGAGAGAGAGAGAGAAAGAAAGAAAGATAGATAAATATATATGATGTTGTTTTTTTGAGAATGGAAAACGTGGAAAGAAAGCGTGTGTGCGTAGATTGGTGGGTGAATAAATATATATTTTTGTCATAAACACTTATGCACTCCTGGAAGCGCTTGTCAAAATTTTTGTTTTCAATCTCACAGCAATGAAAACTTGCCTGCAACCTTTCCAGCCGAGTAAATTGCTTGCGACCTTCTTCTTTGTTAGCGTATCAAGTTCAAATCTCAAATTTTCACTTATCGGCTCTGCACAGCCTCCTTTTCCGACATAAATATGGACGAAGGTCACCGTTTCTCCACTGGAATTACTTAGACGCGATATCAATGTGGAAAAAGAAACAAACATTAGCTAACCAAAAACTAAACCTCGACATTCCTAATGTAAAAATGACCGACACATCAAAACATTTGTTTTACAAGTTTCCGACTTTCTGCAGACATTCACTTATTCTATGAGTTATTGCATTTTGTTTATTTATTTTGTAAGTTTCTATGTTCTTGGTTTATTTAAAATAGACATAATAGCATATTCTGTAATGTCTGCTAGTATTTTGTAACCTCAAAGATTGTATCTACTTACATTATCAATTGTTTTACAGACTTTGCAATGCACAATTCACTCAGTTAAGTGCTATACATGATACATGCTTGGGCGATCATGTCTCGAAAGAGGCATGACTGAATGGGTAGATATTTCCACAGTAGATTGCCATTACTATCTTCGGTAGATTGGTTGTCAACCTAGGCTATAGAACCCAATCTGCCGTGGTATTTAACCCGAAGCTATAGGGAGAAGAGACGGGGTAATACTTTTCCCAAAGGTATTTGCGCGTAAGTGAATTCAACGAATTTAAGTGGAATTCGAACTGATTTCTTTAATTTCTCGTTCCGAATAGACATCCACTGTAGCACAATTGCATCCAATTAGATTTGCTGCAATTAGCAGTTACTGCATTGCCTATGTTCAAAGATATTTTATATTATCACTATGTATATTTATGATACTGTGAATAATGCATCATTTGCAGGTGACACATTTGAATAACGAAAGATACCTTCTAAAAGATAAACAAGAAAATTTCGTTAGAAGCCATGAAAATAGAGTTGAACAACTATTTAATATCAATAGTTGGTTGTTTGCTAAAACAGCTTCGCTTTGAAGGCAACACTGCAACCTCCTTTGGTTTTTTTTGTTTTGTTTTTTTTGTTTTTTTTATATATATTCGCGAAATTTTGATTGTTGGACGAAGTTTGTTATCAACAGTTGAATTATTAAAAATCTTCTGCTTATTTTTCTCTCGTAATGAAGCCAGTTCTTTCCAGACCGCATTAGTTTGTCTTTTAACCATCATTTCTTATTTAAGATTAATGTTATTCTGTTTGCTTAATAATCTATCAAAATCATCTCAGCTTAATCTGGAAGCATCAAGTTTCGTATTTGGATCTTTGCAGGAATTTTCTTGCCCTCTAACAAAATAATAATCTTTACGGAATCCATAGATATTCAGCTGCCTGGTTGAACTTGCAACGCCATTGAACTTATAATACAGAGCTAAACTGTATCAAGAGAGTGTTTAAATTTCTTGAACAGAACATGGAAAAAGAAGACATGTAACCTTTGACAACCACAGGTTGGTGGCAAGACAGAACAACGAATAACTTATATCATGAGCTTGATTAAATGAGTGCCAGAAGAGGGAATGTGGGGATAAAAAATTAGACAAATATTAGACTAATGCTCCAAAGGTGTTGCAGATTTGAACACACCTCCCAGAATAGTACTTAAACTCGTCAAAATACCATAAGTATTGATGCTGGATGCGAGGGAAGAGGTATAAAGACATTTCGTGTTGAGTTTGATCCACACTGGGTGTCACATGCTTTTAGCCTTGTGCTACATCTAAACTGCGCTTATTAAATCACTATAAAAGGAGTTCGAGAGAGTGAGTCGGAAGCGAGCTTTATATCCAGAATTCTGCAAGATTATCTCGGATCCAAGCGGCATTATATTTACTTGGTTGTGTTTTCATTCACTGCAACGAAGATATAACACCAGAATAGAAAGTTGTGAAGGATACAAAATCAATCGTTATATTCTGTCTTATAAATTCTTATTCTTTTGTTGTTCTCTCTTCTTAATAGTAGGTTTTTTATATGATCTAACACTCCGTAATCTCTTACATCTTAGTGGCGTTATTGAAACGATAAAAAACAAAATGATCGCCCACGTTTTGAAAGAAATCGACACCAAGAAGAATGGTTTTAGAGAAAGGATAAAGCTCAATAGCATTGTCAATGACTGAGGTTAAGAGAACAAATCTTCTTTACCAGCCAACATGGATGTCTAAGAGAATGGAAGTGTCTACGCCAACTGTAATATAGGTAAGTATAGAGCATAAGATTATATTTTAACGTAAAAACTGGAAATATATTCTTGTGGATAGAAAACATGCTATCATATATCATTTGAATACTATTGTCATGCAGGGTGTGTTAATAAAATCTCTCAAATTTTGTAAGTTGAAAAATAAAAGGTCAATACAAATATTTATTTATAAAAAATGCTTTAAATCGATTATTCAAACGTTTGTAGTTTATATTTTAGATATATTGTTGTCGTCAAGATTTCGATTATCTGACGATTTATTTCCAGCAGTATTTTTGTATTTTGTTTACTAATGTTCATCCAATATAAGGCTCAAGAACTCCTCAATACAGAAGGTTACTATGTTTAGTTATATTAGCGTAAGAAATGACAAGTATTAGGAGTACAAAGCTGAAGCAGGCTTTAGAACAAACGGGAAACCAACCATAAACAGAAAACAAGATACAAACGTGGAGGAAAGCCAGAAAAGTAAAATAAAATATAATAAGTGAATAAGATTTCAGAGTTCAAGCGCCCTACAAAGCTGAAAATGACTTTAAAAACAACCGGAAACTTAATCCTAAACAGGAAACAATGTGTAAACCTCTACTCCTGTTCAAAAGCTCGAGAAGGCATGTATACCGGACGATAGGCGAACCTATTTACTCCTATTGGTTTGGCGTATAACAGTCTCCAATTCATCAGTTTTTTGTGAGCAGGTGACTGAGAAGATATTAAAAATTTGAGGGCTTATGACAAGAAGTATTCCGTTTAAAGGGACTATTCAGCCTTATTTAAACAAGAATGTTCTTCGTAGCTGAGTTAGAGCGAGTCAGATCTAACAACGATCATCTTCACCAAGGAGGACTCGAAACCTTTCTAGAGAGCCCATATTTTCTTTAATATGTTTTATAGAATACTCAGGCAGATAGCCAAAATTTATTGAACCCATTGTTTATTTTCGTCTATGTAATATAAAATTTTTGACATGTGCTACAGTTAATAATAGCGTTATTAGTAGGAGCTCAAAGTAAATTTTTCGTACAGAATTATGTTCTTCTTTAATTAATGTAGCATAAAAATCACACTGATGACCATAGAGGTGGAACGGTGGTTTAAACGCAAATTTCTTTTACTTTCGTAGATACGGGCTTTTATCAAATTCATAAAATATACTTTGTTACAAATACTTCTATAACAATAAAAAGACTTAATACAAGACAAAATATTAATAACCTTGCCTTATTGTCTACGATAATTGCTCAAAAGAATATATAGGAGAAACCCCAAGGAATTAAAATAAATCAGTCAGTTAAGTGCCATACGTGAGACACGCTTGGGCGATCATGTCTCGAAAGACTGGGCAGAAGATTATCCCGCAGTAAGTTGTCATTGCTTTCTGCGGTAGACTGGTTACCAGCCAAGGCTATAGAACCCAATCTATCCTGTTATTTAACTCATAACTGGAAGGAAGAAACGGATTAATACCTTTCCCAGGGGTAATTGCGCGTAAGTGAATGCAATGAATTCAACTGGAATTCGAACTAGACTCCCCGATTTCTCGTTCCGAGCCGATGTCAACTGTACCACAACGCACATCAAGAATAAAGAAGGGATATTTTACAGAACGATACTATAAATGCATTTGCTGTTCACTATAATGAGTCTGACCATAAATTCTACTTAAAGATGCTACTTTAATTTAAGGAATAAACAATTTACTAAAACGAAAATGTATAGAAAGTTCGATAATCGTTGGATCATTACCAGTACAGTTATGTACATGTTCTTACAAAATATAACCTTTCTTGGCAGAACTATTAACACAATGTGTGATATTAAAACACGCAAGTAAAAAACACCTAAACAAAACAAAAATAAATTAAATTAAATTGGCTAGGTTATATACATATTGCACTATATACATTTTCCAAAAATAATTTGATAAAACGGCGACCTCTCTGCTTTGTACGCATGTGTAGTCATATCAACATCAACATTACTTTAATCCAATTAATATATATATATATATATATATATATATGTGTGTGTGTGTGTGTGTGTGTGTGTGTGTGTGTGTGTGCTCTACTTTCGTATTGAGCGCTTTAGTGTTAGTGTTTTCGTTTTGTGGCTTTAACTAACTCGATATGTAAAGCCACAAATTTATTCGCCTGAAGAGAGTCAATCTTAGACTCGAAACACGTGTAGCGTCACAAATACCATTGTGGACACTTAAAATATCATAATATGTATAATATCTTTATATATATATATATACATGCAAATGTATAAGAAACGCTAAATTTCCGATATAAACATTATATTTCTCCCTATTAGGGTAGATGGTGGCAGATCTACATTTACCCTCAACCGGGCTAGATCTCTAGATCTACAATTATAGTAGAGTATAATCCTATTTTCTGTATTGGATTCATTACACTTCTTCAAGATTTGTTTATTGTGCGTGCTAATAATGTCATATATATTATTAGTACATGAATAATTAATCTTCATAGTTTCTTAATGAATATTTTACTCAGGAGGTTACCTTTATGAAAATATTTACTTATTAATTTGAGAAAGATCTTACCAATGTTGATAGCCTACACAGAGAGAGGGGGTGCTAATGACTAACGACTTGTGTCTTTTTAAATCATACGCGCTCTGTTTTTATTGCACTACACCTGATCTTGTTTATTTCGTTGATTTTAGGAAATTTCAAATCTTGCTGGTGATTTTGTTAGCAGGAGACATCCATTAAGGATCGAAATTATTTCTCTGTAGCAACAGTTAACAAACTAGCCTACTCTACACCAATGAGCCGGTTATATTGTTTGTAGATGATAACATTTAAATATCATATTAAAATTTTAAAATTTATTATTATTATTATTATGTTGTCATTTTTCATCATATTTCGATTTCTGCTATGGTTGCACTACCTACCAAGTCTGCAGGAAGACATAAGGCAAGTCGTAGTGTGTTGTTATGGCTCCATTTCATAACATCCCTAGCGTTACATAGACAAAGTTCACCTTAGTGTGTAGGCTGTATTTAACAAGATAATTTTTTCTATATCTCTTAAGCTTGTGTCTCCAGGGATTCTTTCAATGTGTTGTTTTGTTCCATTTTTTATCATTCAAAGTGCACCTACTTCACTGGCACGATTCTTGTTTTCAATTTCCACATTTTTTCTATTTCAATTTCCAGGTCTTTATATTTTGACAGTTTTTCGAATTCATTGATTGCTATGTTACAATCCGCTGAACAAGCCATATCAATTAATAGGCAAGTTTTTTCTTTTTTATGTCCGGCCTATTTTCTTTATTTTTTCTGTCTGTGTAGATGGTGTAATCCAATAGAATGGTGACATTTTATTTCCTGGAATTACCTAACCCTTTCTGCTATGTTTTATCTTTACAAGAGTCAGATTAAAAATGGAGTATTGCTGTTGTGTCTGGGATGGTGCTGCTCAACTTCACTTTCAAGTCTTGAACGCGTTCATAATCATTTGCACATTTTCTTTTTTTTTTTTTATCAATCTCACTTTTTTTATCGACTCACTTTTTATTTCCTGGAATTACCTAACCCTTTCTGCTATGTTTTATCTTTACAAGTGTCAGATTAAAAATTTCTGTAACCGGTGCTGGGTGATGTTCATACCAGTGTTTGTTTACAGATTTTTCATGGTGTTTGCACATTGTCCAATGTAAATATTGCCCTACTCTATCGTTTATATTCATTTGGGGCAAGTACAGAACATCCTGAGATTAGATGGTCTATTGTTTCTTGGTGTTTATCACAGAACCTGCATTTTGGATCCACATTATTATGCATAATATTTGCCTGAAAGTTCCTTATTATTATTATTATTATTTACAATATTTACATTCTGACTACTATCCTTATAATTATTATATTTATTACAATGTTTTGGTTGTTATACTCTTCGGCCTTCATCCAGTGTATATCGATACCAATCATCTTGAACTGACTCTTTTATTTTGCCTATAAGAGTAGGCTGATCTCGTTCTATTGCTCATGTCTAGGAATATCTCGTTTAGTTCTTATTTTTACTACTGTTCAGTTATTACTCACACAGTTTCCATCGAATTCAAGTACGCATTGCCTAACCTAAGGATTGAACTCACAATTATTATGTCGCCAAATTCACGAATGAACGCTTTAATAGTCTAAGATATCGTCCCGTGGAAAAAATTCTCTGTGGAGAACTTGAAATATAACCTGATAATTATTACAATTGACAGCAATCACTGAAGTTCCTCTCTTTTGTTAACACTGCTACTTACATTTTAAGTCATATTTAGAATACATTACTTCTGCATGCGTTGCGAGTATAGCCTAGGTGTTATTGCTGCGTTTTAACTGCCGCGCTATCTCTGTTATATTAGGATAATTTCAGGTTGTCACAGATGAAATCCCGAATTTTATAGAAAATGAATATAAATCTGAAATTTTAAATGACTAATTTATTTAGTTTAAATAGGCATCATGTTGATGAATGACTGTTCTTTAGTATAGCTCTAAATTCTTGATCACATCTTTAAAATTATTCTCATTCTTTCATGTGATAAACAGTTCGAAGTATTCGATTCTCTCTGTCTTATTGGAGAATGTTTTATTGCCGATGAAAAGCTCAAAATGCTTAAATAAGTGATAATCACTAGACAAGATGTCAGGTGAATTTGGATGTTGAAGCCAAATTTCATAATTCAGGCTATGTAGCTTTTGGACAATTGACGGAGAAACGTGCCCTGTGCCTTGTTGTGCAGCAAAATTGGCGGTCATCCCTATTCACAATTCTAGGATGGCTTTTTTTTTTCAGTTTCTCGTGCATACACTCAATTTCTCCATAATACTAGTTTGCTGTTATTGCTTTCCCTTGAAGCAAGAATTAATAATGAATAACCCCTTTGAAATACTACTATACAGTAACCATTAACTGTTTAGGGTGTAGTGCAAGGTTTGGGTATTGTTTTGGCGATTCACTCTAACTGTTGTCAAAGAGTATCCATTTCTCATGGCATTTAATGATTCGATCCAAAAATGGGTTCTCCCCTGTTTTTACTCATACAGAAACAATTACTATAAATTGTTTCATTGTAATCGATTTTATTTGGTTTATGACTAACAATTATATTGAAAGAAAAATTATCTAGTAACTTACATGATTAGAGGGAGATAACTCATGAGTACCAAAAGGAGGCTCTACACAAGAAATGATAATGATATACCCCAATGATTGTAATAAAGGGTTAGGTTCAAAATTTCTAGCAGCTGAAGAAGACTGGAGCGTATAACGGCCGAACCGTCGTACAAATGACAACAAAGATGAGAACAATAGTCCGAATAATGTAAATAGTGTAAGTGATAATCTGTAGAAGAGATGTCAAGGGAACATAGAGGTTGAAGCTAAATTTCATAACTCAGGCTAGTAGCTTTTGGACAGTTGACTGAGAAGCGTGCGGTCAACATTCAGCCATCACTATTCACAAGTTTAGGATATTTTTTTTTCAGTTTTTCATGCATACACTCACTTTCTCTACAATAAAAAATTGCTGTTATTATTTAAGGCAAGAATAAATAATGATTAACCTCTTTGAAAGATCACAATACAGTAACAACTATTTACAATGTAGTGTATATTTTGCTTTTTTTGTGATTCACTTGCATATAACCACTGGACTACTCTCTGACATTTGTCAAAGAGCAGTCATTTCTCATCGATGCAATGATTCGACGCAAAAACCTTTTTCCAGTTTTTACAGTAAAATTACTCAACATTGTTTCATTGTAATCATTTTCATTGGTCATATGATTAACAATATAATCGATATTTCAATATATTGAAATTAAAACTATCTGGGAAGAAAAAGAGTCAGGAATGTTAAGATTGTTTTATATACTAAAGAGGTTACTTAGTTATATGACCGGATCACCAACCAACCAAAACATTCGGCATTCCATGTGTGACAAATTCCACATAAACTACCTCGCAAATTACAAGCATTCATTACACTAAATGTCTACAAAGTAAACTTCAAAGCAAAGTGGAACTGGTAGAATTAATCAGTATCAACTCACAAAGTAAGATTACTAGACATTGTTTCATTGTAATCATTTTCATTGTGTTTATGAGCAACAATATATCGAAACAAAAATTATACCATTTAAAAGATGCATAATTTCATGCGTCACAACATAATATTAGCATATTTAATTGATGCGATTGTTGTATTCAAAATGATAATCGATGCTTGTATCTATATTGCAATATATTATGTAGTGATATGGATATTTTTTGTTTAAAGTTAAATAATTTGAAACCTTTCCTTTTCATGTTTAAGAAGACTGATTTTCTTATTTCAAGCTGAAACTAGCTTTAACTGAAGAAAAAATTATTTTCGATTTTTATTTAAATTCACTTGGTCATTTTTTGTACTGATCCATCAACCACTACGGAGTCCAGTTACTATTGGAAATTTACCAGCTGGGTTAAACCCATTCACTTTGTTTATATCTATCACTATACCCTCGATATGTTTTTAATCGTGTCACCCCGAGCAAGGTGGTAACGCCACTGATGTGCAGGGGGATACATAAGAGTAAAAAGTTTAAGTAGAAGAGAGTGAAGAGAAAGATCTACCAGTTAGAAAGGAGCAAAAGAAGGATGTGAATACAGGTGTGATGACAGTTGCAAAGGTGGAGAGAAAGGAAAGGATATACAGGGTGGTGAAAGAACTAGAGTCAAGCGGTTAATAGATGAGTATTGACATTTCATTTAAATTCCTGGAGGTTGTAGCCTTCAGGAAGCGAGTTCTACAGTCGGGAAGTGCGAGAGAATAAGCTGCAGGAGTAGAATTGTCGTCTGCATTTGGTTTATCTAACTGTGAATGGGCGGGACCCAGTTGCTAATCTGGTTGCACGAGTAAACACCTGTTGCAGAGTCACCAGTGACTTAAGTTCGTTGGAGCAGAAGCCACGAAAGTATTTATAGAACAGACAAAGGGAGGCCACATCTCGTCGGTGGGGAAGTGGCTGTAGTCGAGCTGTCAAGTCGGTACCTATCACATTACTGATTCTCCTTTGGAACCTGTCAAGAACACCGAGATGAACAGCAGGGGCGCCTGACCATATATGGCAGAAATATTCCATGAGAGAACATCGAGTCCCATGCTAATTTGGAGCTTAACCACCAGAAAAAAAATCTGACACCTTCATAAAACATAAAAATTTTTTTTTTCTTTTCGACTAGATTGACACTCAACCATATCGTCATATTCATAAAGTTTCGGCCAAGTACCCTCTGGTCATTATCAGGTCTCCATTGGGTGAAATGTATTATTTGTTGATTATTGGGATATATCCTGTGATATTGGTTATTGTTCCTGCCTGCTGGATTGGTGCGTCACTACCGGGTTGGGACGGTGTCTTAGTGGATATATTAGTTGGTTGTAGATGTGTTATTATCATCTAATGGTCATGAGTTCAATTCTTGGATCTGGTAGTGACGTACCAATTCAGCAAGAGCGAACAATAACTGATATCACAGGGTATATCACAATAATCAACAGATAATCCATATCAGCCAATCAATGGACACCTGATGATTATCAGAGAATACTGGATCGAAAAGTTGTTAATACGTCAAGAAATATGGGAACAACAATCCGAAAAAAAGTAAATAATGTAAATACCTCATCTCATAAATATAGACGAACACGGATTTTTAACCCGAAGTTGAAAGGCGTCAAGCTGAACGTACGAGATTGAAACAAAAGTTCGTAGTTTTTCTTCTGTATTTGAACGCATGACTTTGTTTGAAATATGACTGAAACTTATTTCGTATATTCATATTCAAAACCTATTTCGTATATGCATATTCTGAAACTTATTTTGTATATGCTTATTCGAAAACCTATTCCGAATATGCAAATTCTGAAACTTATTTCGAATATGCTTATTCAAAAACATATTCCGTATATGCATGTACTGATTCCGTATCTTTATATTCTGGAACTCATTCCGTAACTGCATATTATGAAACTTATTCCATATAAGCATATTCTGAAATCTATTCCGTATAAGCCTATTTTGAAACTTTTCCGTATAAGCATATTTTGAAACCTATTTCGTATATACCTATTCTGAAACTTATTCCGTAATTATATTCATATTCTGAAAGTGCGGCATCTTTTTATTCGATCTAAGTGAATATTGTGATTTCTAAATGTTTTGGCGTTAAATTTCAAAATAAATGAAAACATGATTCAAAACTTATCCAGTGTTGTCTGGATAATTCCACAGGACAGTGTCTATTCAGTAATCCTTTTTCTAATTGGCTATCACGTGACATCAACGCCAACAACTGGTTCTCAAACTATTAAAATAGCGTTATGCTTTCCGCATATATTTTCATGCTTTATAATTCGTTGATTCTGTTCTCCACCGTCACCACCAAAACCGCCAACACCACCAATAGCAATAATAATACTACTAATAAAAAAAGTCGCAGATAATGTCATTATCGACAGCTTTCTTATCGTGCTCTTTTTATCAAATGATGAACACTTCATTTATTTCTTACAACTCGTTTTTTGCCAAGGGAGACAACTCAGTGGTGTCTTTGGGCTGCCAAGGAACAAGCAACAATCAGGAAATACTTTTAAATTATTCAAAGTTTTGCACGCAATATACACTCATAAAATCAAGAAGATTATTAAAGTCGGATTGCACCACAAGATGGATTGCTTCAAAGGGATTTGAGTCACAGCACGTTAAAATATTCTGTAACGATGACAAAAAACCGATTTCGAATTTTTGAGATAAAATATTTTAATTATTCCACGCACTTTGTGACGATGTTTTTATTCGATATATGCTTTGATGTTCAATTAGCAAAAATTGGAGGAAAAAACGGGAGTAACCTCAGACACGACATGAATATATATATCCCACTTCACTGTTCGTGCTAGACAATTTTTCCTCGTCATCTATCACGTTTGTGGTTGTGATCTGGAATATAGGCTTCAATCGGTTACTCGCTGTTATAACGTAGCTTTCCTGTGCCTTTTCCATAAATACTTTCAAGGTAATCGTTTGATGAATTTTCCTCCATGTTATCAACACTTTAACTGAATATGAGTATTGGATTAGCGGCAAGTTCTCATCAATTTACAGTTGAAACGGCTAGATATCACCGTAAGTTCAATGCTAAAAGTTTTTTCTATCACAATTCTTGTTTTAGAATTCTCTTCCGGTCTTTTCTTTTTTGTTTGAAAAAGATGTGTAAGAACACTCAGCAACACCTTGCGTCTTAGTGGCTTGATTGCATGGTCTTGATTGAAATGATTAATACATACATATCTATCTATCTATCTATCTATCTATCTATCTATCTATCTATCTATCTATATATATATATATATATATATATATATATATATATATATATTTTAATTCAGATACTTTAATCCGAGCGGAAAAAGCAGGAAGGTAAATTCCAAAAACCCGATCCTAATTAATATTAAAAATTTTATTTTATTAAAAAATGATACAGATGCACTCCAGCTACCAACTAGATGAAAACATCCTAAAAAACTCATAAATACTAATATTTCTCCGACAGACTCTAACAAAAGAATTAAGTTTATTATATATTACACTAAATCCACTACATCTAATTCATTTGTCCGCAAAGAACACGTACATACTCAAACAAGAAAATAACAAACAGAAACTAAAAATCCTCGAAGCACTCTACATTAAACAATTTAAACCTGGTGTGAATACAATCAATTTCGATATTTCCAATAACGTACTCAAATGTCTGTAATAAAACCAGGGACCATAACACCACTATTTTGTCACTGTCTTCGGCCATCCGCCACGGTAGGGATGGACTTATATTTTCAATTCAATTCTCTTTATTGTTAATAGCTTAAATGTTCTATGTTTACTGTGTGTTAATATTTACTCTTTGATAATGGCTTATGTGAGTCGAAAGCTTAGACCTGATAAAAAATTCAACAAATACTGTGATTTTTTGTTGTCTTTCAATGACATCACCATCAAGTATATCAGACGGTATGAACGGATCCTACACAAAATTAATAGACAAAACTTGTCTATATTATTCAATGAAACCTGCATTAATGTATATATGTATATATGTATGTGTGTATATATGTATTTATGCGTGTAAAAAATTTTTTAGCTATTCAAATGCTCTTTTTTATAATATTCATTAATTTTTTATATTTTTTATATGTATGTGTTTGTGTGCATATGTATAATGTATATATATATGTGTGTGTGTATATATGTGTGCATGTGTGTGTACACTTATATATTTTGTGAGTGAATTTTTGTATATGTGTGCACACATATATATGTGTGTATGCGCATGTATGTGTATATACGTATATAAGTGTCTATGGAATTGAATGTATGTGTGTGTGTATGTGTATGTATGTATATATGTATTCATAATCGAAAAATTGTGTGTTTATATGTGTATGTATGTATGTGTGTACTTTTATATGTATGTGTAATTGTAAATGAAATTTTTTTTTTTTTTTTTTTACCTAGCGGTGTCTTTATTTAGTTTAAATCAAATGACCTAATTTTTTGAAAAAAAAAAATTTATTTTAAATCCTATATCTTTTTATTCCCTTTAAAAATAATTATGCCTTTTTAAGTAAAGGCCTTTTTCTAATACTTCAACGTTTTTGGGAAGTTAGGTTTTTGAATATGTCCAGCGTCTGTAATATATAAAATTTTTTTTCTTTCTTTACTTTTCTTTTTCCCTCCCTTCCTTCCTTTATCTCTCTTATCTCCCACCTTTTTTCCGTGTTGCTTAACCTTACATCAATTCAACACGGCCGTCCGTTAATTTTAAGTTACAATTCTCTTTCCTTTTTTTGCGAACCCAGACGATGTCAATTTTTTCTTTTCTTGTTTTTTGATTTTATTTTGTTTTATCTTTTTTTTCTTTTTCTTTTTTAATTTCTTTGCAAATCTATTTAAAAAGGAAAATTAGACTAATTTTTCTCCAGTTTCTGAAAGGATTTTTCTGTTGCTGAGGTGATTTGTTATCCTCCGTGGGGATTTTCATATCGAAATGATCATCCAACATCATTGAATTAATCCTTTTTTAATTTATATATATATATATATATATATATATATATACAAACATACACAATATATATATATATATATATATATATATATTGTGTATGTTTGCTTAATGTATATATATGTGCATATTTGTATATATATGATTAATATATATATATATATATATATATATATACATATATATATAATTGATATATATATATATGCATACATATGATTTATATATATATATATATATATATATATATGTGTGTGTGTGTGTGTGTGTGTGTGAGAAAATAATCCCTGAAGATTTAAGATATCGCAATAATGTTTTAACGAAACTTCGAAGTTGGCATAACACTGCTTATTTAAGTGACAAATTTGTCTCCATTAATTATATATATATTGAAATTATTGTAGCTATCAGGGAAACAAGTAGACGTAAGTAAGTTCCTCAGGTAGAAACTGTGAGAAAAGAAACTGTTGGAGAAAAAGTGGCGGTTATATTTAACTATTTCAACGGTAAAGAGGTTGGACGTAAATGCCAATCTAGTAGTAAGTTTAAATTCGTTTGAACGGGGCTCCAGGGAAAAAACAAAAGCTCACCAGGAAAATTCCCAGGAAAATATTTAAAAAACAAAAACAAATGGAAGACACTTCATGGCAGTGAAACAGTGACTGAATCTAGATGCCAAGTCAGGATCGATTGTAATTGCAGATCCTTCTTTGGATTTTGTCGAAAACCTCAAGCTGAATAGTAGAAGCATTCGGCCAGATATGGCAACAGTATTCAACTCACGGACGAATACTTGATTGATAAATATGCAAGACGGGTTCCGATGAGAAAAACAAACCTTCCTAGCATTAGAACCAGCTATAGATCTGATGTATTCAAAAAGCAGAATAACATATATCATATTTTTATTACTTCAAAGATCCCAAGCAAATTATACTTCATAAAGAGATGATAAGCCGTTAAACAAACGAATCAAATGCAATTATGACACAAGCAATGCATAGATAGTATGCATATCTCACATATTTGTTCGAAAATACTTGGCTACCTGAATCACTGCAATGTTTGAATGCCATAACGGAAAAGTGTAATGTATTTTCGTCTGCAACTTTCTGCTTGAATAAATATAAGCATTAAAAATAACTATTAACTTAAAAAGTAACTATTTATCGATTTGCGTTGTAGTGCAGAACGAGAAATCGGAGTGCTGAGTTCGAATTCCAGTTAAATTCTTTATATTCCCTTACGCGCCAATACCCTCGGGAAATGTATTAACCCGTAGCTTCTCCCTGCAGCTTTAAGTTAAATAGTAGGGATGATTGTGTTATATAGCCTTGGTTGGCAGCTAGTCTACTGCAGAACAAAATGGCAGTCTACTACGAGAAAATATTCTGCCCATTCAGTCATGTCTCTTTCGAGATATGATCCACCAAGTGCGTATCGCACTTAACTAATTGGCCTTTTTGTGGAGACAAATATATTTTAACGCTGAATACTTTTTAATCCGTTAGGCCTTAACATGATTGTGTCTCGCTGCATCACTGTCAATAAGCATATGCTAAGATCTAATCGTTTTCTATCAAATTCAGTATTTCTAACTCTAGGAATAAATTTGATAACTGAACACTGATTTATTTAATTGTTTTAGCTAAAATGATTTTCCAGATGTTTTAGCAGTTAGCCTGTATGCTGTATAATGAAGAGTAGGATTAAGAATTATCAGTTACAGACAGAATAATATTATCCTATACTTAAAGTAAATAAGATGTTAGAGTTATAAACATAGAAAAAGTCATGGCAAAATTTTTACTATACAACCTTGTGCAAATTAATTGAAACAATTATTGGAGTAGATAGACTAAACTATCGCCCGGTTCACACTCCACCCACATCTATTGAACAGGTGAAGAGGCTCATCCCTTGTTCCCTGTTTAGGATGTGGTTTCCGGCTCTCTCTTATCCAATCTTTTCACTCTTTTCTTTTTTTTCAATTGGAGTAGATAGACTAAACTATCGCCCGGTTCACACTCCACCCACGTCTATTAAACAGGTGAAGAGGCTCATCCCTTGTTCTCTGTTTAGGATGTGGTTTCCGGCTTTCTCTCTACCAATCTTTTCACCCTTATTTTTTTTCTTTTTTTCTTCAATTGGAGTAGAAAGACTAAACTATCGTCCGGTTCACACTCCACCCACGTCTATTCAACAGGTGAAGAGGCTCATCCCTTGTTCCCTGTTTAGGATGTGGTTTCCGGCTCTCTCTCTACCAATCTTTTCACTCTTTTCTTTTTTTTTTTCAATTGGAGTAGATAGACTAAACTATCGCCCGGTTCACACTCCACCCACGTCTATTAAACAGGTGAAGAGGCTCATCCCTTGTTCTCTGTTTAGGATGTGGTTTCCGGCTTTCTCTCTACCAATCTTTTCACCCTTATTTTTTTTCTTTTTTTCTTCAATTGGAGTAGAAAGACTAAACTATCGTCCGGTTCACACTCCACCCACGTCTATTCAACAGGTGAAGAGGCTCATCCCTTGTTCCCTGTTTAGGATGTGGTTTCCGGCTTTCTCTTTTCTAATCTTTTCACTCTTACGTAGCCCTCTGCACATCAGTGGCGTTACGGGCTTGCTCGGGGTGATATGATTAAAAAAGAATTGCTTTAATTTCGTTTCTTCCATGATACACTCATTTTTAGATCCACTGCAATGACAGTGTGTAATCGATTTCTATTTTTTCCTCAGATTAGATCAATTGCAGTAGTGTGCAGCAATCTATTTTCGGTGTGTACGATGGAATTTGTTTCCCCTTGAAAACTATTGTTTGATCCGTGACTGCATGATATTTTGATCACGCCCAGACACTATTGTCTCGACTGGCGATTAGCTGTCCTGCGTCCATTGCCTGTGACGGACATCAGTCAAAAAAACGTACGAAAATTGTAAACTGTACGAACACACTAGCAAGCCTTACAGAGAGATAGCAGATATTGTTGCTGTCAGCCTTTCAACTGTAAGTCGTGTCATAAAGGCGAGAAATAAAAACTGGATCCATTAGTCGAAAACGTAAAGAAAAATGCAGTCTGGAGAGAAAATCAACGCCAAGAGACAATGTATAGGTGATCAGAGAAAGTGTGAAAGATCCTAGTGTAAAAAATCACTATTCATTTTGTTTCAATTAATTGGCACAAGTTTGTAATAGAACTACACTCTAAGCTGTCATAAATATTAAAAGTTTGCAATTAATTGTAGCCGTAAAGAGATGGTTAATATTTATTAATTAGGCCTTGTGTCAGACATAACCGAACTCCCTAGAGCTTACAAGTTTTATCTAGAGTTATCATAAGAATTATACAATATACATCTTTCATGTTAAAACAGAAATCTATTAAAGGGAATAAATAACAAGAATTAGTAAAAATTAATGTTCAATGAGAAACAAGTAATTAGTTAAGGTTATCAAGAGTGTAGCAATGTTCGTAGTAGTAATTTATTGGAAAATGTTTATGCGTACGTATGTATGTATGAGCGTTTGTTTGGTAGGAATGTCTTTGGATGGAGAAGAAGTAAAAGGAATCAGTACACGAGAAAGAAGGAGAAAGAGAACAATATGCGACGCGACCTTACGTCCAGGTCGACTTGAAGTTTCTTCCTTGTACATTTTAGTTTGTTGTCTCTCCTGCTTCCATGTCTGACTGACTGATGCTGATCGAAGCCATTTATAGTCATCTAGATGTTTCGCACTGGATTGCTAAGTCTTCTCAAGTCTTGAAAATTGCTCCCATTGGTCAGAAAAGTAATTTGACATCTACTTGCGAAACCCGGTTTCGACCTTTTCTTTAAGTACATGGTCAATCCTTTTCCTAGTTGAGAAAAACTAGGATTTCACACATCATTGTGAATTTTTGTAAAAGTGAAGAAGAAAGTTGATTTTAATTCTTAATTTCATATCCCATATAATTAAATTCTAATTAATTCAAATACGTCGATGCATGAATCAGCTACAACACATTTAGCATTGGCAGTAAAGGTAATGAACAGAGGGTAACATGTATTGAGAGTACATTTTCGAACAGTAAAATATGTAAGCAGAAAAGTTTAACCAGACTCTCCTATGGGTGTCATACATTGAACCCAAATCCTTTAGAAATTTCTACGCTATCATCCTTATAGAACCGTTTTCTCAGAACGAGATTTAAATATGGATAAGCGAATAAACACTTTAAATATTAAGGAGGTAAATACTTTACTAGACCCTATTGGTTGACGCTACACAGTCACATGAGAAAGATGTGAGAAAGATGTGCCACAAGGTCTTTTTTAAATGTGGGGAACCTGAGCGCGTACGCCAAGGTACTGGTCAAAACATTACCTATCCACCGCGTCGGATAGGTTCAAAACCGATCTAAACTGGTCTTTAACTGGTTTAATTTGGTCATTTTGAACCACATCACATGAACACGGTGCCGGTATGGTATGTGTCCTGTTGAATATGGTATAGTATGTAGCCTAGCCGATTTGAATGTGTCCTACCTCAGTAAGGGGGTATTTATAGATAAAAGCATTCGGCTATTTATTGAAACTAATTATTTTTAAATTTATTTAATTTTAAGAAATACAATTTAGTCATAATCACTGTATTTAATAATTAAAAATATCAATTTGTTACGAAAGTAATGGCCACTCGAAAAGTTGTATTTGGAAAAGTCATTTTAACATGGTATTCCAGGTATATACGTATTAGGTGAATTTTGGTACACATACTAATTAATGTGTCCTCTTTAATGATTTTTAATTTTTGTTCATGTAAATATTCTTGAAGCAAAGAAACCTTTAGCTATGAACATGACAAAACATGATCTTCCTTTACGTTTCTTGCATGTGTACACAGTGTATCTCAATCTTCAGCCAATATCAACAGAGCGTGGGGAGATGGGTCCATAGTGATTGGACAGTACGAAGATGTTTCCAGAAATTCCGTACTGGCGATGAGATCCTTGAAGATGAATAGAGGACGGTCGTGCAGTTTTGACAATGAGCAATTGCAAGCAGTTGTTGAGCAAATTCAACGTAAAAGTATCAGAGAAATGGTGACAGTACTGCAACAGTCTTACGCCATTAGGTCAAAAGGCTCAATACAATAAAATGTGAATCCTTTATGACAGCCTTAAACGATCAGTTCAATAACTTGATCGTGATGATTCCCTCAAACATTTCTTAAAACCAAAGTTGCATCAGTAAAATATTATGGCGACTATCTGGTGGTCTGCTATTAGTGTTAACCACTAGAGCTTTCTAGAAGCCAATCAGAGCATTAATACAGAGCTTTACTGCACTCAATTTTCTGAAATGCATGCACGGCTGAAAAAAAAATTGGTGAATGGGCGTGGTCCAATTCTGCTCCACGATAATGCGCGGCCACATGTTGCAAGAATGTCGTTTTAAAAACTCTCAGACTTAGAATACGAGAATTTACCACATCCTCCATATTCCCCTCATCCACATGGTAGGCCACAAACTATACCAGTGACGGAATATCTAATGTCACATGCAAAAGGTAGATCACCTACTATATCAGTAACCGAATTTCCTAGGACAAATTCAAAAAGTGGGTTACATATTATACCGGCATCCTTGAACGCTCACAACAGAAATAACAGAAATGGCAGATGTAACTAGAAGATAACACAATATTACAATCTTTAATATCAGTGGACACGATAAGTCTACTCTCGTAAAGAATTCTTTTAAGATTTTGTAATAGAAATTGTTTGTAACGCAATAGGTATTTGCTTGGAAGGAGAAATTGGAGAGCCGAGTCCGAATTCCAGCTGAATTCGCTGCATTCACTTACGTGAATATACTCTTTGGAAAGATATAAAACCATCTCTTCTCCCTCCAGCTATGGATCGAATGGCAGAACAGAATGGGTTCTGTAGCCTTGTTTGGAAACTAGTGTACCACAGAAAGAAATAGCAAATTACTGCGGGAAAATCTCAGTTGTGGATCAATAGAGACATGATCGCCCAAGCGTGTATCGCGTATGGCACATATATGAGGAGGCAATTGTGACGTGCTTTAAACGTATGTTTCTCTGTGGCTTAATTGAAAATAGCAGGCTTCATTTTTGGTATTGTTTTTTAACGGGATTACGACTTCAGTTCCTACTAGCCGACTTTTTTTTTTTTCATTTGATTTATAGATTCACATCAGTTGATTGTAATGCGACGGTTAAAGAAAATCTAAACTTATTTATAAATGGAACTTTGTCTGTGTGTGTGTGTGTGTGTGTGTGTGTGTGTGTGTGTGTCCGTTACCTATAGACTCCGGAACGGCTGAACCGATTTTCTTGAAATTTATACAATTGTACTATAAGCGCCTGCGAGTGTTCTTAGCTAGGTTTTGTGTCGAGGTACCCGCCGATAAATATCGAAAATCGATAATTGAAAAAATCGAGTTATAGAAGGAATGATCCGATTTTAATCAAATTTGATACACTCATAGACAAAGACATAAGACACGATATTCAGAAGTTTCAATGTTGTAATTCTTACAATAGTGCAAAAAATCGATAATATACATATATAGCCTTCAAAATTCAATTTACGACGAAAAAATTTATTTGATATCGATACCAGGAAATCAAAATTTGACTTACATCCATTCATTTTTCTTTCACATCACGCTTTCGCTTTAACTGGAAACAACTATTGCATTTTTAGTCTTTCGTGCCAACGTCCAAAGAGTCTGAGTTCCAGGACCATGGATTAGTTTTAAAGCTTTCATTACACCCGAGCAACGCCGGACTATACTGCTAATTAAAATTTAAAACAGGCAAAGCAACTCATTGACGTATATCTACTAAAACTAACAAAAAAAGTCTAATAAAATTTAATCTCAAAAATGAATTTAATATATCTATATATATTCAGTAAACTATTTTGAAATGAACTAGATGTAAAGAAACAAAGAAATGTACTGAATTTCTATGTATTATCAATCTTGCTATATGACAGCGAATACTGGGTCATTTTCGTATAGAATTATAAGTAATGTGGTTCTGCAGAAGGATGCTTAGAACAGAACGGACTTATCATGTGAAAAATGACGAAGTTTTAGAGAAAATGGAAAGAAAAAGAACGCTTTACTTAACGTCCAGAAGAGAAAGTTGAACTTCCTAATGCACATAATGAGGAAATAAGGCTTGAAAAATTTGACACTCACGGAACATACTGAAGCCAAAGGGACTAAGAAAAAGAGAACATAACCCAGCAAAAGGGAGTAAATGGATGGCAGAACAATGTTTAGGAGAGATAATTAAATTAAAATTTACAAAGAACAAGAATTTCTAGAGAGCTAGCATCGCCAACGTCTTCAAGGGATACATCACGTAGAATAAAGCAAAGATTGGTTTATTGATTCGTTTTCTACGGTTTACGAACACATTGAAGATTATTTCAAGCAAGAAATTATTTTTAGATTGGAAAACATTCTTTGGAGATAATAATGCTTTTCTGATACCTTCCTTATTAATTAACCCATAGTTGGGGAAGAAGAGGTAGATTATATATCTTTCTGAAGATTAAGTGAATATAATAAACCCAATTGGAATCGGAACTCGGTTCTCTGGTTAATAACTCCGAGCCTTTATTCATTATAACACCGCACATCGCAACTTGGTATTTTCAATCACTCACCCATGTAGGAAATGACAACGCTTGACGTTGCTTAACGAGGAATCATGTTTCAACGTGATGTAGCCTCAAGCCAAGAATAAGACAAAAAGAATGAAGAAGTAAGTGTTCAGTTAAAGAATGCCGCGTTTTGCTGTATGAAAACGGTTATTTTTAACCATTAACACTACAAATAATTTTTGTATAAAATAGGGTTACAAATAATTTTATTCCACTCTGGGTGTATTTTTTGTGAGTAAGAATTAAGTAGGTATTATTATGTTCATCCTTCTGAACTTGGCTAAGATATTTTCATCAGAAAAAATTCATTTAATTTTTTTTTTCTGTAAGATTCTTCGGTCAATAGACCTACATATACAGCAATTATCGAATAACTACTTGTACATTGTAGATTATTTGCTGTAATTTGCTTTAATTGCTGTCTGTGGTTTTAAAATGAATAATTTCATTATCCCATAATATATCAAGACAACTATATTTGTCCACGTTGTTTCAATTAAAACATGCTTGTTATTTCTAGTTCCAAGTTGAAGCACAGTCATTATTCTACAAATTGCTTCGAAGATTATGATGTTTATTGTCTAACTAAATGCAGAACATTGTATTCTCTATCCTTCTATATGACAGTGAAGGTTGGACAACTTCCTTGCGGATGCAGAACTATCTAAAAGCGACATATTTGTGTGTCTATAGACGAAGGTTAAGAATATCATGAAATAAACATGTGAGTAACGAGCAATTTTTCAAGAAGGTGAGGACTAATAAGGAGAGTTAAAATAATAAAGAGACAGTTGAAAGAAGGCCTTGTGAATTTAACACTAACTGGACATTGAAAGCCAGATGAACAGACACAAATAGCGAGCAATATGCCTGAAGGTTTGGCTTGAACAAATGACAGAACGGAGAGAGATAACAAAGGACCAAAAAGAAAGAAGTGGAGAGTCATGATTCGCCAAGTCCGAAAGTTATATAAAATAAGAAAATTCAAGGCTCATTAGCTATTTGATCCTTATAGCGATTATCCATATCGTTGTATCGTTATCAATTTGGGCCATTTTGCTCTTCAGCCATCAACATTTATTCCTGTTATTATCTGCTGACTTATAATCATTAATATCGTTATATTTATTATTTTATTCAAGTTTTATGATATTTAAGTTATTCGGTCTTTACGGCGTTATAAAAAAAGAAACGAAATTAAATTAGGAACCGTCTATTCTAAGATGGATGTGCGTTGTGGTGCAGTGGATATCGACTCGGAACGACAAATCGGGGAGCCGAGTTGGAATTCCATTTGAATTCATTGCATTCACTTACGCGCAAATACTCTTGGGAAAGGTATTAATCCGGCTCTTCCTTCCAATTATGGGTTAAATAACAGGACAGATTGGGTTCTATAGCCATGGCTGGCAACCAGCCTACTGTAGAAAGCAATGGCAACCTACTGCGGGATAATCTTCTGCCCAGTCAGTCATGTCTCTTTCGAGACATGATCGCCCAAGCGTGTTTCACGTATGGCACTTAACTAATTGACTACTCTAAGATACTTAACATTACCATCTTATATAGCCGGTGCGCTCTGTAGCTTTCCTTAACATCATGTTGTAATGGTAAACTTCTATGAGCTTTGATAATAACTCTAATACATTCATGATTTTCTTTTATTTCTTTCAAAACTCCAATTTAAATAAACGGAAAGGTCATAAACTCGTGTGATGAGCTTAATTTAAGTTTAATCCATGTGTTTATTTCATTGCATTTATAAGTGTTAAAGTGTAAAAACAGGATACTCAAATTACATCGGGTTTTCCCACTCAAATAAAAAGAGACGTATTTCTGTATATTTCTGAGATGAGGTAGTATTTTTAGTTTTTATATTATTCAGTTTATTATCCTCATCTTTGTTATCATTTGTACAACGTTTCGGCCTTCTTCAGGTGCTAAGAATTTTGAAACGAACACTTTATTACAGTCACTGGGGTATAATAACTCCATTTCTTGCCTAGAGCCTCTTTTTGGTAGTCATAAGTTTTCTCTCTCTAACCCTGTAATTTACTGGTTCACCACTGCTGTAGCCTGGTATTGAACACACAACTCTTTGGATCAAATCACAGGAAATAACCAATGCCTATATCCACTGTATATATAGATATAGAGTGAATATATAATATCTAACCCCCCAAAAACTTTCGTTTCAAATATACAAAAAATAGGAAAATTTGTCAGAAACAAAGAAAAGGTCTCTGAGCTGCTGTTTAATATCGATCTACTTACATTATAGTGAATGCAAGATATGTTTTTCATAAGTTAAGGAAATACTGGAAGCAATAAACATGTGATTATGCAGAAGGACGATGAAAATATCCAAGATGATGCATGTAAGCAACGAGGAATTTTTTAGAGAAACGCAAACAATTTTTTTTACTTACAATACATAAAAGACAGTTTCAATTTCTGGGACCCATAAAGAAAAAAAGTACGTTTGGAAAATGTGCCACTAAATCCGTATAGATTAATAAGAAATGTGCTTCTATAGAATTAATATAAATGTAGCTCTACAGGAGGATGCTGAGAATACCATGGAGTAAACATGTGAGAAAGGATGAAGTTTTACAGAAAATGGAAACAAAAAGAACACTTACACATAACGTCATGAAGAGACAGTTGACATTTCTAGGACACATGACGAGGAAAGAGAACTTGAAAAATTTGCCACTCACAGGTCATTTGAACACAAGAGGCTAATGTGAAATATGGATCAACATATCATTAGGATCATCATTATTGTTACAAGACTTTCTGAAACTAATATTTTGTTTATTTAAAAAGACAGTCTCATAGCAAACATGGGGCAGAATGAAAAGTGAATTGTGGGTAATCAACATTATCTGTTGCATAGTTTCCAACATAATTCAAACGGAAAATTGTTTGACTTTAAAGCTTCGGATTTCTAGAGGAATGTCAGCCCTAACATTGGCACTAGATATTGTATTCCAATTCATGAGCAAATATCATAAAGAAACGTAAATGCGAAAAAAAAAATGTTTCTTGTTGTTTGTGGGTTTTTCGAGTAGTCAATCTTTAACAAAAAAAAAAATCCTTTTTTTCCCTGTGAGAAACGCGTCGATATATTGCATCATTACGCCCGCCATCTTAAGACAAAATTTGCCAAAGCAGACACACGAATAGTTTCTATTTGCATGTCTCTCTTGCTCTTGAATTAGCAAAACTATCTTTCAATACAATTTCATAACGCATTCTTTTCTCTTTCTCTTTTCTTCCGTTTCTTTCTTTTTTTACTTCTCCAAATTTTCCCCCTTAATATTCCTATGTTTTCCACTTCTAAATTTATTTTGTTCATTCTTAATTTTTAGTATTTTTTTTTTATTCTCAGACACTATTTGTTTATCGTATTCCTTAATGGGCACCCCCTTGTCCTCCTCAAGAATCTGTAAGCATATATTTTAAAATTATCTTAAGTTTACATAAAACAAAGAAAAAATAATATTGAAAAATTGTAATAATTAAATATAATGCATTTTTTTTCCATTTTCGTTTTACTGAAAATGTTTACTTCTGAAAAGGAAATATCGCATTGTGTACAAACAGGGAACGCGAAGTTTTCCTTGTCAATAAGATATTAGGCATGAACTATTTTTGCACACGAAAAATAATAATAGTTATTTTTCCTCCAATGAAAAACATTTTTATTTTTACTCATAAAACGCGTTCACTTTTTTAAATTAAGTTATATTTTTTTCTCCAATTTTGAAATAAGTCACTAATAATATTCTACTCGTTACTTAATCTAATATTCTGCTTCGACCATTGTTTTCTTTGGAATTTTTAAGTAATGAAAATCATCCGATTCAAGAGATACATGCAGTCTGTTGCTATACAGGAAATAGACTTTCCGTTCGAAATGTCATTTGTCTAATCAAACAACAATGAACCAGTCTTCGACAGCCCAGTGGTAACGATTCTGGCCCAGGCGATTCACAGTTACCGATATTTTGGTATAAACAATGTTACTCATGCTAGTTAACGTGTACGAATTTTCAGTAGTACGTGTTTGTTGCTTGATGCTATAATTTTAATTTTCTACTCGTTACTTAATCCAATATTATTTGACTTTTATGATGATGATCATCATCATTATGGTCATCATAAATAACATAAACGAGTATAATTGTAGCGTCCATGCGCAGCTAAATATTTTTCATTTCCTTACATATATTTATGCTACGTGCCAAATTCTACATATCTGTGGATGATTTCAGTAAATTTGCCAGACCAATTTTTATATGCTTGCTTCATTTTGTTTTGTCTAAGATCGTACTTTGTAGGTTTGTAGTATAAAGAATCTTGGCTCTTATGACGAGCCCATTACATTTCATTTTGCTCTTCTAGACAGTGGATAATAACCTGTTCCTGTTTTGCACAGCGTCTATTCTGAGGAGGTTCACGTAGGAGATGGCTAGAATGGCTCTGTAGCATTTTCATTTAATGTTTGGATTTTAATTTGCTGCTAATATACAAAATTAGAAGGTCGAGAAGGTCAATGCACACAACATTCTGATCATTGTTTCGGGGCGCTTATGAACATTTTTTAATCATTTCACCCCGTCTTTAAGACGCATTGAGTTACACGGAGTTGAAGAGAACGAAAAGATTTTAAGGAGGAAAACGACAATAAAAGAACCGGATTTAAGAATACAGAAGATAACAATTGTCATTGTATTTAAAGGTTTTAACGTTGTAGTTGGCAGAGAAGCAAGAAACTAGTAGATAGTTTCAGAGGCAAGAAGTGCTAGAAGATAAAATAGAATTTACGGTTAAATGTAATTAATTTAACGCTAAAGCGGTGAGACCTAATTGCCCATCTAGTAGTATGTTTAAATTAATGCCAAGGAGGAAAGTTCACCAGAAGAATTACCATAAAAATGTTTGCTTTTGTTGGATTTTAAGATTGTCAATGAGCTTTGTTGTTTTTTTAGTTGTTTTTTATTTTTAGTTTTTGTTTGTTTGTTTGTTTGTTTGTTTGTTTTGCAATTAGATTTATGGGGTATTTTAGTATAGTCCGAGAGGATCTCTCTAATGTTGTGGTGGAGGGCTTGTTTTGTAACGGCAGCGTATATGAGTAACGTGTAAAGACGTATATTCTTATCTATATTTGCATTCAAGAATACACGGTTACTACTTATTGGCATTAACGGATGGTTGCATTAGTTGAATATGAACAACTTCAATATATATATATATACATATATATAAGTGGATATTCAAGAGTCGGCGTCAGATTGTGGCCTCTGGTTGTTGACTTCAATGTCCACTTTTATAATTACAAGCACACTATCCCTAATATTGAGCATTTTAGCACATAAATATAGAACATCGTAAAACTATTATATGTATTTATACATATATATATGTGTGTGTGTGTGCGTGTGCGTGTGCGTGTGTGTGTGTGTGTGTGTGTGTGTGTGTGTGTGTTGCTAATCTCAGCTCAGGCAGATTTGTGTTTGGTCATCACCCACTAAGCTCACCTGTGGCTTATACTGAAACTACACTGAGCAAGGCCACAACGTTCAAACCATCCGTTACGATGATTTATAACTTAGTGCTAAGTACAACTATCGAAGGCTGCCAAATGCTCTCACAATACTTCAAGGTTTGAGTCACTCCGTGTTATGGTCTTCAGAAACATACCAAATGTGCAACACGCTGGGATTGCCTTATTCAGACCGACAATATCAATATAATTTATGTTTGAAGATCAGTTTTAATCGATACTCGTATTTGAGTAGATATTCTGTTTTAATCAAACATTATATATTTATTTCTACTGGTGTGATTATCTACGATAAATTTTGTTACGAAAATGTGTGTCATTCGGCAAGATTCGAACCTGCGACCCCTAACCACATAGGGGAACCATCAATTCATTTGGTGTGTCTTGAACCACTCACGCACGAATGATTCCACCGTGTAATCCAAGTCAAATCAAGCTTTATAAAATACAATTTTCGATTTTACATAAATAACCATCTCTGCTCGAAAAGTATATAGAAATATCGAAGATTAACGAAATGATTTTTAAACAACCGACAATTTGAAATGATTTGTTTGAACATTATTTTTGATCGATACTCGTATTTAAGTAGATATTCAGTTTATAATCAAATAGTATTATATATTTATTTTTATCGGCATGATTATTTATGATAAATTTTTGTTACGAAAATGTGTGTCATTCGGCAGGATATATATATATATATATATATATATATACATATATGAGAAAAAGAGACAAAAGGAAAATTTACTTTCCCGACGCGCTTCATCCTTTGATGGACAATTTCAAGGTAAATTTTAAGATTGTTATTTTAGAACAAGTACTTATAAACAGAACTAAAACCACCGTTGGCTTTACAATTTTATTAACATGAGAAAGCTTATAAATGTTCCTCAGAATAACTGTGCAAATCAGGTTAAACTGAAGTGAATGCTAAGTAATATAATTTAATTCTTAATAATCAAAATTGCTTAAATGTTGTTATTGATTTTATTAATATAATTCTTATTCAATAATTTAGTCTAGTTTAAATGAGAAATTAATTTATGTTTTTATTTTTAATAATATGATTTGATTTAACTGTTTTCCCTTTTTTATGTTCTTATAACCATTTATGTTGACTTGGAAAAGGAGTAAATCTCCCAAGAAAGGAGATGTTGAAGAAAATCTGGGGCACAATTTTGCATTATTAGATAGCGACACTCTCAAGAAATTTTTGTCTTAGAAAGTTGTTCTATCTTTTAATATGTTTGATTTAATATTGCTGTAATTATCATTATTATGAGAAATATATACACATTGAAGTTGTTCATATTCAACTAATGCAACTATGCGTTAATGCCAATAACTAGTAACCGTATATTCTTGAATGTACATATAGATAAGAATATACGTCTTTACACGTTACTCATATACGCTGCCGTTACAGCACATTAACAAGCATTGCACGTCACATAAGAACACTAGCAGTATAGCCCGGCGTTGCTTGGGTGTAATGAAAGCTTTAAAACTAATCCATGGTCCTGGAGCTCAGACTCAGCCTAAAGAATATTTGTGTGAAGTTTGATGAGAATCGGATAAAAATTGTGAATTTGTATAAAGGACATACAGACAGATAAACAGACACACACACAAACATCTTGCGTTTTATATATATATATTATCGATTTTCTGCACTATTGTAAGAAATGCAACCTTGAAACATCTGAATATCGTTTCTTATGTCTTTGTCTATGAGTGTATCAAATTTGATTAAAATCCGACTATTCCTTCTATAAACAGATTCTTACGATTATCGATTTTCGATATTTATTGGGGGTACCTCGACACAAAACCTAGCTAAGAACACTCGCAGACGCTTATAGTACAACTGTGTAAATTTTCAAGAAAATCGGTTCAGCCGTTTTGGAGTCTATAGATAACGGACACACACACACACACACGCACACATACACAAATAAAGTTCCATTTATAAATAAGTTTAGATTTAGATTAGACGATACAAAGCATACTTCATAATATAGAAATAAATATACGTCTTTACACATTACTCATATACGCTGTCGTTACAAAATATTGACAAGCACTCCACCACATATAATATCATTAGACAGATCTTGTCATAAATTATGTGATATTCTTTAGATTAAATTTGCGATCGAACTTAATCCTATATACTTCTAAATTGTTTGATAAACTTTTTCATATATGGTCTTTTTGGCGTTCGTCGATACGTTTTTGTTTAATTACGCAAGTTTCACTAATATTTTGTAAGTTTTCTTTTGTGTATACCTGCTCTAGAATTAGTATCGTTATGAATATATTTAGTTCTGATCATATCCATAATAATTCTGGATGTGGTTGTAATTATTCTGATTTTTTTTTTTGTAATTGTAATTATGTTAGTATTTAATTTATACAAACTTAAATATTATGGAAAAGATATGAATCTACCTCTTATTGCTTCAAACTATAAGTTAAATATCAGTGTACACGGGCATCACTAATCTTGACCGGCGGCCAAACTAGACAAAGGACAATTGTGGATTGAAAATCGTAGAGAAGACAACCACTTCATTAGATTTTCTCAAGAAATCATGTTAAATCTCAGATACTAAATAAAAGGAAGTTATGAGGAGATTTGTAATCGCTCCCTGCCTAAATGTTAAAAAATGGCAGGTACAATGAAAAAACATTGGAAACGGAGACCAATGTGAAAAAATTTCCTTAATCAGTATTGATTGTTTTCTAGAATTTCTTTACTTTAATTTAATCGCAACTTATTGGATTTTTCTTCAATGGTCGCTATCAGACTGTGTAACGTGTGTGTAAACAGTAAAACAGGACGACTCCGAGCGAAAAGGAAAAACAAAAAAAATGTATTTATGTGCGTCGTAGTGCAGTAGATATCGACTCGAAACGAAAATCGGGGAGCCGAGTTCGAATTCCATTTGAATTCCTTGCATTCACTTACGCACAAATACCCTTCGGTAAGTTATTAAGCCGTCTCTTCCCTCAATTTATGGGTTAAAAATAGGAAAGATTGGGTTCTATAGCCATGGCTGGCAACCAGTCTACCGCAGAAAGCAATGGCAACGCGGGATAATCTTCTGTCCAGTCAGTCATGTCTCTTTCGAGACATGATCGCCTAAGCGTTTATCACGTATGGCACTTAACTGACTGACTGACAATTGATTTTGCAAAACAGTTAATTCCAGATGCTTAAATAGTTATAGATGTGGCACAAATCCGAAAGTGCAGAACTCCCAGTAGAGATCGAACTCACTTGTGTTCATTCTAGCGAGAGAAGATTGCTAACCATTACACCATGTCGAGGTGTCGTTGCGTAGGTGAATAAAACAGCTATGGAAATTGGCTTCACCGAGTGAAAGAATTGTGAGTGTGAGTCTCAGTGAAAAGGTATTCTTCGTTGAGTGAATTATTGCAATAAAAGAAACAGCTGAAAGTAAGATAGAAAAAAAAACATGTGGAAAAAATGATAAGTTGAGAAATTAATCATTTATATTAAATCAGATTTCAAATTCCAACATCATAATAACCAACTTAGGCAATAAAAATATGCGTACATTTATAGCTTCAACTGAAATGTTAACATTGTTTTCACACTAAAAGCATCAACTCGATGTTGGTGGCTGCAGAAGAAATCAGATCGGAAAATGCCAAGCACGAGATAACTCGTAGTCGGTATCAGAATGAAAACTACTAAAAGCGAGTTAATTTGTGTTGAGCAATCAAAGTGTTAAATCACAAATGTTTCCTATAATCCGTTACAGTGTCGGAGTTTGCATTCTATCTTTGTTCATTTAATGTATTTAAATTTTATGTTGGTGAAGGAAACCATGTCTAATACTATCAATATAATGGGGATGATGGCTTAATTCTGTTTTTCTTTTCTGTTTTTCTTTTTGGTTCATTATTCGGTTTATTATATAAATTTCAAATGAACTTTCATCATTCATTCTCCTTGACGCCAAAACTGCAAATTGACAGATAATCTACTTATCATTTAGGAAGTGTCTTGACAGAGGATGGAAAATGCGACACGGAGATCCAAAGACGCATTTCAGAAGCTAACCAGAGTACTGAAAGACAGTAAAATCTAATTAGAAACAAAGAACAGAGACCTGGAATGCTACGTGATATCTGTCCTTCTGTATGGAAGTGAATGCTGGACGATCTCATCAAAGATGAAGGAGAGGCTTGAGGCAGCAGAAATGTGGTTTTACAGAAGGATACTGAGGATACGTGTACAACGATGAGGTGTTGGAAAGGATGCAAACGAGAAGAAAACTGATAATAAATATCAGGAAGAAACAGATGAGGCTCCTGGGACACGTTATGAGAAGGAGGGCCTGGAGAACGTGATACTCACTGGTCGGATAAAGAAGAGACAGGGGGAAGCAGCGCGAGACGTACTTGTTAGGTCTGAGCAAATGGTTGACGGAGCCGGACATGGAAGAGATATCAAGAGATTATTGATCAGAAACAACCAACTCAGATCTTCGAGCATGGATCGGGTTATATCACCATAATTCTTCTTCTGCTTGATTTTTTGTCAACCAAGAAAATATCACATATGTCTGCCTCAACACTGGTACTAAATCTTTTAAACCATTGATACATCGGTTCAATTCAGGCGCTCTAATATGGATGAATATTTATTAAAATAATTTTGCAGACCCCTATTGCAGCAACGAGTTCAATCCTTGGAGTACTCTCAACATTTGAAGCCTTGTGAGAGATTATGGTAATCTCTAATTACCATGGTACGAAAGATCCTAGATACTTTTAAATTTATGAAAGAGTTAACTGGATTTTTTTTTAATTTCAAGTAATATTTTTCAATTATGTGGCGAAAACGACGAATATACGAAAAAGAAAAGGTCACTGTCATTTACTGGGTTTAGATTCACGCACTTTTCAACTGTGGAATTCCCTTCCATATAATTGCTTCCCCGACAGCTACAACCTCCATGAATTTAAATGTAAGGCAATAGACATCTCCGATCTCACTAACTCGCATCTATTCTCACAAGCTCTTTTTTCATCTACTCCGTCCCATCCTCGGTATCCTCATCCGTCTATTACCTTCTTCCTTGACATTTCCTATAACTGACCCCTCTTTCTCATTACTTTTCCCTATGTAACCCCCTGCACCACAGTGGCAGTAGAATGCCTTGCTTGGGGTGAGATGATTTTTAAAAAAACCATGAGGATGAAACTCACAATCTATGGCAACAGTTCTACCAGACAACCTCGGTAACCATTAACCCATTCGAGACGCCGAAAATGTTAATAAATAAATGAAATCAAATAGTCAGAATCTTGCAGCAAACATGCAATTACAGTTGTTCGTGTTTTTAATTTTGTATTTTCTTAATATTAATTTCCCGTCGGCGGCGTTAATGGATATTACCACATAACAAAATATGTGGATATCATCTATTTTTTTCTTTTCTGTTTCATTTTTTATTCTCTTTCTTGAAGAAAAATATTGATCGATATTATAGCTGAGAACTTCTTTTCTTCGTGCGTTGATCATCATGTGCTTATATATATAAAATGTTACAAATGCAGCCACTAGGCCTTTGGTTTGGCAAGCCAATAAGAAGATGAGACAAGCATGGGGAAGAGAGCACAAAAACTGGAAACCAAAACAGTTCATCTGATGCACATATCATTTTGCAGTATTAACAAAGAAACATTCTATTTTCATTTAGAATTATCCACTTGGCAAAAAATACTAAAAATAGTATGAAATACATCATTTTTTAAAAACTGGGGTGGCCCAAAAATTATGGCCGCTAGTGTATATATATATATATATATATATATATATATATATATATATATATATATATATAGTAACTAAGTTGTTGAACTCTTAGGTTTTTTAACCTTTTGTTCATGCATTTATTTTTATAAAGAGTGCTCAATACAAATGTAGAGCGTTATACTGTAATGGTCGTTACAATAGTGATACTATGAATTTATAAAAACATTGTAACAACCATTACACTATATATATATATATATATATATATATATATATATAAGCAGTATCCTTGTTAAGTTGTAGGACTAATTTCACAGGGAATCGTAATTCGATGAGAACTCAATGTTAGAAATTAACAGAATATTATAATAAATATAAAGAGACAGAGAGAGAGAGTTACACAATGTTAATTTTTGAACGTGGATGGCTAGAATGTTGCATTTACAAACCTGACGATGAGATAACTTTGGATTGAATTTTGGGTAAAATATTTTCAAAAACAGGACAGTATACTTAGGGGGCGTATGTTAAATAGATAAACTAAATAGTTAGATTTTTATATTAATTTCGATGGCAATAATAATATTTTCGTCTTATAAATATAATCATTTCCGTTTAACGACACTGATATTAATAATAATCCTTAACAAATTCAGCAGATATACAAAGATATAAAGGGACGTAAGACAATGATGTATCTTTTACCGGATTTATTCAAACTGTACAGCGAGACTATTCTGAGGAACCTAGAAGTTATGCCTGGATTCGTCATCGAAGGACACAATTTAAACAACATAAGGTACGCAGATGATACAGTGCTGATAGCAGATACAAAAAAGGAACTACACGACCCCCTACATAAGGTAGCTGAAGAGAGTGTCAAGAAAGGACTACAAAAAATGCAAGAAAACCGAATGCATGGTCATCAGCAAAAAGGTCAGCCCAAAATGCCAAATGCAGGTAGGGGATACTAAAATCCAGCAGGTACAAAACGTTTAAATACCTGGGAAGTGTTCTAACAGGAGATGGAAAGTGCGACACAGAGATCCAAAGTCGAATTGGCATTGGCAAAGGAAGCATTCCAAAAGTTAGGCAAAGTATTAAGAAACAGGATATTTTCGCTAGAAACAAAGAAAAGAGTACTGGGTTGCTATGTAATGTCAGTTCTTCAATAAGTCAGTGAATGTTGAACAATATCATCGTAGATGAAGGAAAAACTTATAGCAACTGCAATGTGGTTCTACAGAAGGATGCTGCGAATATCATGGATCGAGCATGTGAGCAATGCTGAGGTTTTAGAAAGAACGAAAACGAAAAGGAAATTAATACTGAGCATCAGGAAAAGACAGCTAAAGATTCTAAGACATGCAATGAGGAAGGAGGGATTGGAGAACCTCATACTAACAGGCAAGATAGAGGGAAAAGAGACAAAGAAAAGCAGTGGATAGCATATTTGCATGACCTGATCAGGTGGATGACGAAACGAGGGTTGAATGGTGCAACAGGAGAAAGCTTGCTAAGAACCACCAGGGACAGGGAAATGTGGAAAGCCATGATCGCCTACATCCTGAAAGGACATGGCACATAAAAAAAGAATAATATTTCATACTTCAAAAAATAAAATTTAAAAAAGATTAAGCTTTTGTCGTTAAATATTTAATGCAGGAAATCAAATGTCTGTAATTCGTGTGGCATTAATGTTATTTTTTCCTCTAAAATTAAATGTCTACATTTTTAAATATTCTTCGAAAATTTTAAAAATTCATTTAGTCAACAAAAAATGTAAATATTTTCCCCCGTAATTTTGAAACAAAAACAAACGCAATGTTGTTTACAATGTTACGCAAAATATCACCTCACGTTTACGCAAAACAAAAGAAAACAAATTTTTTTTTTAATTTAAACAACAATTCTTTATATAATTTTTTTTATATAACTGAGTTTTAAAGTGAGGCAGCGACTACAAGCGCTTGGAACAACACGCTGCATTAATCATCTAATTAAAAATGTTCTGAGTTGCACGGGCAACGCCGGGCTTTTTTTAGTGTTTTTTTTTATTAATATTCACCCAACACACGATCTAAGAGCCATTCAAAGTAGAGGGGAGGGGTACTGTGTGGAATTAAATTAGCTTAAGAATGAACAAGCGTTATGCACACATAGCTGATGTAGACTTTCGAAGTAACCGGAAGGCCAATCCTTAACTGAAAACAAGGGATAAACCCCTATTCCTGTTTAAAATATTGGAGAAGAATGTGAACCGGACATAGAAAAAATTATCTCCTCCGACTGTTATTGATAATTAATTTATTTCTGTACAGCCATGTATAATGAAATGACTTACGGTTTACTCGACACGGTCTTTCATACTGACTATTTTCATTCAATCGGTGTTTAGAGTTGTTTACGATATTACTGATTCTGCCGTAGACGTAATGGGCGGTAACTATGATGCCAATGACAATAATTTTGTTTTTCAAATGAACATAATGTTTTATGTTGGGCTCTCTTCAGTCTATTATCATGTTCTTTGCTCCAAGTTTAGTTTCAGTAATTCCTTCTCGTTGCTAACCTTCATATTCTTGTCACTATTTTGCATCTTTAAATAGTATAAGTGAGATATCTTTATTTTTTATTATTCACAAGAGCTGTCAAAGCTCCTACAGTGTGGATTGAGTGTTGAACTAACAGCACAATTAACGGTTTGCAAAACTACCTTGTTAACCATCACACCACAGCAACGTAAACATCTCGTTATTTTATTTGATTTGGTGCAATGAATAGCGGCCCGAAATTCGAAATCAAAGAGCCGAGTTCGAATTCCAGTAGAATTCGCTGCATTCATTTACATGCAAATACACTCGGAAAAGGTATGAATCTATCTCTTTTTTCCCCATCTATGGTTTGAATTGTAGGATAGACGGCATTCTGTAGACTTGGTTGGTAAACAATCTAGCGCAGAAAGAAATGGAAACCTACTACGAGAAAATCTTTTTTTCCTGGTCAGTCATGGGTCGAAAGAGACCTAATCGGTCAGTCGTGTATCAAGTGTGGCATTTAAATGATTGATGGTCTATTCTTCGAGAGTTATACTTATAAAATTAGAATAAAAGAATAGCCGTATTAAGTCTTGTAAGCAACATCCCGCAAAATTCCTTATTTTGACCGCAATAAAAAATAATAAAAACTATTATCAAAACAAATGAAAATGCCTAATGAAAAACTTTTTCCCGCTTATATAGGAACACTGACCCCAGTAAAAAATCAAACATTTTATCATTAATTTTGAACAAATTTCTAACTGATTAAATAAAAAAGTAAAATAAATTTAATTTAATATAGAGAAAGACCCTTCTGCGACTTACATGTAGCCTTTGATATCAATAAAGGATCATAGATTGGTACTATAAATTTGAACAAATTTAAAAGAAATGTAACAAAAACGAATGGAAAATAAAATAAAAATGAATTTATCTGACAACCTAATATTTAATAAAAATTATAGTAACATAAACAAAAAGAAAAACAGATGAAACCGGCTACACTTCATTCTGAAATACATATATTTAAGGTAAAATTTAAATTTAAAAGTTTCAACTCCGTCTCTCCTTCATGCGCTTGTGTAGTCTCACCAAAGTAAACGATGAGTTTCTAAATTTAAAAAAATGTGTCATACAAGAAAATCTTGCCCCCACGTCAATGTTTTCTCTAAAATTTTCTTTATATATATATATATATATATATATATATATTGTAACAAAGTTGTGGAACTCATAGGTTATTTAAACTTTGGTTCATGCATTTACTTTTATAAAGAGTGCTCGATACAACCGTAGAGGGTTATATTTCAACTTCGTCACCCGATGAGAAGATAGCTTCGAAACGCGAAAGTTTTTGTATAGTGATACTATGAATTTATAAACCATTTTAACAACTATTACAATATATATATATATATATATATATATATATATATATATATATTTGTGTGTGTGTGTGTCTGTGTGTGTGTGTGTGTGTGTATATATATATATATATATAGAGAGAGAGAGAGCTAATATTTATTAAATATTAAAAAAATGCAATATTACAAAATCGGATAGAATTTAAATTCACTCGTAGAAATAGCCATCTCATATTGAAAAAATTTAATTTTTCTTTTTAATATATATATATAGTTTTAGTGCAAAGAATTTGCAAGAAACCCTTCCCCAATGATTAAAGCCATCATAACCGTGTTCTCACGAAACTTCGAAATCTGCATGCACCAGTTCAGTTAAAATTAAATGTTCTTCGCATAAAACTATCAACGCTTTGTCGCCATCAGAATATCGAGCGGTTTTCGATAAAAAAATACTGCTTATCAAAATAGCTTTTTATCACAAAATTACAGAAAATCTTACATATAATACGCGAACCCAGTAATAAAATATAACACAATAAAATATCAACATATTTTATTATAACCAGATGCACAATAAGTATATAAGGAGGACGAATTTGTCATGAGGAAAATTATAAAGCACCCTATTTCTGCTCTAAGCCCTGACAAACATGTAGAGTTTATAAAAAATTACAGAAAATGGAAGCTCGCTAACCTCATCGTTACTAACAAAAATAACCCTACTAAAGCAAAATTAGCGATAACCAATATAGTGTACCAATTTAAATTTTCAGTACCAAATTATGTTCCTTGTTATAAATCAATTAACCTATACCAGAGAAACTACCAACTCAAAGTGCTATTAAAAAGCATTTATTAACTCATAATTTAACAGAATCCCTAAGAAAAATTCTGATTGATAGCACAAAAATTCCATAACCAATCGCCATATTATTATTGGAGAAGCCTTACTGATTAAACGCTGTTCCCCCGCTAGGAATTTGACACTGTTCAGTAGCTGAGATTGCGTGTTAAGCGCGTTCTCAAAAGAGAAGTGGTCCTCACGTCAACTCAGCCGCACATGGCATGTGAACAGCTCCAAACGGTCAATCTTCCACAAGAATGTGTCTTTTTTAATCGTTTCACCCCATGCAAGACGGTACCGCCACAGATGCGCCAGGTTCGACATAAGAGAGTAAACGTTTAAGCAGGAGAGTAAAGAGAAAGTCAAACCAGTTACAGGGGGTGTCAGAGAAAGGACAAGAGGATGATGGGAACACAGATGTGGAGACAGTTATGAGGGTAGAGAGAAAGGAAAAGAACAAAATATACGGAATAATGTAGAAAGGACTGGAGCCAATTGGATGAGTGATAAGAATTGACATTGCATTTAAATTCCTTGTTGTTGTAGCCGTCAGGAAAGCAAATATACGAAAGAGAGTTCCACAGGCGAGAAGTGCGAGAAAAGAAGCTACATTAAAATCTACTATGTAATACAATACGCAGAGAATAAATATGCCTCATACAACATCATTGAGAACATCCAAAACACTGACCGAAGCGCTCTGTACAATAAAATTATGAACATTTTTTATATTTTTACTTCCTAAAAATATTAGAATGCTGGAAAACCCCAATAAAAGATATTAAATCATCCTTGTCTGTCATATTCAATAAAAGAAGCGTAAAAGAAATGTTGCTGCTCCCTCCCATATATATATATATATATATATATATATATATATATATATAAGTGGTTTAAACTCATGGATATATATTCCACGGTTTAATATTTACTTTTTATAAAAGGTGCTCAATACAGAAGGAAGCCTTCACAGATATATAGTTATTATTGTTATATTAATAGCATACTATAACTCAAAAGCTATCACTGATGATGGTGCATAGAGGACTAAAACTTGATATTTTCAGTTGCATTATTATTATAACAATAAGATAGATAGATAGATAGATAGATAGATAGATAGATAGATAGATAGATAATGTTGAGTAGTGACTTTAAACTCAAATTTTCACTTACTCTCAAAATATACATAACTGCTCAGTTTCGTATCCCACCGTAAACAAAGCAATGTGTAAAAAAGTTGTGTTTATTTTTTATTAATCCGAGAGATTTTTTGACTTAAACGTTATTTTTAGTAGATACGAAACTGAGCAGATATGTATATTCTGAGTGTCAGAGAAAGATTTGCGTGAATAGTCACCATCCATCTTTGCTTGATCATCGACGCACGTGTATACATATATATCTTTTGCAGTTTTATCCTCACATACATACACATATACACTTATATTAACTAACGTTACTGTCCAACATACATCTAGACAGACAAGGATTTGTATATAAACATACATATACACTTTACAATTCAAAATATTCCACGCATAATATTTAAAAATAATTATCTGTTCTTTAATACACGTGACTCATATGTCACCAATAAGAATTAACCCTAGATCGAAATATATCAGTATACTGCCTCTTTTTTTAAATTTTCTTTTTGTCTCTGAAGAAGCTTTAATAAAATGAAACATCTTAGATGGAGATACGTTTCCGATTTGTTCTTTTTTTTTCTTATGCTATCATCTTGTCGAATTCTGAGCTATATATTCAAATCGTCTATACATGTACAATAATTGCAGTAAATAACATAAATATTCACTTATCTGTCCCTAGCCTAACATGTTTGAGGTAGATAAAAGAATGTTTAATATTTTTTATTATTTGCTTGTCAGATAAATTCGTTCGTTTTTTTTAGTTTTTTTTTAAAGTCTATTGTGCATAAAGTTTTGACAAATCAGTCAATGATATAAAACAATAAACAACAATTTTTAGAGCAATAATATAGATACAACACCATAAAACACTACGGTAAACATATTTGCATGTTTATTCGAATAACATTGAACAAAATGAACGAATTTATCTGAAAATTCAATAGTAAGGTACTTGTAAACAGAACCAAAGATCGGAATTTGAACCTGAGCCAAAGGTTACAAATCGAGATGCTGATTTTGTAGACATAAAGAGATCGACATTGGGCGTGGCAAAACATTACTTCTCATCTATACTTGTCCTTATTTAATAGAAGGGCATTCTTAATATATATCTAGTCGAAGAGAGGAAAGAAAACACAAGTACTTCCAACTGTACCTTAAGGTTTCTGTCAGCTTAAAGTCTCTCTCTCTCTCTCTCTCTCTCTCTCTCTCTCTAGGAGCAAACATAGAGGATTTATGGACATTATAAATTCCTATATATGCGTACACACTTATGTGCGCATGCGTGTGAATTCAATGTAAAACTCCTGCATAAGTTAATATTTATATACTGTAGATGAATAATATTTAACTTGCATATCACATGTTTCCTGCGCCCACAGAAGAATCCGCTGGTAAAGATCCATAGCAAGTTATATTAGTCTTGCCGGGACAATCACAATTTTTCTATGAGGTTATGTAGAAATATGATCATTCATCTGGAATAGAATTATACTTCGTTCAACAATTCGTCTTCATCTTACTTTCGTTTACAGTTAAGAAATTTACATCGATCATTAACAAATTTAAAATTCAATTTTCATAGATTTTCATAGATTGCGCGTAGAGTACAACGCAAGAAATGAGATCAACGAGTCGTGTTCAAAATCTGGCACATTCACTTTCGTACGAATGACCATGAAAAGATTATTATTCATGTTTTTTATCATTTTACCCAAAGCAAGGATGCAATGCCACAAGTACATAGGGAATTACGGGGAGTGAAAATGAATGAGAAAACTGAGAATAAGGAGGATTGAGCAAAAGACAAAAAGATGAATGGGAATCAAGAAGACAGAAAATGGCGAATGACGTTGCGTTCAAGTTGTTGAAGATTGTAGTTATCAGGAAAGCAAGGAAACGGAAGAGAAATTCCACAGTTGGAAAGTGCAAGAAAAGAATGAGTTAGAGTAGAGGTGAGGTTGAATTTAGTTCGTCAGAGCAGTTGCCTCCAGCAATGGGTTAAATAGCAGGACAGATTAGGTTCTATAGCCTTGGTTGACAACCAGTCTACTGCATGAAGTAGCGGCAACCTACTGCAGGAAAATTTCCTGTTCAGTTAGACATGTCTCTTTCCATGGATGGAGCATGTGATCAATGATGAGCATTAAGGAAAGGACGGACACGAAAAAGAATTTAATACTAAGCATCAGGAAAAGGCAGCTAAAGTTCCTGGGACATGCAATTAGGAAGGAGGGCTTGGAGAACCTGATACTAACAGGCCAGATAGAATGAAAAAGAGAAAGAGGAAGGCAGCGAATAACATATTTGAATGGCCTGAGCGGGGGGGGATAACAGAACGGAGGTTGCTTGGTATAACAAGATAAAGCGTGCTAAGAGCCACCAGGAATAGGGAGACGTGGAGAGCCATGATCCCCTACGCCCTGAAGGGACAAAGCATATAGAAAGAATGTATTGGTATAGGGAGACGATCTGAGCATGCGACATTGTTAGTGCCTGAAAACAATTATCAAAGTTTGACGTAAGCCTTGTCCGTGAAATTGTGTAGACAATAGAAATGTTATTGTACGTTTATGTATAAATTTCGGCATTAAACAACCCGTAGATATGCCAATAGACAAAATCAACCAACCAAAAAAAATCTTCCAAATTTCTGCACTTCTGTTGTTGTTGACAAAAAATTTAAAACAAATGTCGGTCGTCAATTTTTTTTTTCAAAGCTATATTTTTATAATCGTCACCTCTTTTTCTTTCACACTCAATTTTTTTTTTATTGTAGTGTTTTTATTACTTCCCTTGGTGTGAAAAGAGCATCGTTCTGTCATAATGCTAGTCTGCTAAGCACACTTTATAATATTGCTCGAAATAAACTAATTTCACGTTTTTAAATAGCCTCGCCCGATTTTTACTTACATATGGATGTCATAAACTAGTTCAGAAATATATAAACTGTTGTATATAAATGGTTTTTCAAATCAATGATTTAAAATGGCATCCAATAAATAAAACCTGTAGGTCTTAGTTAGAACCATCATCTTCGAACCTTGTGACCTATTATTACGGAAAAGCAATAACATAAACTCCAGAATTTTAAGCTTTTCAACAGCAACACCAAGTAAATGGATTGCAAATGTAACATTGAGAGAAAACACTGACATAATCAGAACGGTAACATTCCACACTAATCCAAAGAAAAATTTAGGACGGAAACCCCATCAATACTGGAAAGAGCGATAAAACTGTGTGCACTTGAGAAACATATTTTTCTCAAAATTATTTTTCATAGAATGATTTTATAAACTTTAACAACGGTTGTACCCACAACCTTGTTCAGCTGTGAAAAACACATTTTTAAATACAGTGAATGAAACCTTACTCAAAACTATCTGGTTCCCTCGTATTTACACTTTCAGTCGTTGGGTTGGAAGACGCCGAAAAATCACTTATTCAAGCTTAATAGAATAAAATGACAGCCGTCACAGACAGTAATTGTATTAGACTAGTGCATATAAACTCTTATGAAAAAGCTCTCAGATCTGGGTTGGAGTTGCTAAATCCTCACTTTCCAGTTATGATAGAGTTCAAAGTAATATGCGTACCTTTTTACAAGTGGACATCTATTCTGAAACCTGTTTCTCGACGTTGGGAACCGATCACTATTTCCATATTAAGTGTTATTATCAACTTCACACTTTAGTTCCAACAACTCAGATATTTATAGCTACGGCTCACCATTCCAGTCAAATCGGTCAAATTTCCTACGTATTCAAATTTTAAAAAAGATTTCAATTTAGATTTTTCTTAGAAATCGCTAATTTGTGCGACAAAGGAAACCACTACACTATCTTCTTCAAGAAGTCAAGACAAACCACATACAATATGTCAAAAAGGCAACAGAAAAATCACTCCACTATCTTTCTCCAGAAATCATGACAATTCACGGGTAAAAAAAGAAATGAAATCTGTAGATCTTTTTCAATGGGTCAGTCACTCAGTTAAGTGCCATACGTGATATACGCTTGATCGATCATGTCTCGAAAGAGACATGACTGACTGGGCAGAAGATTATCCCGCAGTAGGTTGCCATTGCTTTCTGCGGTAGACTGGTTGCCGACCAAGGCTATAGAACCCAATCTGTCCTGCTATTTAACCCATAACTGGAAGGAATAGACGGATTAGTACCTTTCCCAAACGTATTTGCGCGTAAATGAATGCAATGAATTCGAACTCGGCTCCCCGCTTTCTCATTCCGAGCCGATATCCAATGCACCACAACGCACATCCTCTCAATGGGTACGGTATTAAGAAATATAGGTAATTTATTTTAATTTTGTATTGTTTAACATCAAATATTGACGGGTAGCCATAAATATATCTGAAGTATTTCGATTTATTTTGAAAACTGATTTTTTAAATGAGCTATATTTTCATTTGTTCATTGTCTTTTTCGATTAGATCTTCATGTCTACTGTGTGCGCTATTGAGTAATGGGGGTACCTGCAAGAAATAGAATTTTTTTTTCAGTTTTCTGTCTATTTCTCTTTTTTTTTCTTTTTTTTTAAGTGAAATAAGATTAGACAGACAACGATTCTCAGACGCGCGACTCTAGAGTAACGGTGAAAAATATCGATCTATTGGTTACGCTTTTTAAAAAAGATGTAACCATTTTTCAGTCATATACAATGTATATGAATTATTCTCACTGCCATCTATCTATATGCGTTCATATTCTTTATTTCCCGCCGCCTTCGTGCGCATGTGCGGTTACTTCAAAGTAAACATCACTTTAGTCCGTTAAACTCCTGAAGGGCGGAACGCGTCACATGAATTTTTTCTACTTCGTCATTAATTTTCCTAATCCATATATATGTGTGTGTGTGTGTGTGTGTGTGTGTGTGTGTGTGTGTGTGTGTGTGAATTTATTTGGGATTAAAATACATATGTAAGCACAACAACAAATAAAATGATTGGAAAATGAATATATTTATGAAAACATACTCACCAAAATAGGAATTTTGTCGATTTTTTTTTTTTTTGTAATGGAATATTTAGATATGTCGAGTACATTCAACAGAAAAAAAAAATTAATGATTTAAGCATAGATATTTTTTAAATCATTTTTGCAAATCGTATGTTATTCGACTTTGCTTTTATACGTATTTACTGCGAACTGACTGGGGAACTTTTTTTTTCTTTTTCTAAATATATTAAGAAAATGTCTGTTATTTTAATTTACGCATATTGCGTTTCATTTTTGTTCTTGAATAAAACCTAAGGGGAAAATGAAGAAGTACAGAGTCTAATGGAATACGCTTGCATAATGGAATATATACGAAACGCTACATAAAATTAGGAGTGTTAGGGTAGAGCACAGATTATCGGCGCTGAAAGTGGAAAGTGAAAGCGCTGATTTAAAATTTCCACGTTGAAATCTTGCATTCACTTTCGCAATCCTGTGAAAAGATGCACATTTTCTGTCTACAGCTATGGTCAGATAGTAGGAAGACACTGGGCTCCCTAATTTTACTTGGTTAGAAATCTTGGAAGGCAATTGTATATCCCAAGCTATGGACAATGCGGCGCAAAACCACTCCACTATTTTTCCCAAGAATCCATGACAACACACAGATAATAAATAAAATTAATCTGAGTGGAGGTAGAACGATCCTCTACGCCATTACTATTATAGATGTGTGGGTAAAGTAACAGCTATTATCGCGACGAGTCGACTTCAAACCTGGAATAAATGTGTTGCATTCAATTTATCACAAATTACTCATGATTTTTTCAGTTATGATTTAAATGATGGAATGGTCTCTCCAGGTTTGAATGGTTCTTCTTCTTCGTGTGCAGTGTCTCTTCAGAACGTAAGAAGTAAGGGACTTTCACTTGGTTTTCTCTCCTATCGTTCTTAATATTTTCCTTCTTGGTATCTTTCACAAACCCCGCAAATCTATTTGCTCAGACCTATCAAGTATGCTTCACGCTGCTTTCCCCTGTAACCTTTGTCTTCTATCCATCCTGTGTGTATTAGAATCTCTAGGCCCTCCTTCCTCATTCTGTGTCCCAGGAACCTGATGTTAAGTATGAGTTGTCTTCTCATTTACATCCTTTCCAATACCTCTTTATTACTCACATGCTCAGTCCATGGTATCTTCAGCATTCTTCGGTAAAATCACCTTTTTGCTACTCCAAACATCTTCATCCTCGATGAGATTGTTTAACATTCACTTCCACACGTAAGAAATTACAGTACGTTTTTCTTTGTTTCTAATGAAATTTTCATATCGTTCAGTAGTCAGGTTAGCTTTTGGAATGTGTGATTGGCTATGCCGATGCGTCTTCGGATCTTAATACTGCACATTCCATCCTCTGTTAGATCGCTTCACATGTATTTAAACTTCTTTACTTGTTTTATTTCAGTTTCTATGACCTGTCGTTGGTATTGTGGTGGTAATCATTCTAAATGAATTGTCTTCTTTTTATTCAAGACAGCGAAGACGGCAAAGGAAAACCACTTCATCAGCTTTCTCAAAAAAATCATGGAAATTCAGACAAAACAAAATGAAAAAATCACTCTGTACAATAGCAGTTCTTAAGGGAATTTTCATCTTGGAATGTGTAGCTGGTGTAACGGCTACCGGGACTAGAAATAGGACCAGCAGCTTGTGTTTCATTTCCACCCAATTCTCTTTGGTAGTAAATGCTTCTTCTCCATCTCTCAGTTATGAATTGAACTATCGCGCAGACTGAGATATCTAGTCTACAGATGCAATACCTTGCGAGACACGGGAAACGCTTGATAAAAGATGAAAAAGTATTATTGGTTTGCTTAAATACGCCGAACATTCAAATAGCTCTTTCTATATGTATATGTTCCTATACATAAATAGCTAGCTTAATGTTCATCGCCTGGAAAATGTAAATTTGCAAGCTGAGATAAAAATGAAATGCGTACGAATCTAACGTCCATTGGAAGGATGCTGTGAATATCATGGATCGAGCATGTGAGCAATGATGAGGTCTTGGAAATGATGGAAACAAAAAGGAAATTAATACTGAGCATCAGGAAGAGACAGATGAAGTTCCTGGGACATGCAATGAGGAAGGAGGGCTTGGAGAATCTGATACTAACAGGCCAGATAGAGGGAAAAAGAGACAGGAAAAAGCAACAGATAACATATTTGAAGGACCTAATCATGTGGATGACGGAACGAGGATTGCATGATGTAACAGGAGAAGGCGTGCTCAGAGCCACCAGGGGTAGGGAAACGTGGAAATCCAAGGCTATAGAACCCAATCTGTCTTCTTATTTAACCGATAACTGAAGGGAAGATACAGATTAATAGCTTTCCCAAAGATATTTGCGCGTAAGTGAATGCAATGGATTCAAATGGAATTCGAACTCGGCTCCACGATTTCTCGTTCCGAGCCGATAGCCAGTGCACCACAACGCAGTTTATAAACTTTCTTTTAAAAACTGAAACTTAGCATTGTTGACTCTGACCGTCTTAACGACATACAAGTGCGTATAAGAATTATGTCTACGGCAGGGACTAGGAATCTACTTTAACAGACGGACATACTCGGAATTCATTACGCTTAAACGCTCGTGAATCTTATGAAATCAATATTTTGAGAGAAATCTGTTTCAATTTTAAAAGTAAAAAGTCTTCATGCTCAATTCCTGGTTGTAAATAACCTGCATTTCATCTGTAAACCGACTATAACCCTCTGTTATCTTCATCCTAAATCCACATTCTCAATATATTTTTTCCTAACAAGTACCGCCGGGAGACATTTTAAAAGTGTCGCAAGTTCATCGCTGATATGCGTGGCTCTTAGGAGGAGATAGCGATAAAAAATAAAGTGAAAGCATATAAATAATCTGTAGGCTATCTGGTTGGTAGGTGTTGAATATCGGCTGAGTTAGAGACCGCCCTGATATGGGTGTTTGCGGATAATAGGTTCTTCACAAGGGACACTAATGCCAGCAGTAAATGGATAAGTCTCGATAAAATTGTCTTTATCTCTTAAATGTCTTCGCCATACCCTCTGCGTGTTATGGAGTGCGCTCATCTGAGAGGTTTTACGTGACTTTGTCCGACCGTCATTTTTTCAGACTATGTTTTCTTTGCTTTTATGCTGCATTTATTCGGCCAAACAGGAATTTCAGAAAATGTCAAACCTACATAACATATGGAAGCTGTCAAAAATCTACTAGCGTAGTTTTATGTTCTGCATAAATACACTACAGTTGTCCATAAATATTGTAGTTAGGGCAAAGTGAATGATCAAAGGCTACATAAATGTTCAAACATATCCCCATATTATACATGTGTATGTGCGCGAATGTGAAATTTAAAAAGGGAAAATGGCTATGCCGAGAACAAATTAATTTCAAAAAGATAATGTGGGGGGGGGAGTGGGTGCCAGTGTGTGTGTGTGTGTGTGTGTGTGTGTGTGTGTGCGCGCGCGCGCGTGTGTCTGCATTCGTGTTACTGGTTTGTTCTCATACTTCATTTTGTTTGTGCCGTTAGATGCTTCTTCTTCTTCTTCTTCTTCTTCTATGGGCCCTGTCCTTTCAAGACGTAGGCGATTATAGTTCTCCACGTCTCCCTATTCCTGGTGGCTCTTAGCACGCATTCTCCTGTTACACCACGCAACCCTCGTTCCGTCATCCACCTGATCAGGCCCTCTTCTTTCCCTTATCTCTTTTACCCTCTATCTGACCTGTTAGTATCATGTTCTCCAAGCCCTCTTTCCTCATTGCGTGTCGCAGGAACTTCAGCTGTCTCTTCCTGATGCTCAGTATTAATTTCTTTTTCGTTTCCATCTTTTTCAAAACATCATCATTGCTCACATACTCGATCCATGATATTCGCAGCTACCTTCTATAAAATCACATTTCAGTTGCTTCAAGTTTTTCCTTCATCTTTGATGATATTCTCCAGCATTCACTGCCATGTTAGATGCTTCTTGGAATATTTAGTTTTCTTTAAGGTCTTCAAAATGATCGCTTCTAATTGGCTTTTCTTACTCTGTGCCATGCTCTCATGTGGGTAACAGCACCACAGCCTCACCAAGTTATGTGTTGCTATGGCGGTTTCTATAACAAGAAGGTATTATTTATGGGATAAGTTACCGACCGTACACCCAACAGGTGTAAAATTCAGAGGGAGTCTTTCTCGTTAACTGGTTGCAAAAATTCTATTTGTTTGTAGACCATCTATATTAGAATCCGTGAGTACTTTCATTCCAATCGGATAGTTACCCCATAGCTTTAAGGTTAGAAGAGGTGAGTTCATATCTTTCCCAAGGGTATTTGTATAGATTTTCTGCATTATTGTAAGAACTGCAACTTTGAAACTTCTGAATATCGTTTTTTATGTCTTTGTCTATGAGTGTATCAAATTTGATTAAAATAGGACCACTCCTTCTATAACCCAATTTTTTCGATTATCAATTTTCGATATTTATCGGGGATACCTCGACACAAAACCTAGCTAAGAATAGTCGCAGACGCTTATAGTAGAACTGTGTACATTTTCAAGAAAATCGGTTCAGCCGTTTTGAAGTCTATAGGTAACGGACACACACACAGAGAAACAGATAAGTTTAGATTAGATTTAGATAGATTACATGAAGGCAGAATGATTTTTGTAAGAATTGCAAGTGAGATAAACAAGAACATGCGTGTGGTCTACTGCTCTGGACACCTAGCCCTGGTGAAAGATGACTTGGTGGTCCAGCAACCACTACATTGACCTACATTGACCAACTATGTAAGGACACAGTACGCCACTCTAATGACTCTCTGGCCTTGATTCAGGATTTTGATGTAAGTTGGCATGATAGTCACTTGAATTTCCGAGCTAGCTCGACTGAATATAAGACATAAGATACTAAACTTAGCTCTACACCACCACAAGACACCCAGTGAGCACCAAAACACACTAACAGTAACCTGAGAATTAGTATGTTTCTATTTTTGTATTGATTTATTCCTGTCTATCAATGAGTGAATATGTATTAGTGGTATTAGAGGTGTGTGTGTGTGTGTGTGTGTGCTCACGCGCGTTAGGATATGCAAGAGAATGCACAGTCGTCTTATTCAATCAAATAGGAACCCTTTTAAATTGGCGGCTATTTTATGGATTCATAAAAATGAAACAAGATATCAAGTTCTCCCGGAAGACCGTATAATAACAAATTCAAAGAATCTTACCGCTTTTTTTTTTCGTAAATATCGGGGATTAAAACAGCTACTGCTTGAAATTGAACATACTCACAACCAAAGTGATAAGTTGCCCACATTTGCAAGATTGTATAAAGCTAATGGCAAAATTTCACATGGAAGCTCATACATAATTAATCTTTATAAACAAGCAACAAAATTGTTTAAGACAATGCATAAATTTCCGGTTAAGTTGTAAAGTCGATCTCAAAATTCGACATTCGCAAGCTTGTACTGATATTATTTTGAATATTCGAAAATCAATTACACAGCAAACTCAATAATATTAGACGGATGTTTGAAAAGTGATGGCTCTTATTTATTTTAAAAAATACTAAAACATACACAGGGAACACAATAATCAGGTTTGATTAAAAAAATTGTCTTCATCTTCAAAACTGTATTATTCCACAAAACTTTATTGGCTATACTGGAAAAATGGTCGGTTCATTGTACCATATCAGAATGTACCTGCCTCCTCCTTCCATGCACTATTTTTACAAGAGAAAGACCAGACTAAAAATGTTCGACTCTTCAGACTATTTCAGAAAATATCTGATTCCCCCATCTATGTTCTACTAGCAGTATAGCCCGGCGTTGTTCAGGTGTAATGAAAGCTTTAAAACTAATCCATGGTCCTGGAGCTCAGACACTTTGGAGGTTGGCACGAAAGATTTATTTCACTGGTCTTTATTCTACCACCTATTTAAACAAACTCGTTCAGCGCTCCACCCACTTCTCTATCTCTCTCTTGACATCAATATGCCCTATCATTGTCAGAATCTACCTCATTTTTTATTATGTACTCGCAGTATAGCCCGGCCTAGCTGGGGTGTAATGAAAGCTTTAAAACTAATCCATGGTCCTGGAGCTCAGACTCTTTGGACGTTGGCACGAAAGATTAAAAAGCAATACTTGTTTCCAGTTAAAGCGAAACCGTAGACTGAAAGAAAAATGAATAGATGTAAGTCAAATTTTGATTTTCTGGTATCGATATTAAATAAGTTGTTTTCGTCGCAAACTGAATTTTGAAGGCTAAATAAGTCCTCTGAGTAAATGGTATCATGGCTGAGATTAAGAACTACAGATATACCTACCTAGAGCCAAACCCGAAGCAAAAACTAAAATAAAAGGGATGAAAAAAATATACAGGCAGATAAACAGACACATACACAAACATCTTGCCTTATATATATATATATATATATATATATATATATTACCGATTTTCTGCACTATTGTAAGAACTGCAACCTTGAGATTTCTGAATATCGTTTCTTATGTCTTTGTCTATGAGTGTATCAAATTTGATTAAAATCGGACCACTCCTATAACCCAATTTTTTCGATTATCAATTTTTGATATTTATTGGGGGTACCTCGACACAAATCCTAGCTAAAAACACTCGCAGGCACTTATAGTACAACTGTCTAAATTTTCAAGAAAATCGGTTCAGCCGTTTCGGAGTCTATAGGTAACGGACACACACGCATACAAACACACACACACACACACACATACACACACAGAGACAAGGTTCCAATTATAAATAAGTTTAGATCTTTATATGAGTAAGACCAGACCAAAAATGGTCGGTTCCTTGTACCATCTCAAAATGTACCTGACACTTCCCCACATGCTCTATCTTTACAAGAGCCACACCAGACAAAAATGGTTGGTTCCTTGTACCATTTCAGAAAATATCTGACTCCAGCTTCTATCCTCTATCTTTACAAGAGCCAGACCAAATATGAAATATCGTAACTATATTGTGACTAGAAGTGTCCAACTCTCACCTCTCAATCTTGTCAGATATTAAAAGTGTTTCCGCGATGGTGGGGATATAGTTCGCTCTACAAATTCTTTCTATGGTCTATCGCTATTTTCATGGATATTTCCATACAATATGTTCAGGAGAATTAAATTCTTTATCTACACCAGTTCCGACTAGTAGCATGTCACGTACGCAGAGTTTTTATAATCGTTTCAACCCAAGCTAGGCAATATTGCCACTGGGATTACATAGGGAGGAGCAGGAAAAGAAAAAAAAACCGTGCGAGGATTGACAAAGAAAGGGTAAGGGAGAGGTGGGAGTCAAAGAGATAGATTTTGGCATTAGACGATGTACTTAAACCTTTGGAGATCGTAGCTATCAGGGAAGCAACCATCTGGAAACGAGTTCCACAGGCGGAAAGTACAGGGAAAAGAAGCTATAAGAAAAGAAGTGACAGTTACATTTACTTGTTTTGACGGTAAAATGGTAGAACCTGGTAACCAATCTAGTTGCCCGAGTAAATACGTGAGAGCGAAGCACCAGGGAATGAAGCTCCTCAGAGAAAAGCCGTAAAAGATATTTGTAGAAAAGACAAAGAGAAGAAACATTTCGTCAGCGAGTTGACGTATTGGGTTGGTTAATTCTGTTTCAATCTCTATGGGTTATTTAATAGAGAAATTTAATTAATTTTTTTTTGTATGCAATGTTATGCTGTCAACTACAGTTATTCTCTATATAATTTTATACTCTCAGCGTTAAAAGTATGCGTTTTCGATATATACTTTGTATATCATAAAATATGTTTCTTGTAATTTCATTGCAACAATGTGATTGTTATACTGTTTTAGTGTTGTATTGATTGTCATATTGCTATAAAATTGTTTTATTGTTCATTTCATTAAGAAAAATGTACTAACAGGTTCTAACACTCTGGGTCAGGGTTGACCTGGGAACAACAGTTAAGAGCTATGATCTTCAAAATCTTCAGTATCCCGACCAGAGGCCTTGCTTATGGATATAGTTTATCGCCATACCCAGGACGAGAGTTGACATATTCTGACACCGTTGATATTCCATTGATACCAGCGTCTTTCCCAAAATTGTTGCTTTACACGACACAATCCTGTGCGGATATTTCTTCATATCGTTACAATCTAAATGTAATCTAATGTAATCTAAACGGCTGCATATAGATGATGGAGGCTGATCAGTCATATAAAGTTAAAATGACATCTGATGTCCAAAATGACTTCAAGTCCGTTGTTAACTGGAGCAAAAAATGGCTTGTTAATTTTAACGCTTCCAAAACTAAACTTCTCTCCATTCTCTCTGACAGATCCCACACTGTCTTCCATCATTATGGCTGATGCTAACCTCCAACAAAATTTAAATTCAATGTCAATCACTATCTCCTATCCTCATGATTACTCTTTCTTCTTCTCGATCATTATTCATGTTTTTGTTCCAAATTTTTCAAGACCTAATAATCCATTGTGTCGTAGTGGCTTTAGTGTCTTTCATGGAGTAATAAAAGTTAAAAAGAAGACATTTGGGATTGGATTGGACGATTGGAGTAGATAGATCTATCTAACGCCCGGTTCACACTCCACCCACGTCTATTGAACAGGTTAAGAGGCTCATCCCTTGTTCCCTGTTTAGGATGTGGTTTCCGGCTTTGTCTTCTCCAATCTTTTCACTATTACGTAGCCCCCTGCACATCAGTGGCATTACCGCCTTGCTCGGGGTGATACGATTAAAAAATTAAAAAAAAAACTATCTATATGTGCCGACGTTATTAAAAGCCATGATTCACGATTTTTCAACCATCGTACACTCCAGACTTCTTCAAATAATATAAGGTGAAATTTTGAACCGGACCCTTTATCTCATCTACTTTAGTAAATTGTTCTAGTTCCCCGTGTCATGCATTTTCAGGATATCTCAATTTAAGTTATTTCCATTTTTGTAACTGTATACAGTTTTTTATTCACCTCTGCTGTGGCCAGGTATTAAACTCACAACTCACAACTCCTTGGGTCAAGTCAATGCATTTATCGACTGATTTATGTAGAACTAGAACAATCTATCCCAGTAGACGAAAGAAAGGGTTCAATTAGAAATTCTAACATATATCATCGGAAGAAGACAGGAGCGTAAAACAACCGAAACGTCATGAATATGACAATAACAATTAGAACAACAGAACGGACAATGTAAATTTTTACAATACCTCATCTCAGAAATATAGACGGATGTGGTACGGTATATTTAAATGTTCTGAGATCCTTTCTTCACATCTGTCTTTAATCCGTTCCAGATACTGCGTTAAGATGCTATAAATTAGTATGCAATGGACTTATCTTCGTAGTAATAACACAGGACGATTGCTTTAGTCTTTTGAGAATGCCAGTACTATATTATAGTCGCGTATATATCGGTTATTTTCCAGATAGTTTGGTTCGTTTTGTTTTACAGCATATCAATCTCGATGGATTATTTAATGCCGACAAGATTTTTACAATAAATTCGTACGAATAGAATATGTATTCTTTGTAAGAAATCAGTTTGTAGATCAGGTTTCACTGACGTAATTTTGTAAAGAGGGTTTTGTCGACAGTTAGATATATTACTGGTATGTTTTTTTTTTTTCAAGCATATATTGCTGTTAACATTTTTCTTCTTCGAAAATGTATTGTTGGTAATATTTTTCCTTAAAAATATATTGTCTATAATATTTTTCTCCAAGAGAATATTGCTGGAATTTTCACTATAAAAATTCATTTTTATACTTTCATAGTGTTTTGACCCTAGTTTGGAGGTTAACTATGTGCCCATAGCTATAGCCCTAACTACTGCTGTTGTTCCCAGGCCCACCCCGAGTCGGGGTGGGCCTGGGAACAACAGCAATTAAGAGGCGGTTCCACGCTACTCAAAACTTCGCAATTGTTTCCGTATGCAGTTTATCGTCAAGGTCAAGACCCGGATGTAGTTTATCCTCATCCCTATGATGCCTTATTAGGGAGAGGACCCCTCTGCAGAGGTTCAGTCGGCGTATTCTGAAGAACCAGCCGTCAAGGAAAATGGAATCGGCAACATGAGTTCAAATTTTCTGTTGTGAATCCCCTTCCTCTGTCCCCAGCTATAAATAATTATAGTTTGGTTTTCTCTAGCCTTAAGCGGTAGCCAATCAAATAGAAAGAAAACTTTCAAAACTATGAAGAAGACCACTGGAAACCAATGTGAACTCCCTTTTCTAATGTTGTGGATTAGTTTTCGCATTGAAAGTTATAATCGTGCTATGTCAGTTGCTAATCGACTTAACGCACCCAAAATGTATAGGAATTTGGTAACCTTTCACCTGTAAGCTGACTCCTTAGTATTCGGCTAACTGCCGACTAATATCAACTGCCTTAGGTCAACTATGTCCAAACTGGAACTAACTAATAGTTTTACTGAACTCCAATAGAACTCTAAATAATTTCTAAGAATTCCTAAGAACTTCCCAAGAACTTCTCGGGTTAACTTCCTGTTAACTCTTATTAATATAGGAGAGAGAGTCCATTATCTGAGGAATAGGTGTGTTTCACCATAACACATAAAAAGGCATGAAAATTAACAGATAATTAAAAATGAAGCTGTGGAAAGCCATGATCGCTTATATCCTGAAGATAAAAATACAGGTCTGTGTTCAGGACGTTAAAAAAGCTTACGGGTGCCAGTCTCCAAACGTCATGGTACTTCAGGTATAAAAAATAAGCAACCTGTGGAGAGCCATTATCCCGTTCTTCTTGAAAGGACATTGTATTTTTCTAAAATATTATACTAGATACGATAATTGTAAAGAGTTTCCGTTATCGTACCTCGACAGGCTGTTATTTGTGTATACGCTTTCATTAAATAGAAATAAAGTAATAGAAAGTAAGTATTTTTTTTCTATTTATCACAGGGAGTAATGTTTTTACACCACCACCCCAGTGCAGACCTTACTAGCTCTTTTCTTGGATGTAGGCCGTAGGTTTGGACATTATTTCTGCTATCAGGGGAAGGCGTTTTTATACAATGACGTGTGAGATTTCGAAATGGCGGCGTTCGAGTGCACGGTGACTAGAAAGGTTCTGTGTGAATATTAACAAAATAGATTAAACGAAAAGTATAAAAACAAATGAATCCAGAATCGCGGAAAAGTCATTCGTTGTATTTATTTGTTTGCTTCTTGTATGCATTTTAAGAGTACATAAAGAGATGAAAGTCTTGTTTCCGGTCGCCGACACCGTTCTGGTGGCGAAGAGAACTTAGCGACACATGTTTTCTATTGTCCGACCAACTCAGACCAAATTAACCTGTCCCCAAATACAGCCACACCCGCACAGCACTGAATGTAAAAGCTCTTCATAATAAAAGCATTTCGTCTCATTATTTCTCTTGTTCAACGCCTGTTCCATTTGGGTAGTGGTTTATTTTCATTTCCTTTCGGCCAACAATTTCTACGGCACAAGAACGAACAAATTCTGTTTTTAATTAAATATGGTTGTTGGTGCTGGGAAGAAAGTGAATGGTTACTCTACCCGACAACTTATGTAAATAACATCCTTTTACCTTCTTCGAATTCTGCCAATCATATTTCCTTGAGAGATTTGTCTAGGCTACTTGAAACCAATGTGTCTAGAATTATAATGCGTCAAACAACTGACTATAAAGGAAGAAATATTTAGATTCTCAGAAGACTGAACTTAAAGAACTCATCATTTACAATTAAAAAAAAACATATTATTGTTTTTTAACTGGTGGTTCATCACGTCACCAAACCGAAAAATAGAACACTCTCCGCAGTAATATTTTGTTCTATTAGCACAAGAAAGCACAGTATTAGCACACTGTTTCTTACATTAACTAAATTCTCACACTTCCCGTCTGTAGAATGTCATTCTGTTTATTTGATTCACTGCTAACTATAATCTTCAGAAATTCAAGTGCAATGTCAGTCGCCATTTTGTATATTTTTGAATCCCGTCATCTTTCGTCCATTTCTCAATCCTATTTTTATTCGGTCTTTTCTTTCACTTCCAACAACCCACTACGTAAAAGTTGCATTTCCGCCTTGCTTGGAGTAAAATGATTAAAAAATAATAATCGGTCTCTCTGCCTCTTTAATATTTCCGAATAGTAAATTGCCTCTTTTGGAAACCTACTTCCTATCCCATCAGTTCATCTAATGGATGTCTCCTGTAAATAAACACATTACTATCCGGATTCGAGCTGTTATAATGACATCATTGACATAACATATCATAAAAGATCTCTCCTTAAGTCGACGTGTTGGCCTACGTTGAACACCTTACAGCAAGGTTCGTAAGCTTTTTTTATGTTCCACGTACCTAGAAAATATTTTAGTATTAAACTAGTGCTCCGTCTACATCAGCGGATGTCAACCATTTTTTTTTTACTCATGCACCCATTTTCCTCTTAATTTTTTGATGGATCCCCATAGCTATTAGGCTAGTGTTCTCAACAGGGTTTCATATGGACTTTTTTGTTTGTTCTTGTCACTGACCGATGGGTGATTAGCCAAGTCAAAAGGAAATATATTGGAAATAAAACCTGAATCTGATAAATGAATGGGTATTTATTAATGCATAATACATTAATTTTGGTACACGGCCGAAAGAGGAGACGTGAGGCTGGTCAACACTTTCTATCTAATCAGATTAACGACCCAATCACTCATTACAATATGCTAAATCCCCACATGAATTCGTCCATCTACTTACGATTCTACATATACCATAATACCACATATTCGCAGAGAAACCTGAAAACAGGAAAGGGTGTCTGTAACACACGCTTCAGACCTCCCCTTCACGGACAACTGCTGCCAAAATCAAGTCCGGACCGCTGCTCGCTCCGACCTTTACATGTATCTCCGACCAATACTTCTCCAGCTAAAGATCTGGCTCGAACCACACTCCAAGAATGCAGATGGGTCCCTCAGTACAGCTGAAATGCCCTGGAAACTCGACCCCCTTTTTAGGCGCCTAACCGAAATCTGGAGGATTTATTGCGGTTAATTTTGGCTACCCTTTACCTTTTTGTACCGTCCCTGCCTCTTCTGTGACACCACAATGTCATTACGGCTGGACACGAAAATGGATACGTCATCGACGTACGCAGAAAGTCTGGCTCGAGCCACACCAGGAACAGTAATTCCGTGTAGGGCCGGACTGCATGCCCTGTCCCTTAGCCAGTGAAGAAGGGGCTACAATGCCAAATCGTAAAGTAGTGGTGACAGCGGATAACACTGACGAACCAACCGAGACTGTGCAAAAATGCTTGACCGCCTTTCGTTAATCTATATCACAGCACTGACTTGGACTTATCCGAATTGATCACCGCGGCTTGCTCACCGCCTCTTGGGTCGTGCAAATGAGATACATGTTGCTCTGAATTGTTCGGCTCTTTACAACACAAGTCTGCTGGGGTCCCAAGAAAATGGCAGTAACTGACTGCAAACGCTCCGTCAGGGTCTTGGCCAAAATCTTTAACTCCGTGTTTAGCAGTTATGGGCTTCTAGTCACTAAATTCCGTCTATCACCTTTGACCTTTCTGAACAGAGTGATCATACTCCTGGAGATACGTTTGGAGACGAAAATTGTCAGAACCAGTTGCTGAAAACCGCCGTCAAAATCGGTACAAAAATGCGTGACAGCCTCAAATACAATTCATAGGGTAATCCATCAAGTCACAGAGATTCGCCACTGCTGACCCTCTTCAATTCCAAGTGAACTTCACCCTCTGTAATGTCACCCTCGCAGCTAGCCGCTTCAGTTGGTGCAAGTCGAGGACAGTCAGCCAAATAGCTGCGAAACTAGTTTTCTTAAAGACCCGGCTTCTTGGTAAAGTGTTTCTCGAAATGGTGCCGAAACGCCTCACGCATATCCGCTCCACCGGTACGCTCCACCGGGGTATTGATCTCACTAATGAATCAATCGCCACTTCAAAGGTTTTCTTCATTGCGCAATTCTGCGCCTATATTGACGGTTTCGTTAGACATCTTGTTTAACCAACACCAACCCGGTAGCGCTTGCTAGCCTCACATTTTAGGGTCTGCCTACATAACAATATCTTTAAAGAATCACCCTCTGCTTCCGACCGAGAAAAACTATTTTTAAGTGTTTTCCCTTATTTACCCTTATCTGTAACTTTTTATTTGTTTAATGGATTCAATCCCTATTTCAGGTGCTTTCGTGTTAGTTAACAGATACAGATTTGCGCAGACGCATCGGAAGCAATTTGGAATGGATTGCCACGAAAGGCAGCTGGCTGAGTGATGACCCCATGAAATTTCAACTCGAACTCCCTGGGGTGATGAGAAGTAACCATAATTTAAGTGCCACAAAGTTATCCGCAAAAATATCAAAGGAAAAAAAATGAATCAATCCTAAGATTTATTTTATTGGCCTTTTGTTGAGGAGTGGGTAGGAAAATATCCATAGGGAAACTAATTAATATATTTATTTGAAATAGTTAATGTTTAAAACAATTTTATTAAAACTTTATTACTCTCTATTATTTTTATTTATTAAAGCTGTATAAAATAAGTCATTAACAATATTTAGTTCAGTGGTTCCTAATCTTTTCTTTCCCAGTATTGCTTTTCAAATATATTCATCTGTTTCCCTCAACCCGAAATTAAAATTGCACTAATAGATGGAACATAATTTATGATTTGTTGCCAGAATTAAGTTATAGTGGAAACAGCCTACCAGTGGTCACTTGGTCAGACCATAGAAACTGCATGAGTTTAGCTTGTTGTTTTTCTTCCATAGATACATTTAACTTGTAGGTAAATGATTAAAATATATCGACAAATATAAATTTTTATATAAAAATCATTTTTCTATATATCTAAAGGATAAATGAATGGGCATATAAAATATTATGATTTGTTGTAGTCACGGTTAAAAGAGTTACATCTTGTCACAGTCTTGTTAACATTGTGGAACCAATTTACTTCCCATAACACTAGCTGGTGGCTTGAGAGTTCTTGGCGCCAAATAGGGAGAGTTATCGCCCATGTTAATAATTACCGATTTAGTGTATTCGAATATTTCTGAATTAGTATAAATTAAATAATTTGCCAACATAAATATATGTTAATATCACTTATTTGATTACTATAAATTAACTGAATTTTATTGATATACAAGATGCTAGTAAATTGGTATTAAAAATCTGACTAAAGTATTGTCAGTTATTATTTTGAAATTCTTTCTTGATTGGGAAGAGTCATTTTAAGCATCTCTTTGTATAAAACATAAATCAATCTTTCCTATTACCTATTTTAAATGCAAAGATTATTTCTATGATATTCTCTTACTGTAACGTAGCGTACCTGAAGATGATTATTCCTTGACGCATTATTACAACGACTACAGAAATACTGGACACCGCACCCACAGGACCAATAACATTCTTTTTCTTCTTCATGATGACGTTACAAAATTTGTTCCTCCTTCCTTATCGTCTCATCCACCTTCTTTTTCTTCTTCCTCTTCTTCTCCTCTCCTTCGCCATACTGAGCTTTACAAGTTTCATAGCCCCTTCATTGCCTCAAATAGCTTCTTCTTCTTCTTCTTCTTCTATGACGTTACAAGTTTTCTTCTTCGTTACTCATTTCCTCAACCACATTCCCTTTCTTTTTTCTCTTCTTCTTTGCCATTCTGGCATTATGATAAATAATGCAACAACATTGGGCAAAACTTACCGTAAATTGCGGCGTACGGGTAAACTTGGCGTATAATCGTCTTCAAGATTTTTAGCTCAAAGTCATGAGTTAGGCCTATACCTACCATATACTTCAACCACCAAACGTCGGCCTACTGATAAATGAAGTCATAAACTACATACCATTACACCACCTTCCTTTATATTGAGACACTAACCTTGATATATTGCTATATGTGTTTCACAGAAAACGACCTACAGCATACACCGGTATATTAGCAAACATTTAAAATTTGTCACATCTGAAATAGGGGTATGGGAAGGAAGGAAGGAAGGAAGGAAGGAAGGAACTGGTTGAGTTGATTAGGTAGGAACTAGAAAACTTGTAGCATCAGTATGGCGAAGAAGAGGAAGAACAAGAGGAATGTGGTTGAGGTGATGAAGAAGAAGGAGGAAAACTTGAAAGGTCAGAATGGCGGAGAAGCAGATGAAGAATGCTTGGGGTCACTGAGGAAAGAGGAAGAAAACTCGTAAGGTCAGTATGGTGAAGAAGAAGAAGATGAGAAAGAAGTCTCTGAATATAGTGTCTCTCTGATATACGAAATACTAAATAAACATCTATTTGGAAATATTAAATTGACGACACTAACGATTAAATCTTATTTAAAAGTTAAGCGACGACAAAGAAAACTAAAACGGATGCTTTTTCTGATTTTTTTTTTTCAGAGTTTAATTTATTTCAACAGTTGTTAGTCGAGTCGGTTAAAGAAGAGTCTTTATGGAAGCATGTTTTACTTTCCATAACTGCGGAATTATTTTCTTTTGAAGAAAAGTATTTTTTTCTTCGTTTTAATTCTGTCTTGAGTTTAACAAAATAAAAACTAGTATCTTGAAGATGAATGACAATTTAATTTTGATTGAAATCTTATTTTCCTGATTCGAGGCATTTTTATTTCTCTTCTTCAAAACAAATATTTCGGTTTTTATAACTTCAATACATCATTTGTTTTTATTACTCTGTCTCGGGCTTTACTGCAGTTGAAATGGTTTTGTTAAGACAGAATTTTCAGATTGGTTTGATTCTTTCGTTACGTTTATTGTCTTTGGCAATAAAAGCAGGAATGTGCTTCCTTATAAAAAGTTGATCGATGACCAAGCTGCCACATTTCTAATGACCAACAAATCAGATGAGATATTTATGACAACTGGAAATGCCAGACTTTACAAGAACATTTGTTACACCGTTGCAATATTCCGAAAGATTTGCATAAGGTCTGGGCTGGGACGATACGAGAGGGCACTGAAAAGGTCTTACCCCAACCCTCTTCCTAAAAATCTGTTCAAATAACCAAACATCAGCATGTTATTTGAATCACTTTGTGGTTAGTCTGATAACTTTTCAAAATGCCCAGTTTAATTTTCTTTGGTGACATAAAAACTGATCTTGAAAATAAAGACTAGTTGACTCCTGCCATTCAGGAATTTCTAGCGAACTGACAAGCGTTCAATTTGCTGGTAAATAAGTTCGATCCTCATTGGGCCGTGTTCCAAAATAAACTGGGATTAGCAAATACACACAAATCTTGCGCTTACTTGTTTTTTTCTGTTAGGAAGGAATAAGCAAACTTAACATTACTGAATACGTATCCTGGGGTCTACTACATATTTTTAGGCCGCCTGATTTGTGCCTGTAAATTATCAAAAGTAAAGAATTCGGAAAAAAAAGTAAATAAAATATTTTATTTTATTAAAAAAACACATGCTAATAAGTTTAGAAATTAGCTACATATCTCCTGTAGTGTGAGACAGTTTGTTTCGAGGTTTAACAACTTATCAATCCTTATGGGATCATTTAAGGTCATAGCCAATGATTTGGGAGAAAGGTTATTTTCTTTTTACATTTTTCTTTTCGAGTATCAAGATTCACTGGGATTTGTTTCCAAGAGCAGGGTCCCCGAGTCCCACCCTTGTTATTCAACCCATAACCGGAGGTAAGGGACGGATTAATACCCCACCCAAGGTTACCAGTGCTCAAATGAATGCAGGGCATTCAACAGGAATGCGAACTCGGCTCACCGATTTCTCTTCCCGAGCCGATATCCACTGTACCACAATGTACATCCGTCACTATACGCTTACAGCACCTGGTATTCCCAAGCGGTCACCCATCTTAGTACTGACCAGGCTCGACGTTGCTTAACTTCGGTGATCGAGCGAGAACCGATGTATTCAAAGTGATATGGCCGTAAGCCAGTGGTAGACAGAAAGGATTAACAAATATTACAAAAGGCTTTATTTACGTCATTTTCTAAAATGATGTGCTTTTTCAACGTGGCGGAAAATTATTTTTTGTTTTAACATATCTTTTGCGCTTCACTGGTCATATGACCCTTAACATCTACTAAAATAGTAGCCGTTAAGGGTCATATGACCAGCTAAGCGCAAGCCATACGAAGGAAGAGAAAGGGAGTTAAAGTAACTCATGAGATAATCTCATAGTCCATTTGGCTGGTGCTATGAATTTGACACTCATTAATATTCCCAACAATCCATTGCTAAATACGCTGCTATGAAAGTCGGTTATCTGTGCAGGGTCTGGGAGTTTTTCCCGTCTGAATCTATCCTACACATATATAAATCTACCATCCACCCGTGTATTGAATACTGCTGCCACACCTGGCCGGGTGCCCCTGATATTCTCCTCGGGGTTCTTGACAAAATACAACGGAGAATCTGTAATGTGATCGATACCGACTTAGCTGACCGGTTGCAGTCACTCTCTCACCGGCGTGATGTGGCTTCCCTGTGACTCTTCAATAATTACTTTCACGGCTTCTGCTCCGATGAACTTAGATCACTGGTGCCCCCTAGGTACGAATTTGCACGAGATACTAGATTAGTAACTGCGTCTCACTCTTTTACAGTGAAACCGATAAAATGTAACCGCAATTTCTACTCCAACAGCTTCTTTTCTCGCACTTCACGCCCATGGAATTCCCTTCCATATACTTAATTACCCGACAGGTACAATCTCCAGGACTTTAAATGTAAGGTCAATAGATACCTCCTAACACACTAACTCGCATCCATTCTCTCAAACACTCTTCCCATCTACCCAACACTCATCCTTGGTATCCTTACCGGTCTATCACTCTCCTTCTGACATTTCCTATATCTAACCACTCTTTCTCGTCACTTTTCGCTATGTAAACCCCTGCGCAATAGTGGCAGTGGAATGCCTTGCATGGGGTGAAATAATTAAAAAAATTACAGTCCTATACCAGTCTAAGATAAACTAAGTGAACGACTATGATCATAGTAACTTGGAGCTATTTAAATAAAGTGGTCCAAAAAAAAAAAAAAAAAAAAGAAGGAAATATTTTTCTTTTAAATAACTTCTGTTGATTAACATTACTTAGACGTTTTTCAATGCATAAAATTTGTAAGAATCTTCAGATCAATGGTTAAAAATGGCTTCGGGCAAATGCAGTGTATTGGTTAGAGCGAGCATCAAACTTTTTTTAAGCTTGCGGACTAGCAGAATCACAAACAAAGAACAGTGCCAAATAACAGAAACTATATAACTTGATGATTACCAAGAGCAGCAGCAACTAAAATAAATAGCACATATAATTAGAAGTGAAATTCCTCTCTCTTATAATGAATAACTTTCTGCATTTATTTGCATATATATATATATATATATATATATATATATATATATATGATGATGAAGAGAACCAAGAGTTTTACAATTCCAAATTCTCCCGCATTGACTTTGTGTTATAAGAATATTGTAGCGCATAATATAATTAAATTTGTTTTTTAATTAAAATAATATTTTATACATTGCGACACGGAAATTTCTATGTTTCGAGATTTTTACCTCGTCATCAGGCAATGTTGGATCCTTCCTGTGAAGATTATTTTCATGTGAATTGTTATTTATAGATATGTTAAGACAGAGAAAATTATGTGTGTTTTCAATTTAATAAATCAGAATAAAGATTCATTTAAATTGGAAAAAAATTATATTTTGGGGCAATACATGATTTCTTTTTTCAATCTTAACGGCAAAATTTCAGTTAATTTCAAAACCCCAGTATAGACTCCATTTCGGTTGATTGGTCTATTATTAGTACAATTTTTTTTTTTTGTAAAATAAATATATACATAAAAAAGCATAAATAAATATAAAACAAGATGCATATAAGTCTTTTTATTTGTCTTTGATTTACCTTATCAAGAAAGAGAAAGAAGGCAATAATTGATTATGTTGGTGATTATGGCCCTTCACACCTTCCTGTCTATTGTAGCTCTTAATAAATTTTGTCTTGCTATTTCCCTCAAACCCTGCACTGCCTTCCAATTGCTCAAATTCATCGAATGTGTCACGCGCTGTTTTTCCCTGCCTCTCTTTTCTTTCTATCCGACTTGCAATTATCAGATTCTTCAAGCCCCCTTCAACAAGTTTCCTTTTGTTTCCATTTTCTCCAAACTGTTGTCTTTGCTCACATGTTTGGTCCACGAAACACTCAGCATCCTTCTGTAGAACAACGTTTCTGTTGCTTCGAGCCTCTCCTTCATCTCCGAGAAGATTGTTCATCATTCAGGAAGATACATATCACGTAACAGTTCAGTACTCTTTTCTTTGTTTCCAACGCAATTATCCAATCGCACAATACTCTTTTTTTTTTTTTTTTTTTTTTTTTTTTTTTTTTTTTTTTTTTTTTTTTTAATCATATCACCCCGAGCAAGGCAGTAACGCCACTGATGCGCAGGGGGCTACGTAAGGGTAAAAAGAATGGAAAAGAGAAAGCCGAAAACCGCATCCTAAACAGGAAACAAGGGATGAGCCTCTTCACCTGTTCAATAGATGTGGGTGGAGTGTGAACCGGGCGATAGTTTAGTCTATCTACTCCAATTGAAAAAAAGAAAATAAAATAATAAAGGAAAAGAGTGAAAAGATTGGAAAAGAGAAAACCGGAAACCGCATCCTAAACAGGAAACAAGGGATGAGCCTCTTCACCTGTTCAATAGATGTGGGTGGAGTGTGAACCGGGCGATAGTTTAATCTATCTACTCCAATTAGTTTAATCTATCTACTCGGGAACCCCTTCCTAAACTAGAAACAAGGCGATCAACTCCACTCCTGTCCAAAAGAAGGGGGTGGAGTGTGAGACCTGGCGATAGAAGGTACTATCTACTCCAATTAAAAAAAATAAATATGTGACTGAAGTTAATGAAGTTTTAACTTACTATAAGTCAAACCTAAATTTCATAATTAAGAACAATTTACACAAAAATTAGGCAGAAAAAGATAAGAACCGAAAAGAATAAAATAAAATAAAAAATACAAGTAAAAATAAGTAAATAAATAATTCAAAAAATAATAAAAAATAAGATCACACTGGCTAAACTCACCAAGTTGCAGGCTTGCTGACAGAAAAAGTTAAGAAAATTTCAAAAATTATCTTCATTCTGTTTCTTCTATACAGTTCTGGAGAGATTAAGTTACCTTAAGCAAGCAGTAACAGACAGTAGTGTGATGAGGGGGGAATCACCTCCAAGCCATGTGTCCAGTTAGCAAGGGAATGACAGAGAACAATAAAAAAAAAAAACATGGCCGGTCTTAGAATTCTACATATAACCAAAAACCCTAATATACCAAACCTAAATTTCATAATTAAGAATAATTTACACAAAAATTAGGCAGAAAAGATAAGAACCGAAAAGAATAAAATAAAATAAAAAATACAAGTAAAAATAATAAATAACACCAAAAATAATAAAAAATAAGATCACACTGGCTAAACTACCAAGTTGCAGGCTTGCTGACAGAAAAAAAGTTAAGAAAATTTCAAAAATTATCTTCATTCTGTTTCTTCTATACAGTTCTGGAGAGATTAAGTTATTCTTTGCTAAGCAGTAACAGACAGTAGTGTGATGGAGGGGGAATCACCTCCAAGCCATGTGTCCAGTTAGCAAGGGAATGACAGAGAACAATAAAAAAAACATGGCCGGTCTTAAATTCCTACATATAACCAAAACCCTAATATACCAAACCTAAATTCTTCATAATTAAGAACAAATTTACACAAAAATTAGGCAGAAAAGATAAGAACCGAAAAAGAATAAAATAAAATAAAAATACAAGTAAAAATAAGTAAATAAATAATTCAAAAAATAATAAAAAATAAGATCACACTGGCTAAACTCACCAAGTTGCAGGCTTGCTGACAGAAAAAGTTAAGAAAATTCCTCAAAAATTATCTTCATTCTGTTTCTTCTATACAGTTCTGGAGAGCATTGCTACTCTTAAGCAAGCAGTAACAGACAGTAGTGTGATGGAGGGGAATCACCCAAGCCATGTGTCCAGTTAGCAAGGGAATGACAGAGAACAATAAAAAAAAACATGGCCGGTCTTAGAATTCCTACATATAACCAAACCCTAATATACCAAACCCAAATTTCATAATTAAGAACAATTTACACAAAAATTAGCAGAAAAGATAAGAACCGAAAGAATAAATAAAATAAAAAATACAAGTAAAAATAAGTAAATAAATAATTCAAAAAATAAATAAAAATAAGATCACACTGGCTAAACTCACCAAGTTGCAGGCTTGCTGACAGAAAAAAGTTAAGAAATTTCAAAATTATCTTCATTCTGTTTCTTCTATACAGTTCTGGAGAGATTAAGTTACCTTAAGCAAGCAGTAACAGACAGTAGTGTGATGGAGGGGGGAATCACCTCCAAGCCATGTGTCCAGTTAGCAAGGGAATGACAGAGAACAATAAAAAAAACATGGCCGGTCTTAGAATTCCTACATATAAACCAAACCCTAATATACCAAACCTAAATTTCATAATTAAGAACAATTTACACAAAAATTAGGCAGAAAAGATAAGAACCGAAAAAGAATAAAATAAAATAAAAAATACATAAAAATAAGTAAATAAATAATTCAAAAAATAATAAAAAATAAGATCACACTGGCTAAACTCACCAAGTTGCAGGCTTGCTGACAGAAAAAAGTTAAGAAAATTTCAAAAATTATCTTCATTCTGTTTCTTCTATACCTGAGAGTTCTGGAGAGATTGTTACTCTTACAAGCAGTAACAGACAGTAGTGTGATGGAGGGGGGAATCACCTCCAAGCCATGTGTCCAGTTAGCAAGGGAATGACAGAGAACAATAAAAAAAAAAAAACAAAAAAAAACATGGCCGGCCCAGAATTCCTCACATATAACCAAAACTCCTAATATACCAAACCTAAATTTCATAATTAAGAACAATTTACACAAAAATTAGGCAGAAAAAGATAAGAACCGAAAAAGAATAAAATAAAATAAAAAATACAAGTAAAAATAAGTAAATAAATAATTCAAAAAATAATAAAAAATAAGATCACACTGGCTAAACTCACCAAGTTGCAGGCTTGCTGACAGAAAAAAGTTAAGAAAATTTCAAAAATTATCTTCATTCTGTTTCTTCTATACAGTTCTGGAGAGATTAAGTTACCTTAAGCAAGCAGTAACAGACAGTAGTGTGATGGAGGGGGGAATCACCTCCAAGCCATGTGTCCAGTTAGCAAGGGAATGACAGAGAACAATAAAAAAAAAACATGGCCGGTCTTAGAATTCTACATATAACCAAACCCTAATATACCAAACCTAAATTTCATAATTAAGAACAATTTACACAAAAATTAGGCAGAAAAGATAAGAACCGAAAAAGAATAAAATAAAATAAAAAATACAAGTAAAAATAAGTAAATAAATAATTCAAAAATAATAAAAACAAGATCATGATTTGGCTAAACTCACCAAGTTGCAGGCTTGCTGACAGAAAAAAGTTAAGAAAATTTCAAAATTATCTTCATTCTGTTTCTTCTATACAGTTCTGGAGAGATTAAGTTACCTTAAGCAAGCAGTAACAGACAGTAGTGTGATGGAGGGGGGAATCACCTCCAAGCCATGTGTCCAGTTAGCAAGGGAATGACAGAGAACAATAAAAAAAAAACATGGCCGGTCTGGAATTTCCTACATATAACCAAAACCCTAATATACCAAACCTAAATTTCATAATTAAGAACAATTCTACACAAAAAAATTAGGCAGAAAAGATAAGAACCGAAAGAATAAAATAAAAATAAAAATACAAGTAAAAATAAGTAAATAAATAATTCAAAAATAATAAAAAAATAAGACGGCACTGGCTAAACTCAATGTTGCAGGCTTGCTGACAGAAAAAAGTTAAGAAAATTTCAAAATTATCTTCATTCTGTTTCTTCTATACAGTTCTGGAGAGACTTGGAGAGATTAAGTTACCTTAAGCAAGCAGTAACAGACAGTAGTGTGGATGGAGGGGGGAATCACTCCAAGCCATGTGTCCAGTTAGCAAGGGAATGACAGAGAACAATAAAAAAAAAAACAAAAAAAAAAACATGGCCGGTCTTAGAATTCCTACATATAACCAAACCCTAATATACCAAACCTAAATTTCATAATTAAGAACAATTTACACAAAAATTAGGCAGAAAAGATAAGAACCAAAAAGAATAAAATAAAATAAAAAATACAAGTAAAAATAAGTAAATAAATAATTCAAAAAATAATAAAAAATAAGATCACACTGGCTAAACTCACCAAGTTGCAGGCTTCTGTTGACAGGAAAAAGTTAAGAAAATTTCAAAATTATCTTCATTCTGTTTCTTCTATACAGTTCTAGGGAGATTGTTACCTTAAGCAAGCAGTAACACAGTAGTGTGATGGAGGGGGGAATCACCTCCAAGCCATGTGTCCAGTTAGCAAGGGAATGACAGAGAACAATAAAAAAACATGGCCGACCTTAGAATTCCTACATATAACCAAAACCCTAATATACCAAACCTAAATTTCATAATTAAGAACAATTTAGCACAAAAATTAGGCAGAAAAGATAAGAACCGAAAAAGAATAAAATAAAATAAAAAATACAAGTAAAATAAGTAAATAAATAATTCAAAAAAATACAAAAAATAAGATCACACTGGCTAAACTCACCAAGTTGCAGGCTTCTGTTAGACAGGAAAAGTTAAGAAAATTTCAAAAAATTATCTTCATTCTGTTTCTTCTAGTACAGTTCTGGAGAGATTAAGTTACCTTAAGCAAGCAGTAACAGACAGTAGTGTGATGGAGGGGGAATCACCTCCAAGCCATGTGTCCAGTTAGCAAGGGAATGACAGAGAACAATAAAAAAAAAACATGGCCGGTCTTAGAATTCCTACATATAATAAAACCTTAATATACCAAACCTAAATTTCATAATTAAGAACAATTTACACAAAAATTAGGCAGAAAAGATAAGAACCGAAAAAGAATAAAATAAAATAAAAAATACAAGTAAAAATAAGTAAATAAATAATTCAAAAAATAATAAAAATAAGATCACACTGGCTAAACTCACCAAGCTGCAGGCTTGCTGACAGAAAAAGTTAAGAAAATTTCAAAATTATCTTCATTCTGTTTCTTCTATACAGTTCTGGAGAGTTCTGGAGAGATTAAGTTACCTTAAGCAAGCAGTAACAGACAGTAGTGTGATGCGAGGGAATCACCTCCAAGCCATGTGTCCAGTTAGCAAGGGAATGACAGAGAACAATAAAAAAAAAAAACAAAAAACATGGCCGGTCTTAGAATTCCTACATATAACCAAAACCCTAATATACCAAACCTAAATTTCATAATTAAGAACAATTTACACAAAAATTAGCAGAAAAGATAAGAACCGAAAAGAAATAAAATAAAATAAAAAATACAAGTAAAAATAAGTAAATAAATAATTCAAAAAATAATAAAAAATAAGACTGGTGACTGGCTAAACTCACCAAGTTGTGAGGTCACACAGAAAAAAGTTAAGAAAATTTCAAAATTATCTTCATTCTGTTTCTTCTATACAGTTCTGGAGAGATTAAGTTACCTTAAGCAAGCAGTAACAGACAGTAGTGTGATGGAGGGGGGAATCACCTCCAAGCCATGTCCAGTTAGCAAGGGAATGACAGAGAACAATAAAAAAAAAACATGGCCGGTCTTAGAATTCCTACATATAACCAAAACCCTAATATACCAAACCTAAATTTCATAATTAAGAACAATTTACACAAAAATTAGGCAGAAAAAGATAAGAACCGAAAGAATAAAATAAAATAAAAAATAATAAGTAAAAATAAGTAAATAAATAATTCAAAAATAATAAAAAATAAGATCACACTGGCTAAACTCACCAAGTTGCAGGCTTGCTGACAGAAAAAGTTAAGAAAATTTCAAAAATTATCTTCATTCTTGTTTCTTCAGATACAGTTCTGGAGAGATTAAGTTACTCTTAAGCAAGCAGTAACAGACAGTAGTGTGATGGAGGGGGGAATCACCTCCAAGCCATGTGTCCAGTTAGCAAGGGAATGACAGAGAACAATAAAAAAACATGGCCGGTCTTAGAATTCCTACATATAAATCCAAAACCCTAATATACCAAACCTAAATTTCATAATTAAGAACAATTTACACAAAAATTAGGCAGAAAAGATAAGAACCGAAAAAGAATAAAATAAAATAAAAAATACAAGTAAAAATAAGTAAATAAATAATTCAAAAAATAATAAAAAAATAAGATCACACTGGCTAAAACTACCTGGGTTGCAGGCTTGCTGACAGAAAAAAGTTAAGAAAATTTCAAAATTATCTTCATTCTGTTTCTTCTATACAGTTCTGGAGAGATTAAGTTACCTTAAGCAAGCAGTAACAGACAGTAGTGTGATGGAGGGGGGGAATCACCTCCAAGCCATGTGTCCAGTTAGCAAGGGGAATGACAGAGAACAATAAAAAAGCATACCAGTCTTAGAATTCCTACATATAACCAAAACCCTAATATACCAAACCTAAATTTCATAATTAAGAACACCTGGGCACAAAAATTAGGCAGAAAAGATAAGAACCGAAAAAGAATAAAATAAAATAAAATACAAGTAAAAATAAGTAAATAAATAATTCAAAATAATAAAAAATAAGATCACACTGGCTAAACTCACCAAGTTGCAGGCTTGTTGACAGAAAAAAGTTAAGAAAATTTCAAAAATTATCTTCATTCTGTTTCTTCTATACAGTTCTGAGAGATTAAGTTACCTTAAGCAAGCAGTAACAGACAGTAGTGTGATGGAGGGGGGAATCACCTCCAAGCCATGTGTCCAGTTAGCAAGGGAATGACAGAGAACAATAAAAAAAAACATGGCCGGTCTTAGAATTCCTACATATAACCAAAACCCTAATATACCAAAAACCTAAATTTACATAATTAAGAACAAATTTACACAAAAATTAGGCAGAAAAGATAAGAACCGAAAAAAGAATAAAATAAAATAAAAAATACAAAGTAAAAATAAGTAAATAAATAATTCAAAAAAATAATAAAAAATAAGATCACACTGGCTAAACTCACCAAGTTGCAGGCTTGTTGACAGAAAAAAAGTTAAGAAAATTAAAAATTATCTTCGTCCTGTTTCTTCTATACAGTTCTGGAGAGATTGCTACCTACAAGCAGTAACAGACAGTAGTGTGATGGAGTGGGGGAATCACCTCCAAGCCATGTGTCCAGTTAGCAAGGGAATGACAGAGAACAATAAAAAAAAAAACATGGCCGGTCTTAGAATTCCTACATATAACCAAAAACCCTAATATACCAAACCTAAATTTCATAATTAAGAACAATTTACAAAAATTAGGCAGAAAAGATAAGAACCGAAAAAGAATAAAATAAAAATACAAGTAAAATAAGTAAATAAATAATTCAAAAATAATAAAAATAAGATCACACTGGCTAAACTCACCACAGGCTGACAGAAAAAAGTTAAGAAAGTTTCAAAAATTATCTTCATTCTGTTTCTTCTATACAGTTCTGGAGAGATTAAGTTACCTTAAGCAAGCAGTAACAGACAGTAGTGTGATGGAGGGGGGAATCACCTCCAAGCCATGTGTCCAGTTAGCAAGGGAATGACAGAGAACAATAAAAAAAAAACATGGCCGGTCTTAGAATTCCTACATATAACCAAAACCCTAATATACCAAACCTAAATTTCATAATTAAGAACAATTTACACAAAAATTAGGCAGAAAAGATAAGAACCGAAAAAGAATAAAATAAAATAAAAAATACAAGTAAAAATAAGTAAATAAATAATTCAAAAAATAATAAAAAATAAGATCACACTGGCTAAACTCACCAAGTTGCAGGCTTGCTGACAGAAAAAAGTTAAGAAAATTTCAAAAATTATCTTCATTCTGTTTCTTCTATACAGTTCTGGAGAGATTAAGTTACCTTAAGCAAGCAGTAACAGACAGTAGTGTGATGGAGGGGGGAATCACCTCCAAGCCATGTGTCCAGTTAGCAAGGGAATGACAGAGAACAATAAAAAAAAAACATGGCCGGTCTTAGAATTCCTACATATAACCAAAACCCTAATATACCAAACCTAAATTTCATAATTAAGAACAATTTACACAAAAATTAGGCAGAAAAGATAAGAACCGAAAAAGAATAAAATAAAATAAAAAATACAAGTAAAAATAAGTAAATAAATAATTCAAAAAATAATAAAAAATAAGATCACACTGGCTAAACTCACCAAGTTGCAGGCTTGCTGACAGAAAAAAGTTAAGAAAATTTCAAAAATTATCTTCATTCTGTTTCTTCTATACAGTTCTGGAGAGATTAAGTTACCTTAAGCAAGCAGTAACAGACAGTAGTGTGATGGAGGGGGGGAATCACCTCCAAGCCATGTGTCCAGTTAGCAAGGGAATGACAGAGAACAATAAAAAAAAAACATGGCCGGTCTTAGAATTCCTACATATAACCAAAACCCTAATATACCAAACCTAAATTTCATAATTAAGAACAATTTACACAAAAATTAGGCAGAAAAGATAAGAACCGAAAAAGAATAAAATAAAATAAAAAATACAAGTAAAAATAAGTAAATAAATAATTCAAAAAATAATAAAAAATAAGATCACACTGCTCTACTCAGCTTTTGGAATTCGTTCTTGGCCATGCCAATACGCCTTCGGATCTCGGTGTCACACTTTCTGTCAGAACACTTACCAGGTATTTAAATTTATGTACCTGCTTGGTTTTAGTATCATCGACCAGTAATTGACATTTTTGGTTTTCCCTTTTTGCCAATGACCAGTCGGCTTTAAAAAAAAATAAACCTCACCTTGCTTGCTCCCACTTCATTTAAACGAATAGTCGTCAATATTCTCCTGGAACAGAAAACTCAGGATTTGACGATACAGACCCCACTTATGACATTTATTATGACAAGCAAGCCTTGGGAAGATGAATTCTAATTTTCAGTGAGGATTTTAGACAGCTTTAGGGTAGTGGCCTATGAGGCCCAGTGCAAAAAGATAACTGTAATCGTATTCCACACAATCACCAGCACCAGCCACGGAGTATTGCGCAAAAATCCACAAAGGTTTTATGAATTTAACCGACAGAAGCACTGACTGCTAAGGCAATACATGCTGACAGTTTTCTTACAAGTAAACGGTTAATGTTACTATTTCTATTATTAATAATATGCAATTTCAGAAATAAAATCATTTAAATTCTGTCTGTCACGCAAAAAGACCAACTAATTTTGTTTTACGCTGTATTGTAAGGGGCTAGTAAAAATCGTTCAAATTACCACAACTCGTGCTTGCTAATGAACTGTCATAAAATTTATTATATTTAAATTTTGAGTTAAAAGTTCTCTCTGTTAACCATCAATGAGCCCTCATTCTCTCTTCCATCAGTATGGCTGATGCTAACCTCCAAAAGAGTTTTTTTTTTCGGTCTAACATTATCCGCTAACATGAGGTGGAAAGATTATATTGAATCCATTGTTAGGTCACCTGCTAAGAAGATTGGTTCTATGTGTCGTGCTAGAGAGGTTTACTCGCCATTATCAATATTACATGTTTATAAGTCTGTCATTCTTCTATGCTTTGGATATTGCTACCAAATACGGTGCGGTGCTACATATTTAGAAATTATTGATAAAATCCAAATAAGAATCGATAATATTATTAATACTGACCCAATGTATTGGCTTGAGTAACTTATCCACTGCTATAATGTAGCTTCCTTGAACCTTTTCTACAAATACATTAATATTGATTATTAAGATGAACGCTTTGCTATGGTACTTACTTTATGAATTTAAGGAAAATATTAGATTGACGGCAAAGTCTCATTAATTCACAGTCGAAGTGACTAGTTGTAATCGTAAGTTCTATGCTAACAGTTTATTCTCTCGCATTTATAACCTGTTGAACGCTCTTCCGACTCCAGACTTTCAGTCAATATTGATCTTCAAAAGTTTGAATGCAATTTCAATCTTTTCTACTCTCCTCTTGATTACTCTTCTGTTGTTTTTACTCGTTAGTAATCTTCTCTTTTTTTCTTATTCTCTCATATTCAATAACTCCTTATTGCCTTAGTAATTTTACTGCCTTAAATTTTGTGATATTATTAAAAACAATACAGAATCGTCATGACGAATCTATTCCCCACATGAAACTGCACGGCATCAACGTTTTCTCGGTTCGAGAAAAAAGAATGCCATTCACGACTTTTGGTTGGAATCTACCAGCCGATGAAACTATGTTGTAACTCTTTAAAACCAAGTCCTAAGAATGCAAATTCTACGTAAGGATTGAAAATAAAATCTATATAATTAAATGATTAGAAAGGGTTGAAAAGCAATCGGAAAAGCATTCTTGAAATCCTTCGGCAAACGGAACAAGTTTAAAGAATAAAAATACGAGAAATTGAATCCAGCAAAAGGCATGCTCCGGAGAAAGTTACAATTATGACAAAACAAGGCTTAGGTTTCATTATTCAAGTAATAAGACTCTTGATACTTTAGACGATTAACCTTAGCGTATTCTGTGTCTATACTTAAGGGCAAGCGAGGCTTACAAACTTTTCGAAAATTTAAAAATTGCACGTACTATTGTGTAAAAGTTACACTACATATCAATGGAATCATTGTTAAAGATTATAAAAATTGTACGCAGTTGTTCCGGCTTAATTAAAATAGTAGAAAACTATGAAGAGCGTGTTTGTTTTAACATTTAGATTGCTACTTTGTAACACTATATCTATGGAGAGTCCATTTATTTTACTCACTAAACACTGGACACTTGAAGTTGCATGATTTCTGAGATTGCTTCATGATTTGGAATCTTTGGTCTTTTTCTTCTCCTTCTTCTATGTGTCGTGTCGTAGGTGATCCTGGCCTTACACATCTTCCTATTCTTTGTAACTCTTAACACATTTTCTCCCAATCACTGATCTGCCATCCATTTGTTCAAATCCATCAAATATATCATCCGTTGCTTTTCCATATCCTTCTTTCCCCTAATTTGTCCTGTGAGTATTAGATTTTTTAAGCTCTTCTTCTTCATTAGAATCCCAGAAACTTCAGCTGTATCGTCCTGATGTTAACTATACGTTTTCTTTTCGTTTATATCCTTTACAAATCTTTGAAGTTGATCACATGTTCGGTCCATGATATCCGCAGCATCCTTCTGTATAACAACATTTTGGTTGTTCCAAGTCTTTCATTCATCTTTGATGAAATTGTCCCGCATTCTCTGCCATATTGAAGGATAGACATCTCCTAACAATCCCTTACTCTTTTCTTTGTTTCCAAAGAAATATTTCTGTCTCTCAATACTTTTCTTAGCTTTTGGAATTCATCCTTGGCCATGCCAATACGCCTAAATTCAGCACTATGGTTGGAAATGTTATCCAGCTTTCTCGATCAAGAGTTCGGTGACAGTAGACTCATCCATCCACTTTCTGTTTAGATAAAATCGGAAGAGTCCTCGAACTAAATGCTGAAACGTCGCAGTCTCGAGCTACGTATGTATCACAAAAAACTAAAATTGACTGATTCCTTAAACTGATAGAAATTTTAGAATAATGATGATGATCAGAATGACTTAACAAGATTTTAACATAATGTTTATTTTTTGCTATCTTTCCCTCTATACAACTCAGGATAGAGATTGTTGGCAAGTAATCATAGCATCAGAACTTATCGTTAAGTGGGTAACATCTTATCAGAGCGGTCGGCTCAAAAACCGAGGCAAGCTCTCTTATTTGGGCGAACTAAGGGGGCCCATTTGAAGAAGGTGTGGTCACAAATGTAGCCCAGATTAAGCTATTATCATCAACGACTATTTCTTATAGGGTTGCTGTAGAACTATAACACTCAAGAAATACAGGTGGAGAGATCAGGTGTGACTAGACTAGCGGAGTAGGCATCAAACATAATGGGTGTTAACGTTTTAACTTTGTGAAAGTCGAAATGGTTTCTACATGAATAAGAGACATTCAACTTAGTAGCAGACCCCAATAAACGTAATAATACCATAATCTTGTTCTCTGACATATACTCCTCTCCTTAGTCAGCTTCTGAGCAAATAGACGGTCCTCTTTACCAACCCTCAAAAAATGTTACTGTATGGTTTACTCTGTACAAGGCAAGGAGTTACTCGTGGTAGAGAGTTAGCTTTATATGGATAGGAAGGTGAGATAATTGTTGAATCTAGACTTGACATCAAGATTGTAGTGATTGGGGAAATCATCTTTTGGAAATTTGTTCCATAGAACAATGGTTCGTGGAAAGAAGCTCTTTGAGTGGAACTTACTTCTCGCCGATTGAATACGTTAGAGTGTCCGTGGTTTGTTAGTATGTAAAGGACATGGCAGGTCCTAGCCTTGAAGATTCGTCCGACATTGTCCGTGGTAGCGGCGATAGAGAAGTGTGAGACTCTCCACCTCACGTCTGTCAGAGAGAGAGTGATTAGAGTTTGAAAAAAAATTATTCTCCAAAAAGGACTCGGAGACGCTTTGAAACTCTATCTAGACTGACAAGTGAGTTCTGGGCAGCTCCTGCCTAAATATAGCGACAGTACTCTATTTTCAGCCTGATCTGGTAGAAGATTACAGGTACTTACTCGACCGTTCCAGGGAGCCGATCATTTTATCTGGATCTTCAGCGATGGATCGTTTGATAAGAATTCCATTTGAAGTCGAGTGTAATCTGAAACCCAATATCCTCTCAAGTCAGAGAGCCTTCTCGAGGGGACATCTGTACATTGTGACTGGTGGTAGTTCGGGGTCTGATCGGGCGTGACTACAATTCATTTCATTTATCTTTATTGAAAAACGTCTTCTCTTACTTCCGGCCAAGTGAATTGAACTCCGCAGATGAACAAACCTAGGACAACAATAAAAAAAAATCTATTTATTTTAGATGTTGGTTATATAATGTCTTTAATTGTAATACTCAATAGTCAGGGATACGCAGTTGTTTTGTTTTTTACAACTTATTAACCCTTTATATGTTATTTAACTTGTATGATTTAATTTTCAGGATAACTGTCATCCTTTAAGAATTCTACTCACCCTTTGCTGGGTAATTTTTTAACCTGTTAATTTATCAGTTATTTGTTTGATAGTTACCCAATAGTTAATTTATGGCCTCTTTCAAAGTAACAGACTCTCAGTTCTTCATAATGAAAGTATGTATATTTGACTTTGGATCATAATACTGACAAATTTACCATATCTGTTACCTTTCTAATCTTCGCATTTTCATTTTTTAGAGTTAGAGATTTTTTTTCTTTTTTGTATTTTGCATAGTTACACTTGTTGCATGCAATATGGACTCGACTGAATCGTCGGCAATCTTTTCCTCTTCTAAGTCAATGCTTAGAAACTTCACTAATAGAATCTTGTAGAAGTTCTACAATAATCGGCTTTTTATAAATACATGACTTTTCATGATTTTAAATGAAAAATTTGTCAAAGTGCCAATAATTCTGTCCACGGTAAGGTTTTTTATTTATGTTTTAATTAGTTTTCTAAAAATATTCCTTGGCTGTAATGAATTCTGTGTAAATTCATGGCATATTGTCTTTTCTTTTATTTACCATGTTAGAATTTAATTACAGCCACAAAAAACTACTTTTATTGATCTGTGTTAATAATTTCGAGGATTGCTACACAGTATTTACGCAACAGGAATTAATTTAAACATTTTTTCGAACTGAAAGCAATCGAATAAAATGCAGAACGCTAGGCTATTTTATGCAAAATTTAGATTACAAAAAATACACAAAAACACCACCAGCTTCCTCAAGGCAGAGACAAACTTAACATTGCTAATAAGGCATTCAAGATTTAACAATTTCACAAAATTGTTGGGAAGTTTTACCCATGTTGCCTATCAGTCAGTTAATACATGAAACACGCTTGGGTGATCATGTCTCGAAAAAGACTGACTGGGCAGAAGATTGTCCCGCAGTAGGTTGCCATTGCTTTCTGTGGTAGAATGTGAATTAAATAAGACGCTAGATTTTAATGGGAATGAAAGAGAATGAAATGAATTTAGTGAAAAAAAGACAATAAATAACAAATCGAGGAAAACAGAATACATTATTTTTTTAATCATTTCACCCCAAGCAAGGCAGTACTGCCACTAGTGCGCAGGGGGGTTACATAAGAGAAGAGAGTTGAGAAACAGAGACAAGTTATAGGGGGTGTCAGAAAATGGTTAAGTGAAGGATAAGAACCCTGGGGTTAAGAGAGCTGCCTGAGAGAAGAGTGGACACGGAAAAGAATATTGCCGTTTTATTTAGTTTTTCGAAAATTTATGATTCTAAAACATGCTATAATATTTTATCTAAATCTTAACTTATGTATAAATGGAACCTTGTCCGTATGTGTGTGTGTGTGTCTGTTACCTATAGACTCCAAAACGGCTGAACCGATTTTCTTGAAATTTTACACAGTTGTACTATAAGCGTCTGCGAGTGTTCTTAGCTAGGTTTCGTGTCGAGATACCCCAAATAAATATCGAAAATCAATAATCGAAAAAATCGGGTTATAGAAGGAGTGGTCCGATTTTAATCAGATTTTATACACTCATAGATAAAGACATAAGAAACGATATTCAGAAATTTCAAGATTGCAGTTCTTACAACGGTGCAGAAAATTGATAATATATATATATAAAAGGCAAGATGTTTGTGTGTGTCTGTTTATCTGCTTGTATGTCTGTATTTTTTCAGCCCTTTTATTTTAGTTTTGGCTTCGGGTTTGGCTCTAAGTAGGTATAATTGTAGTTCTTAGTCTCAGCCATGATATCATTTACTCAGAGGACTTATTTGGCCTTCAAAATTCAATTTACAACGAAAAAAACTTATTTGATATCGATCCCAGGAAATCAAAATTTGACTTACATCCATTCATTTTTCTTTCAGTCTACGGTTTCGCTTTAACTGGAAACATCTTTTGCTTTTTTATTCTTTCGTGCCAACGTCCAAAGAGTCTGAGCTTTCAGTATAGACAGAGTTCAAAAGTATCTCTGAGTCTTTGTTGGAGAAGAATTCTTAAAAGTCGAGCATTGAAAACTTCTTATCCTAGAAAAAGTCCTCATTGCAAGCCTTCCCATTTGATACACATTTGAATATTTCTATTATATTAAAAATAAAGGTGATTTTAAAAAAATAAATAAACTAGTCCGATGAAACAAAAATAACAGTTATTTGATTATAAAAACGTGTCACACTTGAAAAATATTTTACTATACTGAATCATTGAAGTCTTAGCTTAATGTTGTTTTGAAGCAAAAGGTTTTGAAGGTTTTGTTAAAGTTAATACTATCGTGAGAAAGAACCAAGATCTTGATATTCTGAGCCTCAACATGAATGTGTCTGCTATGAAAATGAATCTGATTCATCGTTGAACCTTGATCTTAAGAATATTTGAAAGAAAACTTTGATGAATACAAACAGGATGCTTGTTTACTATGGTCATTTGAATGTCTAGACTTTAATCCAATACAAAATGTGTGGAAACAGGTGAAGGTGAGAGTAAAGAAAATTAATCCAAAACATCTACAAGAATCAGAAGCTATTCGTCAAGAGCAGTGGAAAAAAGTAAGTGAAGATATATATAACAACCTGAAAAATTATCATAAAATAAAACGCAGCAATTTATTGCTTTAAAAGGAAACACACCGTGCCAATAAGTTAGCTCTTATTAAATTATTTCTTGTTTCATTATTTCAGTTTTAAGCATGTTTTATTTATTTTTGTAATATGCGCTGCATTCAACATAAATACAGCAAATATTTACTAACGTTTATATCTATTTATTTTATTTAATTGTAAATGTATAATACCCACAAAGGCTTGCATCGTTTTTACTGTTTGTACATAGTTCTTCTTTTGTGAAGTAGAGAGAGGGTCCTTAAGTAAAATGCACCATATTTTAATTTATTTTTTGCTTTAACGGAATAACTTTCAAAGTACGAAATCTTCACACGATTTGTATAGAAAGAGGCATTAATATGTCACGTTTCAATATATGGATATATGGCGTAGATCTTAGTCGCGTGAGCAACGAAATCTTGTGTATAGCATCTCCTCTTCAGTAATTCTTTTCTGTCCTATATATATATATATATATATATATATATATATATATATATACACGTATGTCTGTGTGTTCGATTATATACCGAAAATTAATGAAGATAGATAGATAGATAGATAGATAGATAGATAAGTGTGTGTTTTCAAACGTCACCGATTAGAAAACTCTCAGTATTTTTGTTTAAATCTAATATATATATATATATATATATATATATATATATATATATATATGTATGTATGTATGTATGTATGTATGTATGTAATCGTTTCACACTAAGCAAGTCATTACTAGCATTGGTGTGCAGGGGGTTACATAAGACAAGAATCAAGAAAAAGAGTAACAAGTAACAGGGGGTGTCGTAGTAGAATGAGTAAGAGAAGGATGGAAATACTGCTGTGAAGGGAGCTGCATGAGAGTAGAGCGGGACGTGGGAAGAACAAGATACAGGGAGTGGCGGGGAAAAGATTGGGGTCAGGGCGATAAGAGATTGCAATTGACGTTGCATTTAACCTCTTGGGGAGATTGTCGCTATCAAGAAAGAAACTATACAGAAGGGAGTTCCACAAGTATATATATATATATATATATATATATATATATATATATATTTATATACTTCCATTGGTGTCAGAGATAAACATAAGGCCATCACCACGATATGATCCAATTTCTTTAGGGTATATAATTCTACTTTAGATATCTAATATGTAAATTCCTGCAAGATCAGCAACCTGGGCTGAATCATATAGAACGTCAATATATATATATATGCTTATGTTCATCTCTGACAGCAATGGACCCTTAACAAATAGAATCCATAGAAAATTATTAGAGCCCTTTGTTTGAAATTAAATTTCCTTTAATCTAAAAATAGTCAAATACTTAGACATTAACCTTTATCTGAATGCCAGCTCTCACCATCCTTATCTCAAAAGCAATAATACCCCCAGCTTTATTAATATCCGATTTAATCAACCTAATACTATTATAAAGCAAATACCCAAAATTGTTAATACTAGAATTAACCAGTTATCGTTCAACCTCAAAATTTTCAACGAAAATAAGAAATTCTGCAAGGCCCTTTAGGAGAGCGGCTCTAATAATAGATTAGAATATGAAAAACAAGTTATTAATTCTGAACCTAGTGCTAAAAATAATCGTAGAAAGAGAAAAGTAATATGTTTCAACCTCCCATTTTATCTAATATTAATAAAAGAAAATATTTTCTTTACCTAGTAAGTAAATATTTTCATAGCAACAATCCACTACACGAATTATTCATTATAAATACTCTTATAATTAGCTACTCCTGCATACAAAATATGGACAGTATTATCAATTCCCATAATAATTAAATTAAAAAAATAATTAAATACCACTGACACTAAAACCTGTATTTTACCTTCTTGCAATTGTAGGTCCGTTACTAACTGTCCTATAGAAGGGAAATATAGATATATCCAAGTAATCTACCACGCTCAAATCTTCCCCCACAAATAACAAAAAGAATTATCTAATTTATATTGGAATTTTTGCAGAAGAAATTAAACAACGATATTACTCTCACAAACACCCCTTTTCTAACACTAATCTAAGATTCCAGACATCACTTTCACGAAGATTTTGGGAAATGAAGGAAGAGGGACTAAATCCCATAGTAAGATAAAAACTAATATTGTTCTGCGCGCACCGTCAAAAACCTTCACGATAGATGCGATCTGTGTTTAGTTGGAAAAATTAAAATAATAAAGTATTTTAAACAAAACCTGATTTTAAATTTACGTAAAATACTAATAAGCGAATGCAGTTATTAATCTACATTTTTACATTTTAAATTTTAAATTGTAATAGAAAGCCCCTACATGTAATCTAAAACTAATTTCCTTTTGATAGATGCTTACTTTCCTAATTCTTAATCACTGTAGTATTAATTACAACAGCTATATAAGTCAACGATTTTATCCCATACCTTTTCTGGTCCTATCATTTGGCAAGTATCTGAGCTTAGGTAACACATTTTATTTTTATTAATCCTGATTTACCTCTTCTAATATAAAACTTTTTAAAAACGTCCCCTTATTTGCTCTTCACTACTTGCTGATTCTCAAAGCCCCTTTTACTATAGACTTAAGTTTTCCTTTCGTTCATTATATAATAATTATTAAGTAATTTCTTTACCTACTAATAAAAATGTGTGTGTGTGTGTGTGTGTGTGTGTGTGTGTGTGCGGGCGCGTTTGTGCGTTAATATGTATGAGAGTTCTTCAGTGCATATGTGCGTATGTACGTAGATATATATATATATATATACTTGTGATCGTACGTGAATATATATATATATATATATATATATATATATATACCTATTTCTACATTTATATATTCGTTAAGTTATATATACTATCTTATTCCTATATTTATCATTTAATTATATTTTTAATTTTTAATATTAATATTAAATAAAATTCTTCAATTTAAAAATCAAATTTTATTTTTCCGAATTTCTTAGTCAAAGATTCTTCCTCTCTTATCAGCAATACTGTTTTTAGTTTGTTTCTTTTTACATATGTATATGTATGGGAACGTGAGTATATGGTTCATGTATGTGTATATATGTGTATGCGTATATATATATATATAGGTATGCTTACTTATGTATGTATTTCTAGTGACGGGTATATATATTTTATTTTTAATTAATCTCTGTTTTAGTTTTTACATTTTATTTTATTTTATTTTATTTTAGTCAATTTTATTTCTATTTTCTTTTCTATCTTATAAATATCAATATCCCTATTAATATTTTGGTATTTGAAAATATCTCTTTAAAATAATTATTAATTATATATATATATATATATTAATGCAGGTTTTATTGAATAATATAGACAAGTTTTGTCTATTAATTTTGTGTAGGATCCATTCGTACCGTCTGATATACTTGATGGTGATATCGTTGAAAGACAACAAAAAATCACAATAATTGTTGATTTTTTTATCGGGTCTAAGCTTTCGGCTCGCATAAGCCATTATCAAAGAATAAATTTTAACACACAGTAAACATAGAACATTTAAGTTATTAACAATAAAGAGAATTAAATTGAAGATACAGGTCCATCCCTACCGTGGCGGATGGCCGAAGACAGTGACAAAATAGTGGCGTTGTGGTCCCTGATCCGATTACAGACATTTGAGTACATTATTGGAAATATCAAAATTGATCGTATTCAAACCAGGTTTAAGTTGTTTAATGTAGACTGCTTCCAGGATTTTGAGTTTCTGTTTATTATTTTCTTGTCTAAGTATATATGTGTTATCAACGAGCGTTTTTCTCAGAAGTGTGCGTTGATAACCGTGTTGTTTTAAATGTCGGAATATATATGAATTGTCATTTAACTGCAACGTCAGACGCTGTGAGAGCGAATTTGTAGTATGGCCAATGTAGATAATCTTTAGGTTGTTAGAGATATATTCTCTAAATGGACATTTGAATTTATAAACAACATTGACTTTTTGCAAATCACTAACGGTTGGGGAAGAGTCGTTACAGACGAATATATTGGATGTGGGTGGATTTAGTGTAATATATAATAAAATTACTTCTTTTGTTAGGGTCAGTCGGAGAAATATTAGTGTTTATGAGTTTTTTAGGATATTTTCATCTAGTTGGTAGTTGCAGTGCATCTGGCTACGGTATAAGAGAGTGATATGTTTGGGATTGGTTGGGCTAGTATCATGTGTTGTTTTTTCCATTTTAAGGTTTTTAAGAAAATATCGTATTTCTTCATCAACTATGTAGTTGGGAAAATTGTTGTTGATGAGTGTCTGTTTTATGTTTTTTAGTTCACTGTGGAAGATCTGTTTTGTAGACCAATTGGTTTTTGCACGATATAGTAGATTTTTTATAATGGCTATTTTGTAATAGTGGGAGCATTCACTAACATAATTTAGTGTGGAGGGATTTTTGTTAGTGAGTTTTTTATACCGTGAGATAGTGAATTTATTGTCATCAGTGTTAATTAGTATGTCAAGGAAAGGAATTTTGTTATCATTGCTAAGTTCATAACTGAATTTTAAAACTAATTTATTTTGAATGTTAATGAAATCATAGCTTCACTTAGATGTGGAAAACCTTTTTACTCATGTACCCGTCAGTGAAACTATTGATATAATTATGAGAAATGTCTACAGTAATCCTTCATTACCTCCACTCAAAATTAATCCCAACATCTTAAGAAAAATTCTACCAGCTTGTACTACTGAAGTGCCTTTTTTGATCCAAACAACACTATATATACAACGCGACGGAGTCTCCATGGGTTCAGTGCTTGGTCCGACTTTTAGTAATTTCTACATGTCTAACCTTGAAAATGCTACCTTTGCAAAATTTAAAAAACATAAGTACATCTACGATATGTTGATGATATCCTACTATTAATTAAAAATTCCGACGAAATCTTACAACTTCAAAAACAGTTTCAAAATAACTCAGTTTTAAAATTCACTTATGAACTTAGCAATTATAACAAAATCCTTCTTTGATAATGGCTTATGCGAGCCGAAAGCGTAGACCCGATAAAAAATCAACAATTATTGTGATTTTTAGTGTTTCGTGCCAACGTCCGAAGAGTCTGATCTCCAGGACCATGGATTAGTTTTAAAGCTTTCATTACACCCAAGCAACGCCGGGCTATACTGCTAGTAGTAGCATAAACTAAAAAATGAATGACTAAGAAAAAATAATAAAATTCTTTACTATTATTTCACTATCATTTTTGTATGAGTTCAAGTCTCGTCATAATGACTCTCAAACTGCTATATCATAAAAATGGAGTGAAGGATTGACTTGTGATCGGACAGTACGGTGTTAATTTCTGAAGTTTCGCAGCGGAGATATGAGTCTTAAAATTCAAGGTAGTTGATAATCAACATCTGAAAACACCACTGGAACAAAATTCCCTTAAAATAGTCTAAGACAATTAGTGTCAGCATTTAAAGAATATCGGATCTTTTCAATAAAATTGGCACGAACTCATTAAAACGTGTTCGATCCTGCATCTGTTAAATTCGAATGACTGAATGGCGCCTTGTGATGAGAAGTGTTTCTTTTATGACAATCGGATAACGATCGACTGAATTGATTGATCATGAAGAAAAAGAAAAGCAAACAATTTTCATACCTGAAAATACACCAATGGAAGATGATAAGATATATCTGGTGATCAGCTATTGCTGAGTATTACTTAGGAAGCGCGGATAGCGGCTCGGATAGAGAAATCGGAGAGCCGAGTTTGAATTCATTGCATTCACTTATGTGCTAATACCCTTGGGAAAGGTATGAATATTATAAGATTATTTGGCCTTACCAAAAGTTTCTCAAATATTTTATCTTTAAAAATAGTGTCTGACTATCGTTGAGATCAAATTAATTTATGTGAAAATCTGCAACAGGAATAAAAGGGAAGGGTGAAAGAAGGAAGATGATATTGGTAGCGGATATCAAGAAAGAAACTTTTTTAATATAAAAACATATGGATAAAAAATATACCTAAAACCGGGAAATAAACACTATTAGGGAATTGAAAATATAGATAGTTGTAAGGTAGATTATAGTTACATTTAAGAGGCACCAAAACATTAGAAAAGTGATATGAATGAATTAAATGACAATTATATATATATATATATATATATATATATATATATATATGAATTAAAATAACTTTTCATAATTCAAAAATGTTGAATGAACATTTCAACATGAAATCCCTAAGAGAGATTTCACGCCTCCTCAGCAACAGTCAGTCAAAATGAAAATGAGAGAAAATAAGATTAAAAAGAGAAATAAAAAAAGATAAAGAAATAATAAAATATAAAAAATAATAACGGTTAAGATTTGAGAAATATACGTCACAAAAGATTTTTTTGAAAATCACTCTATTTTTGGTTTTGACTTTTTGATAGAGTTGTAAGTGAAGAGATGGGAAATTTGGCATGTCTCGTTTAATAAACGAAAAAGGGTTAAGGAATGGAATATCGTTAAATTGAGAATTGGGTTAAACAAAACAGAACAGAAAGGGAAGGGGCGGGATATAAAAAATGTATAGTGTAAAAATAAAGAAAGGGAAAAAGGAAAAAAGAAAAGAAAGAAATAGGAAAAGAAAAATTTCAAATAGAAAACGCTCGATACGTGTCAAACAAATTTAACTTTAAATGTTTAAAAGGGTTAAAGTTTTAGAAAAAAAGAAGCTTATTTGAAATAGTATATTAGGGAAAAATACAAATAAGATTATAAAAATTTAATTAAGTTAATCTAATTAAAGATATTTTTAGGTGTAGACAAACTAAATAACAATTAAAAAACATATTTTTAAATTAATCTTTTTTATATTTTATTATTTCTTCATCGTTTTTATTTTTTATTTCTATTTTTAATCTTATTTTTTCTCATTTTGATTTAGACTGTTGCTGACGAGGCGCGAAATCTCTCTTTGGGATTTCCTGTTGTAATGTTCATTCAACATCATTTTTTAAAATTTATTTTAATTTATATTGCCTCTGTAGTTTTAATTACATTGAATACATCTCCTCCTGTATCATTTTTTAATATTAAAATTTTTAATATTAATTAGGATTTGGTTCTCGGAATTTACCTTCCTACTTTTCCGTTTCGGATTAAAGTAATTTAATAAAATAAAAATATTTTGCTCCTACACTTTGGTAGTTGAGCTCTCTCTGTTTGTTCCCGGATTTTTCAACTATTCATATCTACTATTTCAAAATGGAGAAATTTACCCCGGATTATTCTTTGAAAAATATTCTTTACCCGAATCTTCACTCTTTTTTCTTTTTCACTTCACTGAAAAAACTGAAAATTTCGTGAGGAGACTTCGATGGAAGGCCTACTTTCTTCTACGTTCTACGGATTCTTCATCTTGTTCTACAGAATCTTTTAACCTGAAAACTCATCGTACACCTCCTGTATGCACATTTCTGAACTCTTCAGACCTTTTCGACTTGATCCCCAAAATTAAATTTTGTAGGGCTTCTAATGAATTCCAGAACTTGTTAAATTTGGATATTAGAACTATAAAAAAACTCTAAGTACCTGTGGATAAAATCCGACAAATCTAATAACATTTATAAATGTGATCCTTCAAATTACCTAAGTATTCTTAAAAATAACATAACTAGTAATTACAAAGTAGACAGAAGAAACCTAACATTATCTAAAATTAATATAGATACAGCTAAATTTCCTAATGAGTTAAATATTAGTGATAAAATTTGCAAAGTTTCTACCAAATAAGCTTACGTTTTATTTAAGGACCACAAACCAAACTTCCAAAACAAATTACAAACTAGACTGATTAATCCTACTAAAAGTGACTTAGGCATAATTTCTATGGATATTCTAAAAACCTAATAGAGAAGTTGCAATCGAATTTACAACCAAACCTTTGGAAAAGTTCTTCGGATACCATATACTGGTTTAATAACATCAATAATAAATCTAAGTCCACCTTCCTTAAATTCGATATTGTTGACTTCTATTCTTCTATATATAAAGACCTCCTTGAAAGTTGCTTAAATTTTGCTAAAAATTACGTGGATATTTCGGATAGGGACCATAAGATTATCTTAGCGGCTAGAAAATCCATTTTCACGTTTAATATTTCCACATGGACGAAAGGGCCAAAGGATAGTTTTTATGTCCTTATGGGAGCGTATGATTCAGCCCAGGTAGCAGATCTTGTAGGTATTTATATGTTAGATGTTCTAAGTAGATTCATAGACCCAAATCAAATAGGCCTATATCGAGATGATGGATTAATATTTATCCCTAATTCCAATGAGCTCTATAGAAATAGAATACAGAAAAAAATTAGAGCTCTAAATTACCTCGGTTTTAAGGTGGAAGTTACTTCTAATCTTAAAATTGTAAACTATCTATATATCACCCTTAATTTAAATGATGGATCCTACTAGCCATTTCTCAAAGACAATAATTCTCTTACTTATATTAATATTTTATCCAACCACCCCCAAAATATTATAAAACAGATACCCAATATAGTGAATAATAGAATTAACCAATTATCATCCAACATTAAAACTTTCAACGCAAGTAAAGATATTTAAAATAATGCCCTTCAAAAAAGCGGATATAAGAACAAATTAATTTCAAACATACGCACCGTAATGGGGGCGCTAGAGGGTGTCGTCAGTGATGTCATCGTGAGAATCACTAGGGGGTTTCGGGTCTTTCAACATCATACCCCCTCACCGCGCCGACCCGACCAGAGATGATCAGTTTCTGGCCCACTCTCGATAAGCACATTCAGACACTGGAAAATTACGTTTAGGCCCGGTACGAAACCTTGCAAATGCTTCTGACTGGCGACAGTCAGAACCACTTTCCATTTAGAGGCGAACCGTACATGAGCTCTTCCGAAACATTAACTTAGACGCAAAATTTCGGAGAATTATAGCTAACAATTTGGAATCCAGGCACTCTCTCTTTTGATCCATAACCAATTAGCTGTTCTTTCCGCTGTTTCGGTTATGGAGTTGAGTGCTTTCCTTTTGTTTACTCCCACTATCCCAATATCTGTTAAGGCTTTGCATAACAACCTTGCTGCAAATCCTCTAGTCCCCACTCCTATAGGAGTGCAGCTAGCCCTCCAGCCTTTAGCCCTGCAACTCTCCAGCAGTTCTTCATAACTTCTTCCTTTCATGAGCTTCCTCTGAGTTTTCTTCCCAGGGGACAGTCAGTTCCCACAAGACTATCTTCTTCAATTTATGTGAGAAGAAAACTATATCTGGGCGAAGTTTTGTGATGGAATTTCAATCTTGAGCCTATATCGGCCCTTAGTTCCCAGTATGTTGCAGGAGATAGCAGGTTTGGATTTACCTTTCTATTTTGTGGGATTTTCACGCCTGCTTTAATAAATTTTATCTGCCTTGTGTCTGGGTTGTAAACATTCTCTTTGATAGCATTTTGAACTATTTTCACGATCTCTTTTAGGATTTCGTCATGGCGCCACCTGTAGCGCCCATCAGCTAGTGCAGATTTACAGCTACTCAGGATATGTTTTAAGGTACCTTTACGCCCACAATGATGACAATTTGGCGACTGGGTTTTATACAATAATTGTAAGTTTGTGGGGCTTGGCAGGGTGTCGTATACTGTCCGAATCAGAAATTTTAATCTGGAGTCACCGTGCCATATTTCGGACCATTTGATTTGGCCTTTCAACATAGAGTTCCATTTGTTCCATGCCCCTTGCTGTCTCAACCCGACTTGGATTGCTATTCGTTTCTCTTCTTCGCCGTTTCTGATTTCTTCCTGCAAAAGATGACTTTTCTTTTTTCCTTGCAGTTTGTCATATTTTTCTGAGGAAAAAAACCCCGAGGCCTGTGCGTCCAGTAGCTATGGTACCTCATATTGCCTTTTCTCGGATTCTTTCTTTTGCTGTATTCAGTTCTTTCGAGGCGTCCCATTTTCTACCTGTATATACTGATATACTGATAGGATGTGTGTTGTGGTACAGTGGATATCGGCTCGGAACAAGAAAACGGGGAGCCGAGTTCGAATTCCAGTTGAATCCATTGTATTCACTTACGCGCAAATACCCTTGGGAAAGGTATTAATCCGTCTATTCCTTCCAGTTATGGGTTAAATAACAGGACAGATTTGGATTCTATAGCCTTGGCTGGCAATCAGTCTACCGCAGAAAGCAATGGCAACCTACTGCGGGATAATCTTCTGCCCAGTCAGTCATGTCTCTTTCGAGACATGATCGCCCAAGCGTGTATCACGTATGGCACTTAACTGACTGATATACTGATATTCCCGCACCGGCTACTTTGGGATCTTTCGAGCACTCGTACTGGATTGTGGCTCTCACTTTAGCCACTTTAAATTCTTCGTGTAGGCTTTTAAACGGGAGTTTCAGTGCGTTTGTTTTCCCGTATAACGCTGCGCTGTATAGAGATCTTGGCAAACCTAACCACCTACGTAGTCGTGATGTAATGCTTCTTTCCATTAGTTCTACCGTGGAGGAAGTGAAATCATAGATAGTTGCAGGCCAGAGTATTTTTGGAAGATGACTTGTTGATAAATTCAAGCTTTATATCTGCCAGGTAAGCCAGATTTATCAACCCTGATTAACCACACTCCTAGATTCTCCTTTGTTAATATTACGGATCTTGAATCTTTTAGGGTTTCATCGAACTGCTTCCCCACAGCTCTTTACTGGCTTTTGATGTATTGTAGTTATGTTATCTCCAAAGAGCTTAAATCTTTCGTTTTTTGAAAGCTTACCTTTCTTCATTACCAGGGAACGTGATTTGGAAGCATTAAAACTCATTCTCGCCTAGTCGATGAGTTTTTCGATGCTGAACATTGCCCCAGTGGCGGACGTGCTGGTTATGGTCATGTCATCCTTATACGCGCGAATCGGTGGTTGCCTTACACCGGATCTGGAGACTGGTCCTTGATGTTCCACTTCAGCAGCTTTTATCAGCATATTCATTGATAATGCGAAGAGAGTCACTGAAATGGTGCAGCCTGTTATTATCCCTCTTTCAAGATTGTGCCACGCTGAAGTTGAGGTCTTTGTTACTGCCCTCATTGTAAAATCCTTATAGTAGTTTAAAATGAGCTTGGTGAAAGCAGTGGGTATATGGTACCGGATTAGAGCTTCTTCTACGAGACGATGGGGAATTGACCCATGAGCATTCTTAAGGTCTAACCAGAGGACTGCAATATCTCCCTTATTTTCTTTGGCATCTTTTAGTAGTTGGGTAATGACCCCTGTATGTTCCATGCACCCTGGCATGCCTGGAACCCCTCCTTTTTGAACAGAGGTGTCAATGTAGTTATTTATTATTAAATATTTTGACAGCCTACTGCTTAATAAGCTGAAGAAAATTTTTCCTTCAACATTCAGCAGTGAAATACATCTGAATTGGTTGATTTTCTTGGCGGTTTCCTCTTTGGGGATCCATATCCCCTCGGAATACTTCCACTGGTCTGCTATCTTCCCTCTCTTCCAAATGACCTTCAGTAACTTCCATAGGATACGCTGTAATTTGGGGCATCTTTTGTACACTAAGTACGGTACTCCATTCGGGCCTGGAGCGGAGCTTGACCGAGCTTTTTGAAGCACTAATTGCAATTCAACCAAGCTAGGTAGTCCTATGTCGAGATCAATTGAAGGAGGATCTGGTGTAAGAAGTAGATGGTTTTCGCCAAGTTGTTGCTGCTCTTAGGGGTCGCTTAAGGAGTCTTTGAGAAAAGCATTTATTTCCTCAGTGCTACTTTGTAGCGTTCCACTGCGGGTTAACATATAATAAACCTACAATAGACCCCGAATCATCTAAAACTAAAAATAAAAGAAACTGTAGAAAAAGGAAGATAATTTGGTTTAACTCTCCTTATTGTAAATTAACTAATATCAATATTGGTAAATATATTCTCAAATTAGTAGACAAAAATTTTAATAACAGTAATTCTTTACGGAAAATTTTTAATAGATACACCCTTAAAATCAGCTATTCTTGTACTCCTAATATAGACAACTTCATTAATTCCCATAATAGAAGTATTCTAATGAATTTACGTAATACTGATTCTTGGTCCGGAATTTTGAATGAATGCAGCTGTAGCTCTGTGGACGCCTGCTCGGTGGAGGGCAAATGTAAATCCACCCAGGTGATTTATGAAGCCCGCATTTCTCCATCAAACAACAAAAATAACTACCGAACCTATATTGGTATGTCCGCTGGACCTTTTAAGCAGAGTCTTTATAAACACAGGTATTCGAACCCGAGTCAAAAGTACCAAACAGCCCTTTTACGGATATTCTGGAAAATGAAAGAAGAAGGGCTGGATCCTGTAATTAGCTGAAAACTAATAGGTTCAGCCCGTATTCCGAGGAATTTTCGTGATAGGTGCCGTCTGTGTTTGCTAGAAAAATTTAATATTGAAGTACCCTTACCAGCACCTGTTCCTGAATTTTAGAAGAGAATTTAATAGTAAGTGCCGCCATAAAGCTAGCTTTGTGAACACTTAAATTTTAAATTTTAAATTCCTAATTTCAAGATTTTAGGATATTAAAAATATATATTTAATGATTTTTGATAAATTAATTTAATTTTAACTTTAAATAGTAATTTAACCCCTCTACCTTCCTCTCCCTGTCTCCTTTAATTGTCTATCTTTATAAAATATGGATTCTTTTACTAAACCCCTTTCTCCTCTGTTAGTAAATTTCTTTTTAATAACTTTTTCACATCATAAATTTTATAAATTTTCTATATATAAAAGTTTTTTAAAATTTATATAAAAATCTTTTAAGATTGATTTTTAAAAAATTTTTTAATTGTTATTTAGTTTGTCTATACCTAAAACTATCTATAATTAGATTAACTTAATTAAATTTTTATAATCTTATTTCTATTTTTCCTAATATACTTTTTCAAATAAGTCTCTATTTTTTTTAAATTTTAACCCTTTTAAACATTTAAAGTTAAATTTGTATGACACGTATCGAGCGTTTTCTATTTGAATTTTTTTTCTTTTCCTTTTTCTTTCTTTTCTTTTTTCCTTTTTCTCTTTCTTTATTTTTTCTCTATACATTTGTTATATCCCGCCCCTTCCCTTTCTGTTCTGTTTTGTTTAACCCAATTCTCAATTTAACAATATCCCATTCCTTAACCCTTTTTCGTTTATTAAACTAGACATGCTAAATTTCCCATCTCTTCACTTACAACTCTATCAAAAAGTCAAAACCAAAAATAGAGTGATTTTCAAAAAAATCTTTTGTGACGTATATTTCTCAAATCTTAACCGTTATTATTTTTTATATTTTATTATTTCTTTATCTTTTTTTATTTCTCTTTTTAATCTTATTTTCTCTCATTTTCATTTTGACTGACTGTTGCTGAGGAGGCGTGAAATCTCTCTTAGGGATTTCATGTTGAAATGTTCATTCAACATTTTCGAATTATGAAAAGTTATTTTAATTCATATATATATATATATATATATATATATATATATATATATATATATATATATATATAATTGTCATTTAATTCATTCATATCACTTTTCTAATGTTTTGGTGCCTCTTAAATGTAACTATAATCTACCTTACAACTATCTATATTTTCAATTCCCTAATAGTGTTTATTTCCCGGTTTTAGGTATATTTTTTATCCATATGTTTTTATATTAAAAAAGTTTCTTTCTTGATATCCGCTACCAATATCATCTTCCTTCTTTCACCCTTCCCTTTTATTCCTGTTGCAGATTTTCACATAAATTAATTTGATCTCAACGATAGTCAGACACTATTTTTAAAGATAAAATATTTGAGAAACTTTTGGTAAGGCCAAATAATCTTATAATATTCATACCTTTCCCAAGGGTATTAGCACATATGTGAATGTAATGAATTCAAACTCGGCTATCTGATTTCTCAATCCGAGCTGCTATCCGCGCTTCCTAAGTAATACTCAGCAATAGCTGATCACCAGATATATCTTATCATCTTCCATTGGTGCATTTTCAGCTTTGAAAAATGTTTGTTTTTCTTTTTCTTCATGATCAACTAATTCAGTCGATCGTTATCCGATTGTCATAAAAGAAACACTTCTCATAACAAGGCGCCATTCAGTCATTCTAATTTAACAGATGCAGGATCGAACACGTTTTAATGAGTTCGTGCCAATTGTATTGAAAAGGTCCGATATTCTTTAAATGCTGACACTAATTGTTTTAGAATATTTTAAGGGAATTTTGTTCCAGTGGTGTTTTCAGATGTTGATTATCAACCACCTTGAATTTCAAGACTCATATCTCCGCTGCGAAACTTCAGAAACTAACACCGTACTGTCCGATCACAAGTCAATCCTTCACTCCATTTTTCTGATATAGCAGTTTGAGAGGCATTATGACGAGACTTGAACTCATACAAAAATGATAGTGAAATAATAGTAAAGAATTTTATTATTTTTTCTTCTCTCGAGTCATTCATTTTTTTAGTTTATGCTACTACTAGCAGTATAGCCCGGCGTTGCTTGGGTGTAATGAAAGCTTTAAAACTAATCCATGGTCCTGGAGCTCAGACTTTTCGGACGTTGGCACGAAAGATTATAAAGCAATAGTTGTTTCCAGTTAAAGCGAAACCGTAGACTGAAAGAAAAATGAATGGATGTAAGTCAAATTTTGATTTCCTGGTATCGATATCATATTTTCTGCACTATTGTAAGAAATGCAACCTTGAAACTTCTGAATATCATTTCTTGTGTATTTGTCTATGAGTGTATCAAATTTTATTAAAATCGGACCACTTCTTCTATAAACCGATTTTTTCGATCATCGATTTTCGATATTTATCTGGGATACCTCGACACAAAACCTAGCTAAAAACACTCGCAGACGCTTATAGTACAACTGTGTAAATTTTCAAGAAAATCGGTTCAGCCGATTCGGAGTCTATAGGTAACGGATACACACACATACACACACACATACACAAAATTTCATTTATAAATAAGTTTAGATATTAAATCCAATGCATTTCTTAGTGATTTCTTCTCGTTTTCGGACTTCATTAGACTGAGAACATTAGTTTCGAAAAACACTTGTAAAGATAATTACGCCAACCCATTCTTAACTGCCAGTTAACGGTTCTTTAGATACGCAACAATGAAAAGCATTATTTCTAGCATGTCAGTTCATGTCTTATCAAAACTGCCAACATGACAATAAAGTTACTGAACTTATGAAAACAACTTTACTGAAATAATGAGTTATAAGTTAAACTCTGACTTAAAATAATTTTATCGATATTTTCTGGATAATTTTCTTTTCAGGGAAAGTTAGGAAAGAATAAAAATGTGTTTTATAATGAAATTAAACTGGAATCCATGCGGTCAGACGCTTCCGATAGAAGAATAACCAAAAACAAGAAACGAAAACAAGTGACAAGAACTCTGCAAATAAACATTCATCAAACAGTTTTTGAAGCAAGAAAGTTTGTATGACTCAGAAGCCGCCTTTTTTCAATGCATGACTGGCGTTCTATATAGCTGTAATTTATTTTTTCTGAGTTAATTATCTTTTCATCTGTAAAGAAGTTGTCGCAATGAAATTCTATAAAACTAAAAAAAATAAAAATAAAAATCAGAAAAGATCCAATGAGTTTATTTGTAGACAAAGCGATCGGTTTTTGCGTCGATGCATCGTTTCTGTGGCGAAGCAATTTAGTTCTTTTGTAAGATCTGAGAGATATTTGATTGATTATATGAACCTAGGTGCCACTCACACTTGGATTACTCGCCAATATATCAAAGACAATTCCCATTGTTAGCGCTAATCGAAAGAAAGCCCAAGACAAGATAATTTTATTTTATTATAAGGGGAAGAGCATAAAGAAAATCCATAATTTATTTTCCCCCATTTTTATTCGACGAAAGGGTTAAATTAACTTTAAACTTCCAGGACGTTATTCATCATTTACATTAATCTGTCCATTAACTTTTTTGAATGAATTATCGTGTTGGTTGTTTTAAAATTCTTTGACGTATTTGCGCATCATGTCTACTCATCGAAAAAACAAACAAGATAAACAAACGATCAATAAAGTTACAGAGAATGATGTATGTTTCCTTATTTATCTAAAATATTGATCGTTCTATCTAAAGTTTTCTATTATGTTTTAAAAAAATAGTTCGATACCCCACATGATATTTTAACTATTCTTCAACATTAGAAATATGTTGCCAAAATAAACTAGTTTAATAATTTATATATACATGCTCTTACTTCCCCTAATCCTGTGATAAATCTATAATCCGGGTATGTGTAGTCCAGTAAATTCCGTGGTTCGGCATGTCTTGGATATGTTGCCATTAGTGTTTTAAATCTGCTCATAAAGTTTATCAATTAAGTTTCAAGTTCGTTCGCATGGTATATTTGCAGATTTAAAATTAACACATCAAACCAAACTCCTCGAACAGTAAAATCCATAATTTATTTCCCTCCACTTTTATTTGACGAAAGGGTTAAATTAACTTTAAACTTCCAGGACGTTATTCATTATTTACATTACTCTGGCCATTAACTTTTTTGAATGAATTATCATGTTTGTTGTTTTAAAATTCTTTGACGTATTTGAGCATCTACCGGCTCCTCGTAAAAACAAACAAGACAAACAAACAATCAATAAAGTTACAGAGAATGATGTATGTTTCCATATTTCTCTAAAACACTGATCATTCTATCTAAACTATCCTACTATGTTTTAGGTCATGTGCATGACGATAAACTGCAAGGCCTCTAATTAGAAGGTTGTGAGGAGCATGGAACCACCTCTTAATTGCTGTTGTTCCGAGATCCACCCTGACCCGGAGTGGTAGCACCTGTTAAGTTCCCAGCTATGGGCAAATAGTTAACCTCCAAACTGGGGTTAAAACACTATGAAAATATAAAAATACATTTTTATGAAAATATATACATAAAACTAAACTTGATAGAAAAAAATATATTTTTTAAGGAAAATTATGCATTTCTGAAGAAGAAATGATTACCATAACACATTTTTGAAGGAAAAAAATTATTCTCAGCAAAATATTTTTTAATACAAAGCTAGAAAACATTTTCTGTTTTTTAAAATAAAAAAGAATAAAAACAAACATTTTCACTAAAATATTACTAGATCAACCTTCTCACTAAACGAGAAAAAATACTTTAAAACCCTACCTTTTTTTTGGCATTAAATAACCCAGAGAAGTTGATATACCGTTAAACAAAACTCAAACTCAAACTCTACTATGTTTTAAAAAATAGTTCGATACCCCACGTGATATTTTAACTATTCTTTAACATTAGAAATATATTGCCAAAATAAACTAGTTTAATAATTTATATATACATGCTTTTACTTCCCCTAATCCAGTGATAAATCTATAATCCAGGTATGTGTAGTCCGATGAATTCCGTGGTTCGGCATGTCTTGGATATGTTGTCATTAGTTTTTAAATATGCCAGTGAAGTTTATCGATTCAGTTTCAATTCGTTTGCATGATATATTTGCAGATTTTAAATTAACACATCCATCCAAACTCCTAATACTGTAATATATCTATAGTACGGGTATCTGTAGTCCGGTAAATACCGGAGTTTGGTATGTTTTGAATATGTTGCCCTAAAGTTGTGAATCTGCCAGTAGAAATTCTCGATTCGATTTCAAATCAGTTCGAACTACATATTTGCGTATTATCAATTAACACATCAAACCAAAAATTTAAAAACCTATTTACACTTTGAAACTGAATTGAAAGTATAGAATTCGTCAATGTTTGTGTTTATTTTAATACTAGCCGTATAGCCCGGCGTTGCTCAATAGGTCCTCTGAGTAAATGGTATCAAAATTATACCTACTTAGAGCCAAACCTGAAGCAACAATTAAAATAAAAGGGCTAAAAAATACAGACATACAGGCAGATAAACAGACAGACACACAAACATCTTGCCTTTTATATATATATATATATATATATATATATATATATATATATATATATATATTATCGATTTTCTGCACTATTGGAAGAACTGCAACCTTGAAACTTCTGAATATCGTTTCTTATGTCTTTGTCTATGAGTGTATCAAATTTGATTAAAATCGGACCACTCCTATTTTTTTGAATTTCGATATTTATCGGGGGTCCCTCGACACAAAACCTAGCTAAGACCACTCGCAGACGCTTATAGTACAACTGTGTAAATTTTCAAGAAAATCAGTTCAGCCGTTTTGGTGTCTATAGGTAACGGACACACACACACAAAGTTCCATGTATAAATAAGTTTAGATAAAGTAAGGCATGCATTTATTAAACGTTTTTCCTCTGAATATTACAAATTTCCTTCCGCTTTCGTTTGTTGCCTTTAAGAATTTAAGCGCAATACTTGACTGCCAGTTAGGTTCCATCATTTTATAGTTGAAATTTCTATATTTAATAGCAAGTAAAAGTTTAAGCAGGAGAAGAGGGAAGAGAAAGACAAACCAATTATATGGGTGTCAGAGAAAAGGCAAGAGAAGGATGTGAATACAGATGTGATGGCAGTTGAGAAGGTAGAGTTGTTGGACATTTTGGTTACATATATACTGTGCTGACACCCATAAGCCAACCCATTTTATAGTTCACTAATAGAAGGCTTAACCAATTAGGAAGGTCAAAATATTCAATGCGACGTGTATAAAAGGCGGCCATATTTTTCCGGTTATTGGAGTTTAAATCCGATTCTGTAGACTGTCTGATTCGAGAGTGATGGTCTTTGACGTTGTTTCATTGAACAGATTACGTGTGGCGAGGATACTCTATATCCATATACTATAACAGACATGGTCAACAGATGCCAAGAGGATACTCTATATCCAGGAACGTTGTCAAAATTACCTTTGATCCCTTACTTTGTGACCATCATGGACTGCTATTGCTCTATAATATACATTCGGGAGATTGATTCCCTATTATAATCAATATATAAACTGATCCCTGCTCTTTATCCATAAATTATGGCGATTTTTACGAACAAGAGTGATAAAGGAAAAGAACAAGATACACGGGGTGATGTGGAAAGGACGAAGAAATGACTGGAATCAAGTGGAAAAGAGACAGAAATTGACATTGCATTTAAATTCCTGGAGATTGTAGCTGTTGGGACGCCCGCGCTATTCGGCTATAATGGACTATTCCATTACTATGTAAAGTAATGGTGGCATCTACGTAGGGAGAGAGTGCGCCGAGCAGCCGATCGACAGGTCAGTCGTAGACTTCCGGTGACGACCCGGAAGTACCCATTGCTCATACTACGTCTTACGACGGTTGGGACGATTAACCTTTATTCTTGTATTGGATACTAATAGCCTTTGTAAATACTATTTTCACGGAATACAACAATTAACCTATTCCTGTTGTTGAGTTATTTATTCTTACTCACGACATAACAGTAGCCGTCAGGGAAGCAAGTATACGTAAGGGAATTCCACAGGAGTGAAGTGCGAGAAAAGAAACTGTAGGAGTTCAATGTTCGGCTGCATGGTGGATTTAACTGAAAAAGGGTGGGACCTTGTTGCCATTCTGGTTGCCCGATTAAATTCTTGTGGTGGGGTATCAGTGAGCTAAGCTCGTCGGAGCAGAAGCCATGAAAATATTTGTAGAAAAGACAAAGAGAGAACACATGCCACCAGTGAGAAAGTGCTTTCGAAATATCCAGGGTTACAGCTCGAGCTTTGCCGGACTTATCGAGGGCCTCGTATATGTGCTCAGGGATGGTCGTAAGCATATCAGCAGTAGATTTGGCAAATTGGAAGCTGTACTGTCTGTCTGCCAGAATAGTTTAAGGACAATGAATTGGCTAAAACGAGGTTGCCATCTGTCAGCCACCACAGGCATTCCCTCCTACCCTTCATCAGCATCGACCAAGCGAGTCTCCCTGAAACCAATACACTGCGCCTCCTCGGTCTCACTCTCTTCTCCGACTTCAAATAGAACCATTACATTGAATCAATATCCATATCGGCTGCTAGGAAGGTTGGGTCATTGTGTCAGGCCAGGATGTTTTTCCCACCTGAGTCTATCTTGCACATATAAAAATCAACCATCCGACCGTGCATTGAATATTGTTGTCACATCTGGTCGGGCGCTGCTGGTATTCAATCTCAGGATTCTCGACAGGCTCCAAGGGGGAATCTGCAATGTGATCGGTCCCTACCTGGCAGCTCGACTCCAGCCACTTTCGCACTGGCGGGATGTGGCTTCCCTCTGTCCATTCTACAAATATTTTCGTGGCTTCTGCTCCGACGAGCTTAGCTCGCTGATGCCCCCTTCACTCGAGCAACCAGACTGGCAATAAGGCACCACCCTTTTACTGTTAAATCAGCGAAATGCCGCCGCTACATGTACTCCATTAGCTTCCTTTCTCGCACTTCTCGCCTGAGGAACTCCCTTCCGTACACTTGCTTCGCTGACGGTTACAATCTCCAAGAATTTATATTCAGTGTCAGTTCCCATTTTTTATCCACTTTATTCCAGTCTTTCTCTCGTCCATCACCCTGTCTATCATGTGCTTTAAAATTTTTTTCACTCTACCCTCAAAACTGTTCATACCAGTATTCCTCTCCTTCTCTTACCCTTTCTCCGACACCCCCTCTAACCGGTTCGCCTTTCTCTTTGCGCTCCTAATGCCTACAAGTTCACTCTTCTCTTATAGAGCTCCTGCGTACGAGTGGCGGTACCGCCTTGCTTGGGGTGAAACGATTATATATATATATATATATATATATATATATATATATATTAAAGACAGAGAGTACTGTGAGAGACATGTAAGCCGATAATATATGCTGATCAACGTAGCCAATATACTTTCAAAAATCTAACCAAATGAACAAACCTTAGATTTTAATGGGTTAGGAGGTTTTCCTTTTCCTAGGTTGGTTGCAAAGCCAATATATTCGAGTATGTCGTATAAAAGAAAGATGGATTCATTGGCTTGGTAAGGTTATTAATGCGAAGTAAAAATGCTGACTAGATAGATAGATAGATAGATAGATAGATAGATAGATAGATAGATAGATTTGAAAAAGACATTAAATCTTTATTTCAATCAGAATGTATCAGCTTTTTATTAAGTTTAAGAAACTTTATCGATTTCGAACTCATATGACACATAACAGTTTTTTCAAAACAAATGATTTTTGTTCGTGGGACAAAATTGAATGATGAAATAAAAAAATACGCGAAAGAGGACCAAGAATTAATTTTAATCAATCCAAATCCGTCTATTTTTGTAGGAATTAAACTGTTCGCTTTGATTAAAAAAAAACAACAAAAAACAAAAAAACAAACAAGTAGAAAAAAACGATGGAGAGAAAGAACGCAATATAGATTTATAAGCGTTCCCTGGCAAATTTATCACAGTAATGCAGTCAGGGATTATGAAATGGATTTAATAACAATATTGTGAATAACTAATAAGCTCTATGCTGAAACCTTCATTTTTTTTCTTCGTATTTCTTCCCGGACATTTAACACAATGTGTTCACTTGACACTCTGTTTTACTAGTTATAAAAAAATGATTTAGAGTGACATGCGTTACTGTTCGGCTTGCTTAAAACTGTCCGATATTAATGTGCGTATATCACTGGGAAAAGCCGCCGGCTGATCAGGATTTATTACTCGAAATTTTACGATGTAATATTAGCCTGACAGAAAGAAATAATATTAAATAATCAGTGGGAGATTTTTTTTTTTCATTAGCCGCAATAATGTCATTTTAGTCGAATATACTTTTGATTATATTTTTTTACTTTATTTTACTTAATTATTTTCGTGATATATTGATTACAATAACGTTTCTTTTTTTTTCTTTCTATGAGACGATTTTTTCTCTACTTTCTCGAGCAAAATTGTTTTGAATTTTTTTTATTTAATTTGATATAACCAGTTTCAGGTTTCAAATGATTTTTTTTTCATTTTTTCTGTTTATATATACATATTTTTTTTAAATTTTATAAGCTTGTTCTTTGTCTAAAATAGTTTGGCAATTTCCGGTTTGGGAGTTAAATGTCGCTTTATATTGGACATTATGGCGACAGTTTTGAATCTAAACGTATTTAATCTAATCAGCTACCCAACATTCGATTTATTCATTCTTTAATACTTCTGGCCTGTTCAAGAGAAATTGACAATTCGCCAAATTATTTCTTTCTCTGTCTCCATTTATCGCAAGAGCTACGGGATTCCCTTCAGTTTATGTTGTTATGATTATTTTTTTTTAATCCGAGCTTTGTAAACCGTCAACAAGTAAAACTACAAGAAACGAATGCAATCGTATCATTTACATAGATACATGAATGTGTCTATTACTTAATGTATACACATACATATACATAAGTGTGTGTGTATCCTTCGAAAAGTGTTATTTAAGAGTATAGACATTTTATGTCTATTCACTTTGTTCATCTTCTACTCCCAGTTGTGAGTGATCTTTCACAAAATCGACACTTCTTTTTCTTCTTCTTCTTCTTCTTCTATGTGTCCCTTCAGGACGTAAGCGATTCACATCTTC